>CM021104.1:316932795-317532795 GCA_007115665.2 Sequoiadendron giganteum
CCTGAACCCTCCACCCTCAACCCTTCAACCCTAATACATCTACCCCTATACCAACTTAATCCTCAAACCCTCAACCCTCAACCCTTAAACCCTAATCCCTCAACCCCTATACCCTCTTAATCCCTGAACCCTGAACCCTAATCCCTCTACCCCTATACCCTCTTTATCCTTGAACCCTCAACCCTCAACCCTTAAACCATAATCCCTCAACCCCTATACCCTCTTAATCCTTCAACCCTCCACCCTGAACCCTTCAACCCTAATCTATCTACCCCTATACCCTCTTAATCCATGAACTCTCAACCCTCAACCCTTCAACCCTAATCCCTCTACTCCTATACCTTCTTAATCGTTGAACCCTCAACTCTCAACCCTTTAACCCTAATCCCTCTACCCCTATACCATCTTAATCCTTGAATCCTCAACCCTCAACCCTTAAACCCTAATCCCTCAACCTCAACCCTTAAACCCTAATCCTCGAACTCTATACCCTCTTAATCCTTCAACCCTTCAACCCTAATCCATCTACCCCTATACCCTCTTAATCCTTTAACGCTCAACCCTTCAACCCTAATCCCTCTACCCCTATACCCTCTTAATCCTTGAACCCTCAACCCTTAAACCCTAATCCCTCAACCCCTATACCCTCTTAATCGCTGAACCATCAACCTTGAACCCTAAACCCACAACCCTTCAACCCTAATCCTTCTACCCCTATACCTTCTTAATCTTTGAACCCTCAACCCTCAACCCTTAAACCCTAATCCCTCAACCCCTATACCCTCTTAATCCCTGAACCCTAAACCCTGAACCCTTCAACCCTAATCCCTCTACCCCTATACCCTCTTAATCCTTGAAGCCTTCAACCCCAATCCCTCTACCCCTATACCCTCTTAATCCTTGAACCCTCAAACCTCAACCCTTAAACCCTAATCCTTGAGCCCCTATACCCTCTTAATCCGTCAACCCTCAACCCTTAAACCCTAATCCCTTAACCCCTATACCCTCTTAATACCTTAACCCTTCAACCGTAATCCCTCTACCCCTGTACCCTTTTAATCCTTGAACCTTTAACCCTCAACCCTTAAACACTAATCCCTCAACCCCTATACCCTCTTAATCCTTGAACCCTCAACTCTTAAACCCTAACCCGTCAACCCCTATACCCTCTTAATCCCTAAACCCTAAACCCTAAACCCTTCAACCCTAATCCCTCTACCCCTTTACCCTCTTAATCCTTGAACCCTCAACCCTCAACCCTCAACCCTCAACTCTTAAACTTTAATCCCTCAACCCCTATACCCTCTGAATCCCTCAACCATCAACCCTTAAACCCTAATCCCTCAACCCCTAGAACCTCTACCCTATAACCTATTAATCCCTCATCCCTAAACCCTAACCTGTAAACCCTCTGGTGCAGAAGTACCTTAAGGTCTTTTGAAAGGTCTTAGAAAATTTTGGCTTGTAGGTGGTTCTAGCTAACCACCAAGGTAATAAGGACTATTTGATAAAGTCCCAAGGTTATTTGGTGTGTGTGTTGTGGCAAGTTTGTTTGGAGTCTTGAGTTTTGTGTATTCTTAGGACATCCTGCAAAGTTGTCATGACAACTTTTCCTAAACACTAGGAAGCATTTATGTTGTTCTAAGCCTGACCTAAGGGTCCCAACATGTGGGGATAGGATATATAAGGTTAGACAAACCCTAACTTGACAAGGGAGAAGAGTTGGAAGTACTATTGTATGGATTGTGTCTTGGAAAAGAACAAGTTTTCTTGACTGTGTTTTTGAAACAGAGCCTTGATCCAGTCAATTAATGGATTGAAAGGACTGAAATAATGCATTGAATCTTTAATTTGTGACATGTAACTACTTTGTGTGGCATTGGTTTAGTTGTTTGGCATGACTAGTTAACAGTTTGTAAATTCTTTATGTTCATTTGTTTCACTGCCCGGTTTAGGGCCAGTTTTGTAAAAGATGCACCCCACTTGAATTCCCTTGTATGAACTTCCATGGCCTCTTGGAATCAAGTAGGGGACCTTGTATATAGTGTAAATATTTTATGTGGAGTCTTTTTTTGTAGGAGATCTAGTAATTCCATCAAGCTCTAGGAGAGTGCAGGGGCATTCTGGCTAGGTGCTTCAGAATAACAAAAGCAAGAGGGCTTGCTTAACGGATTGGTTTGTGCCAATAAATGTTGTAGAGGTGTAGGGGTATGTGTATTGGACATGTGTATGCAAGGAGGAGTGCAGAGGAGGCCATTAAAGCACTCAATGAAGTTAAAGAAACCAAACAGTGTCACATGCCCTAGAAAACCTTGAAAATAGGGGTTTGGTGGCAAACCTATGTACATACACCAAGAAGGTCTAAAACCTAGGAAATCCTAAAGCCTAGGATGTATATAGAGAGAATCCCTAAAGATTTTGGGGTTTTGTTAAGGAAGTCTTGGGGTTATTCGAAGAACACTAGTTTTAGGAGGCCTAATTGACCAAAAAGACTACAAGGCCTAAAAACAAGGTTTACATGAATTCGATGGACAAAGGAAGAAGGAATCCAACAAGATGGATCAGAGTGAAGTGAGATCAAACAAGTAAGAGTTGGAAGACCTATTCCTAGTCCCAAGAATGGCTTGGGAAACGTTGTGGCAAAGTTGAGCCCAAAGGTGCTTAGTAGGGGTGTGAGAGAAAAGGTGAGTGTTTGAAGTTGGTGGAGAGTTCTATAAGGAGATAGGGGTCTTAGAAGTGACCTCTGAGTAGGGTAGAGTATAATGCCCTAGTAAGACCAAAGAGTGGGTCTTAGAAAGAGCAAATGTGCTCTTGAGAGATAGTACTCCCCATCAAATTGGTATCAGAGCCTATGTTAAAAGGCTTGGGAATTGAGAAATGTATGTCAGAGGGACGTGAATCCATAGGGGAAACACCATGGTGAAAATTCCAAAACTAGCTAGAGATTTGATAGAGCAATAAGAAAAGAACAGACATCTTGAACAAATTGTGGAGGAGATGAAGCACAAACTAGAAGAGGTTGCAGAAACTGCAGGCAAGATGGAAGTGCAATTAGCAGGGGTTAAAGACAAGGGTAAGAACCAAGTTGAGGAAGAAATAGAACCAAAACCTAACCCTCCATTAACAGAGGAACCCTTCCTCAAATCATTAAAGGCACTAAGTGGCAAGGCACTAGAAGGCATCCATGTTTTCATAGGAAGAATGGATGCAGAATTAGTTATGGAATGGATTGAGGGAATGGAAAATCACTTTGAATGTGATGGGGTTATAGAGGCACAAAAGGTGAAGATAGCCAAATCAAGGCTAAGAGGACAGGCATTAACTTGGTGGAAGTTTTTGCAAGAAGAAAGAGAGAAGGAAGGCAAGAAGCCAATAGGAAATTGGAAAACTATGGTGGCTAAAGTAAAGGAAAACTATCTACCTGAGGATTATGACATCCAATTGCATAAGAAGAGGAAAAATCTTAGACAGAGAGAACTAGATGTAGCTTCCTACACAGAAGAGTTCCAAAAACTAAGCCTGAGGTCTAGAGTGCAAGAAAGTGAAAGCATTAAGGTTGCTAGGTATCTAAATGGCCTTAGATGGAACATACAAGAAGATTTGAGTCTCTTTACACTTACTACCCTCCATAGTTGTTATCAGATGGCTATTAAAGTGGAAGAAAAATTGAAAAAGAAACAAGATTCAAGTACTAGGGGTAGAGGAAAAGGTAGAGACCCTAGAGGTGGACATAGAGGAGGTTTTGGTGGAAGGAGAAATGAGAATAGAGGCCAAGGAGATTCTAAGGTAGATGAACAAACCCATGAGACAAGTAGTAGAGGGGGATATAGAGGTAGAAGTTCTTACAATGGTGGAAGAGGCAGATCAGGAGGATTTGGGAGAAACTCTCACTTTGCTTCCATGAAGTGTTACAATTGTGGGCAATTGGGTCACCCTGCATATAGGTGTCCTGATAAGCCAACATCTTCACAAGGTGAGAAAAGGATTTCTTATGTCCAAGATGAGGACTATTCTAAACACTCAGAGGCGAGTTTAGATTTAGAGAAAGGAGAGAATATCATGTTGAGAAGGATCTTGATCAAAGCACCTACAGAGGATGAACACAAATAGAGGAGGGCTCTTTTTAGAGTCAAGTGAAAAATACTAGTCAAGGTATGCAAGGTCATCATTGATTCAGGATCCACTGATAATGTCATCTCAGAGGAGGCATCACAGAAGTTGAACCTCACAAGATACCTCATGTGTGTCCCTATAAATTTACTTGGTTGAATAAGGGGCAAAATATATTGGTCAATGAGCAAGTATGGGTTGAGTTTACCATAGGGAAGTATCAAGATAGGATACTATGTGATGTGTTACCAATGGATGCATGCCATCTGTTGCTTGGTAGACCATGGCGATATGACAGGGAGGCAGTACACCATGGCAAAGAGAACAAGTACTCATTCAAAAAGAATGGAGTAACTTACAAGATTCAGTCTTTAATAGAAGAAGGTACAGTGGAGAAGGCATAATCCCATACACTTTTGATGAGTGGGAAGGAATTATTAAAATACATGAAGGGGGGAGAAGGAGTTGGCTATGCTATCATGTTGAAGCCAAAGGAGGAGGAGTCACCTAGTCAGTCACCTATGTCAGCAGAAGTGAAGCAACGGTTAGACCAGTTCAAGGACACTATTTGTGAAGGTACACCAGCCACACTACCACCTAAAAGGGCAATCATTCATCAAATAGACTTTGTGCCAGGAGCAACATTTCCTAACATGGTTGCATACAAGATGACACCAGAGTAGAACAAAGAGATAGCAAGGCAAGTTCAAGAGCTCTTGGACCAGGGGTTGATCAGAAAAAGAATAAGCCCATGTGCTATCCTAGTGGTGTTGGCTCCTAAGAAGGGAGATAAATGGAGACTGTGCACTGATTCTAGGGAAATAAATAGGATAACTATTAGATATAGGTTTCCTATTCCTAGAACAGAATATTTAATGGATTGTTTAGGGGGTGCTAATTATTACTCCAAGATTGATTTAAAATGTGGCTACTATTAGATTAGGATGGAAGAGGGAGATGAATGGAAGTCAGCTTTTAAGACCACATAGGGGTTATATGAGTGGTTGGTAATTCCATTTGGGCTTACGAATGCACCTAGCACTTTTATGAGGGTGATGAATGAGGTATTGAAGGACTATATAGGAGTCTTTGTGGTAGTCTACTTAGATGATATCCTAATCTTTAGTAAAACAAAAGAGGAACATATGAAGCACCTGGAACTTGTGTTGAAGAAACTTCAAGAGGAGAATCTCACCATAAATATTGAGAAGAGTGAGTTTATGAAACAAGAGCTAGTCTACCTAGGATTTGTAGTATCTCAAGGGGACTTGAAGATGGATAAGAGCAAGGTTGAAGCCATTCTCAGTTGGCCTACTCCCAAGATAGGGACTGAAGTCAGAAGTTTCCATGGGTTAGCCCAATTCTATAGGAAGTTTATTAGGAGATTTAGTGAAATCTATGCACTAGTCCTTGACACCATCAAAGGAGGACTTAAGAAAAAGTTTGTGTGGACCAAAGAAGCCAATGAGGGGTTTGAGAGATTGAAAAAGGAAGTAGCTACCCAACCAATACTGGTTTTACCAAGTTTTGACAAACTATTCATAGTGGAATGTGATGCAAGCAACATAGCAGTGGGTGCAGTCCTAAGCCAAGAAGGCAGGCCAATGGCATTCTTTAGTGAGAGGCTAAATGAAGCAAAGTCTAGATATTCATCCTATGACTTAGAGCTATATGCTTTAGTACAAGCCCTTAAGAAGTGGAGGAACTATTTGTTGCCTAAAGAATTTGTGGTATACACTGATAACCAGGCCTTAAGCTACATAAACACACAATAGAAGCTCAGTTTGAGGAATATAAAGTGGATGGAGTTTCTGCAATCATACAATTTTACGATCAAGCACAAGAAAGGGGTCAATAATAAAGTTGCAGATTCCCTTAGCAGAAGGTTACTTACCATTCAGGAGATACAACTGTAGAGTACAAGGGTTGAGGGGTTCAAGGATCTTTATGAGGGAGATTCAGATTTCTCAGAGATCTATAAGGTGTGTATTGATTTTGAAAATCACTTTCACAGTGAGTATGCAGACTACACTTTATAGAATGGTCTATTTTTTAGAGGGAAACAACTATGTGTTCCAAGAGGTTCCATGAGGGAGAACCTCATCCAAGAAAAGCACAATGGCAGTTTGAGTGGACACTTTGGGTTAAACAAGACCCTAGACTTAGTGGAGAGGTTCTATTGGTGGCCTAAAATGTAGAGAGATGTAAGAAGGTATGTTGAGCAATGTGGAGTGTGTCAAAAGGAAAAGGGGACATCAACAAATGCAAGTCTTTACCAACCATTTCCCATCCCAAATAGACTGTGGGAGTGCATAAGTATGGATTTCATAGTAGGGATACCTAGGACACCAACTGGTTTGGACAGTGTGTTTGTGGTAGTAGACAGATTCAGTAAGATGAACCATTTCATCACATACAAAACAACACATGATGCTAGTCACATTGCCCATCTATTCTTCAAGGAGATAGTAAGGATGCATGGGTTGCTAATGAACATAGTTGCGGACATAGATGTGAAGTTCATGGGACACTTCTGGAAGAATCTTTCGAGGAGGCTAGGAACCAACTTGTCTCATAGTTCTACATATCATCCTTAAATGGATGGATAGACAGAGGTGATAAATAGGGTACTTGGTAACTTGTTGAGGTGTCTGACTAAAAAGTATGGACAAGGATGGGAACAAGTTATTCCACAAGTAGAATTTTCCTATAATGATAGCACAAAGAAGACTATTGGTAAGCGTCCATTTGAAATTGTATATGGGTTACATCCAAGAGGTGTACTTGAGCTAAGAGACCTAAAGGATTATGAAGGAATCAGTGGTCATGCTAATGATTTTGCTCAATAAATGAGAGAGGTTCATGAGCAAGTAAAGAAGACACTAATGGAGGTTAATTGGAAGTTGAAATCTAAAAGAGATGAAGGGAGGAGAGATCTACAATTTGAGACAGGTGATTTGGTAATGGTATAATTGAACAAGGCTAGACTACAGAAGGGAATACCAGGTAAGCTACAGATGAAAAGGATAGGGCCATGCAAAGTGTTGGCTAAATATGGTCAAAATTCCTACAAGGTGGAACTACCCAAGGAGTTTTCCATTTCTCCTATCTTAAATGTGAAAGACTTGGTGAAATATAAAGGACCAGAGATGAATGATGAGCAGTACAGTACTGAGGTGAGTAAGGATGTGGAAGAACTCAAGGTAATTGATCAGATCATACCACAGGTTGACAAGATTTTGGATTCAAGGGTGAAGAAGAAGACTAGGCACAAGACATACATGGAGCACCTAGTGAAATGGAGACACCAACCAGAGTCAGAGGCTACCTGGATAGTAGAGAGTGACTTCAACAAGCATGGTATTAGTGAGGAGTTCTTAACACCACAGGTTCCTTAACTTCCTTGTTGCACGAGGGAGAATGGTGCAGGAGCACCTTAAGGTCTTTTGAAAGGTCTTAGAAAATTTTGGCTTGTAGATGGTTCTAGCCAACCACCAAGGTAATAAGGACTATTTGATAAAGTCCCAAGGTTTATTTGGTGTGTGTGTTGTGGCAAGTTTGTTTAGAGTCTTGAGTTTTGTGTATTCTTAGGACATCCTGCAAAGTTGTCATGACAACTTTTCCTAAACACTAGGAAGCATTTATGTTGTTCTAAGCCCGACCTAAGGGTCCCAAAATGTGGGGATAGGATATATAAGGTCATAAAAACCCTAACCTGACAAGGGAGAAGAGTTGGAAGTACTATTGTACGGATTGTGTCTTGGAAAAGAACAAGTTTTCTTGACTGTGTTTTTGAAACAAAGCCTTGATCTAGTCAATTAATGGATTGAAAGGACTGAACTAATGCATTGAATCTTTAATTTGTGACATGTAACTACTTTTTGTGGCATTTTTTTAGTTTTTTGGCGTGACTAGTTAACAGTTTGTAAATTCTTTGTGTTCATCTGTTTCATTGCTCGGTTCAAGGCCAGTTTTGTAAAAGATGCACCCCACTTGAATTCCCATGGCTGAACTTCCATGGCCTCTTGGAATAAAGTAGGGGACCTTTTATATAGTGTAAATATGGTCTGTGGAGTCTTTATTTTCAGGAGAGCTAGTAATTCCATCAAGCTCTAGGCGAGTGCAGGGGCATTCTGGCTAGGTGCTTTAGAAGAAAAAAAGAAAGAGGGCTTGCTTAACGGATTGGTTTGTGCCAATCAATGGTGTAGAGGTGTAGGGGTATGTGTCTTGGACATGTGTATGAAAGGAGAAGTGCAGAGGAGGCCATTAAAGAACTCAATGAAGTTAAAGAGACCAAACAGTGTCACATGCCCTAGAAACCCTTGAAAATAGGGGTTTTGTTGTAGACCTATGTACGAAAACCAAGAAGGTCTAAAACCTAGGAAATATTGGAGCCTAGGAGGTCTATAGAGAGAATCCCTAAAGATTTTAGGGGTTTGTTAAGGAAGTCTTGGGGTTATTCCAAGAACACTGATTTTAGGAGGCCTAATTGACCAAAAAGGCTACAAGGCCTAAAAACAAGGTTTACATGAATTCGATGGACAAAGGAAGAAGGAATCCAACAAGATGGATCAAAGTGAAGTAAGATCAAACAAGGAATATTTGGAAGACCTATTCCTAGTCCCAAGAATGGCTTGGGAAACCTTGTGGCAAAGTTGAGCCCAAAGGTGCTTAGTAGGGGTGTGAGAGCAAAGGTGAGTGTTTGAAGTTGGTGGAGAGTTCTATAAGGAGATAGGGGTCTTAGGAGTGACCTCTGAGTAGGGTAGAGAAGAATTCCCTAGTAAGACCAAAGAGTAGGTCTTAGAAAGAGCAAATGTGCTCTTGAGAGATAGTACTCCCCATCACCCTCTACCCTCTACCGTCAATCCTCTACCCTCTACCCTCAACCCTAATCCCCAAACCCTTAAACCCACTTAGTAAACTCTCTACCCTAATCCCTCAACCCTCTTAACTCTTAAACCCTCAACCCTTAAACCCTTAAACACTCAAACCTAAACCCTCAACCCTCAACCCTAACCCCTTAAACCCTAAATTGTTAAACCCTCTACCCTCTACCCTCTACCCTCAACCCAATACTCTCTACCCTAAACCCTAATCCCTCAACCCTTATACCATGAAATCCAAGAAAATTCTCTACCCTAATCCCTAAACCCTCAACCCTTAATCTCTCAACCCCTATAACCTCTACCCTATATATTGGACCCTCAACCCTAATCTCTCGACCCTATACCTTAAACCCTCTACCCTTTACCTTGTACATTAAACGCTCAACCCTCAATTCTCAACCCTCAACCTTTAATCCCTCAACCCTCAATCCTTAAACCCTAAACCCTCTACCCCTTACATTAGACTCTGAACCTAATCCTTCAACCATATACCCTCAAACCTATACCCTAAACCCTCTACCCTCAACCAAGTAAACCCTTAACCCTAAAACCTAAACCCCAAACCCTTCAACCCTAAACCCTTAAACCTTCTACCCTATACCCTCAACCAAATACTCTCTACCATCGACCCTATTCCCTCAACCCTCAAACCTTAAACCCTAATACCCTAGAAACCATCAAACCTATAGGTTCTCCACCCTAATCCCTCAACCCTATACCCTCAACCCCTATCACTTTCTCTCTATCTATACATCTCACCTCCCCCTCCTTCCCTCCCTCCTAGCCTCTCTAATTGTCTCTATCTACCATCTCCCTCTTTCTATGTACCTCTCGTTCAATCAATCCCTACCACCCTCTCTCGCTCCCTCTACCAATCTTTCTTTATGTCCATCCCACTCAATCGCACTCTCTCCCACTACCTCTCTCTCCCTCTCTGTCATGTCTCTCCTTCCCACCCCCTCTTTCTCTACCTCTATCAGGTCACTCCATCCCACACCCTCTCCCTCTCTCAGGTCTCTCACTCACACTCCCTCTCTCTCCCACTCCCTCTCTCTCACACTCCCTCTCTCTCCCAATCCCTCCCTCTCACACTCCCTCACTACCTATCTCTCAAGTCTCTCCCTCTCACCCCCCTCACACTCTCAAGTCTCTCCCTTTGGCACCCTACCTACATAACTCTCTCTTTCTCTCCATCTCTCTCTCTCTCTCTCTCTCCCTCAATTCTCTCTCTCCCACCCTCTCCCTCTCTCTCTCAATTCTCTCTCTCACCCACCCCTCTCTCTCTCTCCCTCTATCCCTCCCACCCTACCTAGATAAGTCCCCCTCACTCCAACCCCTTCTCTCCCACTCCCTCTCTCTTAAACTCTCACTTCCACCCCCTCTCACTCTCTATAGACTCTCTCTCTCTCTAAATTCTCCCTCCATCTAAAGACATACATAAATGCATACATACAAGCATAATACATATGTACATATAAGCTTACATCCATACAAGCATACATACATACATGACATACATGTACATACAAATATATCAGCATAAATTCATTATATTGGCATTTAACATAAAGGAAGACATAATGCGAGTGTGTTATAATGTGCTCGTGTTATGTCCTAGTTGACATGTTCCCCGCAGAAGCAAAAACCATGTGAAAAGTGAGATATAATGCAAGCGTGTTATAACGCGCTCGTGTTATATCTTGCTTTGGGAATTCCTGAGCCTTAGGCTTGGTATTTGCATTGGAATACCAACCCAAAGGCTTGGAGGGCATTTCCAATGACCAGAGACGTGTTTTTAAAAAATCCACCATATTTCTCATAATCAAGTTTGTGCTCACCGTCAGGATTGCACGTGGTTCAATATCAAAAAAATCGAACACATGGGTAATGTTGGGTTATCTCTTAGCTATCTAACGATGTAATTTTTTTCACTTTTTGAAAATGTTAAGTCTTTCATCCATAATTTATTTTATTTGTATGTCTTTTTTTTTGCCAAAAAGCAGTGTTTGGTATTTTTTTTGTTATAAATTAACTCTTCATCAATTTTTCAAATAAATTACATTTTTAGATACTAGACTCCATTCTACAAAATTTAAAATAAAAAAATAAAAAAATCAATTAGTTTCCAAAAATTTTAGGGGTAGCACGGCCAAAATTCTATTTTTCAGGAAATGTCCACTTCGCAAATTAGTAAAAAATCAAATATTCATTAAAAAATTATCAGAAAAATCATGCATCAACTACATATTATTAGCTAACTTCTGACCATTGCAATTTTAAAAATACTAAAAAAAATTTCACCATACGAGGGTCATACAAGAGTTGCTATGTTATGTTTTTCTAACAAAAACAACACCAATTTGTGTACGTCCCTCATTTGAACCCCTTAATCTCAACTATTTTCAAAATAAATTAGTAGTTTAGAAAGTAGACTCGGAGCACTTGAATCCTTCTTTTAGTTCCATCTCAAAATTTTGAGTCTAAGTATCCTCAATTTCACGTCCAAGGTCAGTATTTCCTGATTTAAAAAAAAAGCTATCCACTTAAGTCCCCTTTTTGGGAACCATCTTGGTGCAATTACCCTTGAACTTAAAACCCAATTTTTCCTACTCAAAATCTTAAAAATAGGACAAATGAGACTCATTCATCAAGCTGGGTGAATGAGTCCCACCTAGATGGGACTCATTAGCCCAAAGTGGTGAATGGATTCCATAGGGCCTATTTTGATTGATAAAGTGTTAGGGAGTGTGTAAATTAAGTTTATATGTGGGTATGTGCAGGATCATCATGGAAAAAACAGGCCCTTAAGTGGCAAAAAATTCAGAAAAATCAGAGTTAGGCATCTTGACATAAAAATTTGAATAAGTTATCTATATTATTTCAAAAATATGTAAGAATAGAATTTGTAGAAAATTGAATTTAGTTTCTAAATTACTAGGTTTATTTACAAAAAAATAAAATCTATTTGGTGAAATTTTGAAATTTCAATACAGTAGTACTTAAATTTCAGGCAAAAAATAAGAAGTAGGTGTCTATCTGACCACCCTAACAACATTAAAATGATAAAAAAAATTTATAAGATTTTAGATATAAGTAGAGGACTCATGTCCCGATGTGATGCATATTTTTTTGTAATTTTTTTCCAAGTAAATAATTTATTATAAATTTTTTATGACAATTTTTAAAAAATTTAAAGACTCGTATGTCTAACCACCTTAACTTGGATTCAAAAAATTTGATATCGTTTGAAAGCTATAGATGTTTTTCAATCAACCTAAAAATCAACACTGTAGTTGTAATTCAATAGAAAATGAAAAATAATTATTTATTAAATTTAAAGTAAAGAATTATTTATATTGGTGGAAAGTTGAGAATCTCCTTTGAAAACCATTTTCGTTTCATCAATTTTGGGTAAAAAAAAAAGTCATCAGCCACATACCCTTCATATTGCCACTTTTTGGCCCATCATGATCTTGCACATACCCATGTTGATACTGTCAGTTTTTTGATTGAAATATACCTTGGGATGCATAATATAGGGTCTTAGGGGCCTATATTAATGTCATAAATTCAAAGGGGCCCGAAATCCAATGTGAAAGTGTAAATAAATATACTTTACAACATTAAATTAAGGAGAAAATAGGTCTATTTAGCTAAAAAGGGCACTAAATCCAATGTGAATGTGTAGAACACATTACAACACTAGATTAGGTCCACTTAATTTACAAGCCTCTTAAATTTAATGTGAAGGTTTCATTAAATACACTTTACAACATTAAATTATGGAAAAGTTAAGTTTATTTAGCTTAGAACTACCCAAAACCTAATGTGAATGTGTAAAACTCATCAAAACACTAGATCAAGGCAATATCAAGTCCAATTCATCATTAATTATTCTCAAATTAAGCAAGGAAAAGGTGTAGTTTTTTTTTTCCACAACATGCTTCTTCATCCTACCACACATGAGTTTTTCATTGAGAGGAGTGTTCATTTTGAGGATATTTCTTCCAGTTCTTCTCTTGACACTTCTCTTACCACCATCAGTTTGTAGTCCTTGCATCATGATGATAGTTCTTCATAGGATCATAATCCTTCAGATTGTGATGAGGAGTCTTCTTCCTCCACTTTAGATGATGATTATCCTCTTGATTCTCCTCCTTCTCTAGTCATAGGGCCTCTTTGGGCTTGACAGACATTGCAGTTAGTAGGTGACTAGATAGGGGATCCTTCAGATCACAAGAGAAAAATATCATAATTTTAGGAGGCTCCACATATCATCCTTTCCTCGTCTTTTGATCCACAAACTTTTTAGGAAGCTTCTAGTGTCCTTCAGTGAGATGCAACAATGCACGAAGAGTTTGGTTCCTTGGAGAGGAACCACGCTTGGGATCTTGTCCCACTTCCTAAGGGAAGGAAACTTGTTCTATTAAAGTGGGTATATGAAACACAATATGTAGTAGATGGGTTGATTGACAAGAAAAAGGCTTTCTTGATTGACAAAGGATTCTCCCAAGTTATAGGGACAGACTACTCTAAGAATTTTGCACCAATCACTAAAATGAATTCCATCCGACTTGTCATTTCTATTGCTACAACACATAGATGGGATGTTCATCAGATGGATGTGAAGAGTTATTTTCTTCATGGTGATCTTCAGGGGGAGATATACATGGATCATCCACAAGGATTCATTTAGGATCCTTCACTTATGTTTCATCTTCAAAAGTCTCTCTATGGCCTCAAATAGGCCCCTTAGGCTTGGTACGCCAAGATTCACTCCTTCCTTCTGAAAGTGGGGTTCATTTGATGAAATTCTGATCATAATGTATACATTTTATAGTAATATGATACTCACACATTCCTAGTTCTCTACGTCGATGAATTGTTGATCATAGGAAGTCACTCATCCACCATTCGGGTAGTGAAAACTGCCCTTCATGATCACTTTTTGATCTATGACTTGGGCTTGTTGCACTACTTGTTGGGGATTAATATCACATAGTATTCCTTGGGTATCTCTCTTGCATAATCTAAGTATGTACTTGATATGTTCCAAAGGTTTCACATGGTTGATTATAAGCCTACACTGTCTCCATTCTTGTCAGGGGTCAAACTTCAGGCTAAGTGTTCTTCACCCTTGGTGAATGGAACTTTGTATCACCAACTTGTTAGTAGTATCATATATATGAATCATATGAGGCATAGCATTTTATATGCAATAGGCATGGTCTCTTGATTCATGCAGGAGCCACATGAGTTAAATTTTAAAGAAGCTAAGTGAATTCTTCAATACATCAAGGGTAATCAAAATTATGGAATTCATTATGTAGTCGGTGTGGATTTTGACTTGGTGGGACACATAGATTTATATTTTATAGGCGATTCTCAATATCACAAGTCTACTTTAGGATATTGCTTCTCCCTTAGTTCCGGTCCAATTTATTGGTCGAGCAAGAAGCAGTCTACTATTTCTCTTTCATCTATAGAGGCTGAGTATCATGGAGTGGTTGATGCTACTACTAAGGCCATATAACTTTAGAAAATTATCACTGATTTTGGAGTTTCCTTCCTAAAGCCCATAGTCATCTATTGTGACAACCAAAGTGTGATTCAAATCTCTCATAATCCGGTCCATCATCCACAGACCAAGAACATTGAGATCCAAATGCACTACATCTAGGAATTGATTCATTCAAAGATAATTGAAAACAAATACTATTCCATAGGATCTTTAAACTCTTCAATACTTATCCATAATGAGGTAAATTAAAAAATATTTTTCACATTTTAACTTGCAATTCTTGTGCAATATTTTACCCCTATAGTGAAAAAAATCCCAACATGATTTCACCCCCACAGATGAATAAAATTGTCTCCTAGTATTTACTCTTTCACTAGAAAGTTAAAAAATGTTTTAAAACACACATTCTAACCCACAATATTCCTCATTTCCCCTTTGCATAAATTAGATATTATGTCAAAATATTAGTAGGAAAACATTAGACTACACATTTTTTTTCTTATAAACAATAACCTTCCTAGATAATATTTAATATTTAACACACTTTGTGCTTAGTTACCTTTTTTTACTTCAGCAATAACATGGTTTAGAGCTAACCCTATTACATAACTATCATTGCCATCATCCCCCACTAAAAGAATCTCTGTAGGACACATGATACCTTAAAATTGGTAGGAATTATATTCCAAGCTAGTTTTTGAAGCATTTATGCCAACGGTAGAGTATTTGTAAGGAAGCTAAGGTAGTGGAACAACTTCCTACACTAATCTTGAGAGGAGAATAATGCAAAATTTTACATATATTTAACAATTATAAAAACTTAAACAAAAATAAATACAAATATCATGCATACCACAACACAATGATTTACGTGGGGAAATCCCTTTCGGGAGAAAAACCCCACACTCCAAAAGCCGCCAAATATATTATTAAAAAATCACAAAGATTACAATATAATTACAGAACAAGCTTCTCATAGGAGTATCACCACTCAGGGATCTAGAGGCAACACAACTGCTATTTGACTCTCAGGATACATCACAATACACAACTATAATACAATGCCCTCATAAAATAGGGTTGCCTTCTAGGTCAATTCAAGCTAATAAAATATCAGTATTGGATATGAGACATAATGATGAATAGTCTAGATTTACAATAATAAAATATAAATAAAATTTTCCTTTTTGGGGCACTGCCCTTGAGCCCCCGCTAGGGCACATTGCCCCTAGACCCCAATTCAAGGGATGATCCCCTAGACCCCTTGTGGGGGGATCCCCCCATGCCCCATATTGTTGTCAAATGAATAGTACCTTATGTATCAACAATACCTTATGTAATTGTAAGGTTGAGACACATTTTCTCAACATTATTTCTATTTGACTTGGGCATTTTAAATCACTATTTGAAACATTTTCACTGTGTGCAAGGAATTTTCAATCATTTCTAGGAATAAAAACCTTTTCAAAGTGTTTTGTAGCTTGCATAAGGCATTTGAAACTATCCTTGGATGTTCAAAAAATTTTGTAATTCAATTTTGAACATTGGTTGGGAATTTTAATGCTCATAGGATGCTTAAACTCAAAACCAAACATGAGAATATTTTTACTGCATGTTTTAACATATCCAAGGGAATTTTACATCTTGAAAACATGCCATCCTCTTGCTCATGTGTTTTGAAACATTTTTAGGTCATTAATTTGTAATTTTGGGTCATTTTTATTGAGTGTTGGGTGTTTTTGGATATAATAATAGTATAATGTAGAATTTAAAATATCAAAATTCACCCTAGATCATCCTACATGTGTCTACACTTCATTGTAGTGCATCAATCCATCCCATTATAGTTATGAACATGAATGCCCTTGAAGAATTGCACTAGTGTGTTTGGAATTTGTTTGGTTATTTATACTCTCATTTTTTGTACTTTAAAATAATCACACATAAAATTGGTGACCCTTTAAAGTTAAGTTTGGAGATTTACGAATCCTTTCACCTACTAGGAATCACACAAAAGGATTCTCATTTCTATTTGAAACCAAATGTAAACATGCCCATATCCTCCAAACTTTAATTTTCTAAAGTTTCTCATGACTTAAAATACATGAGTGGGGTTAAAATAATATAATCTAAACAATATTTTAAACCTTCACTCAAATAAGACTTTGGAGATCTGCTTTAATAACTCCTATTAAAATTTGAAACTTGGCAATTAAAATATGTTCCAATAAAAATGAAAATATTTACACCATGAACTTGAACTATGTCTGCAAGCCATGAAATTTGATGGACACAATTTTTATTTTCTATAGAAACTTTGTGCAATCATCATAATTTAAAGAAAAAACAATTTTTGGGATCTCATTTGTAATTACATGTAATTTGCATTCATCTAAAATAAAATTGTGTTATGATCCCAGAACTTATCTAACAACTAGGAAACTAATATTGAAAATTTATAATAAATTATCAACACCCGTTCCATTACTAGAACTGAGAAATTTTATCATTTTGATGATTCTTTAAAGAAATAGTCATAAATTTCAAAATATTAAATTTAGGCATGAAAATCATCCAATATCTTTGAAAATGGTGGTGGATGCTCATTTTGAACTATTAAAAAGTTTTACCAAATGGATTTTAAAAATGAGATCCATATCTTGATATTTTAATGTGAGATTTTTTGTGCTAGCTTGTCATCTTGGGACTTGAAAATAAATTTTCTTTACCAAACTAAGGACTAATTTTCTTAGAATAAAAATTTGAAAAGAATGGAAAATTTTAAAAGTTTCTAAATTCTTGTAATATAAGGTATACAATATTTGTATTCACAAATATAACAACCCTCTATGAGAAGAATCTAAGATGATAGGGATTAAAGATGATGTGAATTCATTTCCAAGCAATTTAGATCTAGGGTCATGTGCAAAAATAATGCTAAAGTATCAATTCTATGATTGACAAGATGTTAAGAATAAATTTTTTAAAGATTGAATATCACTAGCCAAGAGGAAAACCTTGATAACATTATCATTACAAAATGAAAGTATTCTTAGGCTCAAGCTTGGCTTGCCAAATTCTCTCAATCCTAAAAAGGAATATGTGGGGGAAAGAGGGAGAGAAAATATCCCAATGTAGATTGAGCTTAAAAAATTTGAAGAGAAAGGAATGAACATTTAGTAGAGAAATTTAGGAGAAAATATTGAATGTTTTTTATTGATTCTAATGTCAATATTTTAATGAAGCATGCAAGATTAAAGCCTAGGCTTGTGTAATGTGACACCATGAGTGAGCTCTTGAATTATTTTAATAGAAGGTAAATTTGAATTAACAAGGTTAGGTTTTTGTTGTTGACAAGATCCTTTTGGTACACATGCTTTTCCTAAAGAAATCCATAGTGATTTGATGTCAAGAGTCTTAGCTAAGGGTTGGCTTTGGGAATTAGTGATAGGAGACCACTAAATAATTTGTTAATGGAAGGATAAATCACTCATGAAAACATCATCGTACCACATGAGGAATGATAATAGGATTTATATGGTATATTCAAGCAACTAATTATAATATAATTTCTTACTATGATATACTATGAGGTATGTACATGATATTCATGTATTTTCATATTTTTTTAAATATGTGTTTTGTTGTTTATTTGAATTTCTTGATAAAATTTATGTATCCAACATTTCTATTGTACATAACATTTTTCAATTGTAAAAACTAAATTGTGAAAATAAAAAAACATTAAACATTGAAATGCATTTAATAACAACAATGTGTATAATGCAAAAAATATAAAATCAAGTCTATGATTTATTTTAATTTATAAGAATAATCATTTTTCTTAGATAATGAATTATTAAAAACTATAATGTTATGGAAAGATTCCTGACTTAAAAAAATTAAATTATTCATTTTTTAGTTAATACTTATTGTACACTATTGAGTAAGTTCAAAACTTATGATACATAATAAACTAAAATACTTTTGAACTTACATTAATTTAATAAAAATATAAAAAATATCAAATTATCACACTTCTAAAATATATAAAAATAATTTAAAATTATTATCAAATGATTGGCATAAATATTTATAATTTTATTAATCAAAAACTATACAAAATAATTCCTGAAAAATATAAATATATACAATATTTAATTAACATGATTATAAATATTTGTATCTATCAGCTGTTTGATAGCATCTTACTTTAATAATTATCAATTCCAACTTTAAAAATTAAAACTTTATATTCTAATTTAATTATTTAATTTAAATGAATAAATTTATTTTCAATTACACCTTTCAATAAGACATTACATACTCCAACAAGCAATTTAAATACTCCAACAAGAAATTTAAATTTAATGCCATTCATGAGCATACAATGTTTTTTGGAGTTTTGTATTTATACACAAGGAATAACAAGGAATAATAAGAGGGCATTAATGGTACTAATCATTCTTTAAACTTTAAAGCTGCCATTAAAAAAATATTGTTCTAAAACTAGGAAAATGGGTTATTTGTCTAAATGCTTTTGGATGTCATAGGTGCTATATGTACTCCCTAATCCTTCCAAAATGTATTTAAGATATGCACATGGAATTTTAAATCTATCTTAATTATAAAGAGGACAAGACTAATTATTCAAAAGTACGCCAATCAAAGATTGGTAATAAAGAGTTGATTGAATCCAATGTTTCTAAGAACTACAGATAGTTAATTAAATCCAATCTACATTGCCTTCTTTGGGTAGTATGTGGATTTGTAATTCCTTGACACATGCTGTTAAAAGTAGAGATGAAAATGAATTTCTTGAACAAAGATCATAAAATATCTCATGACAACTACCTAATCCCTTCTTCTTTATAAGGAGAAAATATGAAAAATGATACAATAATACATCAAATGAATGAATTTGATACTTAAGTCTTACTAACATATTCCCTGATATCGTCCTCCCATTTCAGAGAGACCGTAGCTATAACAGAACTATTTTTCCAATTTTATTTCTATATAAATGCATTTTACACCATTTTCTTGCTTTTGTTGGTTAACTATATCATCTCTTCTCGGTAACATTTCTGTATTTGTTTGGTTATATTTAGTTTTTTTTTGGTTTTGTTTTTAATAAATTAGATCATTTATATTTATAATTTTAAAAAATAAATTAAATTTTTAAAAATATATTACAATTGTTAAGTTGGTTTTGGTTTGGTGTAAAAATTATTCAGTTTATACAGAGTCTATTGGTATTAAGTTTTCTTAATTATGTTAAGTGGACATCATATTAAGGGGTGATATTGGGATTATACCTTCCTGAATTTTTAACATTAATTAAAGAGGACTTCCTATTCATTATTCTCCAATAATATAAGAGATGAAGACATGATAGTTCCCCTTATCCTCATTTCTTCATACATAAACAAAGAAGTCCAATTTGATGAAATGTTAATCCCTCAATTCTTGATATCTTTGGATTTTTTTTTCCTAATATCATAAAGAAGAAGGCTAGAATCATGACCACTTCATATTTAATTTAAAAAGTGATTATTTGTTTATCCTCTAAATAATAAGAAATGTTGTTGAGATATGATCTAGACTAGTTTAACATCACACTATAAAAATAAATCTAAGATTATTCTCCTTATAAGTTTCTTCCCATACAACAAATTATTTAACAATTTCTAACCTAATCTAATTATTTGTTATTTCCCAACAATATAAAAAATGAGGTTAGGATTATGCCCCTATCTCTTATTGCTTTAGGCTTAAACCAAGAAGTTTGAATTTGGTGAACTGGATATCCATCAATTCTTGGTATGCCCCCTATAAATTCTTTCATATCTCTTATTTTTTTTTTACCAATTTCTAATCTAAGTCTAATTATTTGGTATTCCCCAACAATATAAAAAGATGAGGTTGACATTGTACCAACACCTCTCAAATCTTCATGCTTAAACATAAAGTTTGAATTTGTTTCAAACTAATATCTTGACTTGTCCTTGATAAATTCCCTCACATATCCAAATAGAAAATTATTTATCAATTTCCACCTAAGTTTAATTATTTGTTATTCCCCAACAATATAAAAATGAGGTTGAGATTGTGTCCCCACCTCTCAATTCTTCACATTTAAAGAATTTTGAATTTGGTGCATTGAATATCCCTCAATTCTTGACATGTCCTCTATAAATTCCCTCACATACACAAATAGAAATTGTTTATCAAATTATAACCAAAGTTTAATAATTTGTTATTCCCCAACAATATAAAGTATGAGGTAGGGATTATACCCCAACCTTTCAATTCTTCATGCTTAATCAAAGAATTTTGAATTTGATGTATTGAATATCCCTCAATTCTTTATCAATTTAACAATTTCCAACTGAAGTCTAATTATTTGTTATTCCCCAACAATATAAAAGATGAGGTCAGATTGTGCCCCCACCTCTCAATTCTTCACACTTAACAAATAAATTTGAATTTAGTGCACTGAATATCCCTCAATTCTTAACGTATCCCTTATAAATTCTCCCACATACCCAAAAAACAAGTTATTTACTAATTTCCTGCGTAAGTCTATTTATTTGTTATGCTCCAACAATATAAAAGATGAGGTAAGGATTGTGTCCCCACCTCTTAATTCTTAGTACTTAAACAAAATATTTTGAATTTTCTGCATTAAATATCCTTCAATTCTTGACATGCCCCCTACAAATTCCCTCACATTTCAAAACAACAAATAATTTTTCAACTTCCAACCTAATTCTATTTATTGTTATTCCTCAATAACATAAAAGAATTCTTGACACGTCTCATATAAATTCTCTCGCATACCCAAACAACAAACTATTTATCAACTTCCAACCAAATTCTATTTATTGTTATTCCTCAATAACATAAAATATGAAGTTAGAATTGTGTCCCACAATTCTTCATGTTTAAAAAAAACCAAAAAACCTAAATTTAATGAGTTGTATCCCTCAATTCTTTAACACTTAATTAAAAAACTATTTATTTCTCTTTCCCTGACACCCTAAAGAATAAGACTAGAATCATCAGTGAGATGGTGCAAATGCTAGAATAAAATGTGCTTCTTTACTAGTTTCATAGCATTGGTAATGTTAAAGAACTCATGGACAGACTTTTGACAGCATGATGCAACTTATATTTTACTTTTTCTTGATTAGAAATTATTCAAGCTTTGCCAGGAGCGTGGTGCATGTGTGTCACGAGACTTCGTTTCTTGATGAATGTTGTGCAAGCAAATATAAAAGGACTGTGACAAAGACGGTGCCTCACAAACTTGAGCCAAAAGGATTTGAACACACTTTTGTCTGCGTGGAAGACAACAAAAGCTCATAGACGGCATGAAAACGAGATCTCTGCACACCGACAAACCCACAAATTTAATACTAATGTTTAGTTTTCCACCAAACTATTTTCTATCCACACGTAGTCTTTGTGTCTGTTTTACCGCAGTGCAGACAAAAATCTGTCAATTTTCCACGCTCTAAAGGTGGGCATGTGTTTGTAGAAAATGTGCCCAAAAAGTTGGCCAGCCAGGCAACGTCACAACCAGAAATATTCTCAGAGATTATCCGCCATGAGAATAACGAACCGTTGCAGAAAAAAATACAAGTTTTCTCAAATATTAATTGTGCAAGATTTTTTAGGTCACACTCAACACTGGGCTATGATTTCTGATCGTTGATTTCTTGCTGGATGAAAATGGCGTGTCATAGTTATTTTTTTTATCTGTACCCAACTCCGAGTTATAAATTCTACGTAAGCGTGGTATTTCTGTACGGAAATTGAATTCTTTGCAATAGATTTTGTCGTTCATTTGAATTCAGTAAAGAAATCCATCTTTGTTTTATTGTTTCACCGTTTGCTTTCTATTTTTTCCTCTGCGCAATTAGTGGGTGATTGTTTTCAGTTACACGTATGGTAGTGCTGGCGAGGGCTTTTCTGAAAATGGTTTGTCGCCTGTTGTGACTTTTCCATGTGTAAGTTATGTTTCTTCTTCATTTAAAAATTGATCAGAGATCGATGATCGTTGGGCTGCAGTTGTTTGACAGTGTTTTGGCAGTGTTTTAATGGGTTGTTAGGGTTAAGTTTTTTATTAAGCTAAAATGGTTTTTGGTGGGATTAGAATTGTTGTACATTAAAATAACATCTCGTGAGAAGGGTCCACATGTATTGTCATTTCATGGGGTGTGAACAAGTTGTGTGTTTGGAAAACTGGAGTATGGAGGCGTAGTTTGGAGTTAAAGAAAAAGACTTGTTTACAATAGGAGTCACGAGTAAGGTTTGTTAGTGTTAGAAGATAATGGATTTTTATTGGACGAAAAAGCGCATCTACACAATGTGTCAATCTAGCCCTGAGTAAGGTTTGCTAGTGCTACAAGAGAATGGACTTTCATTTGACGAAAATGCGCATTTAGACAATGTGTCAATCTAGCCCTAGTATAGTTACTCTTTTTAAGATAGAACTAAATAATAATTGTAGTCAAATTGTCTAATCATAACCAAAAGGCTTGCTTACAATAGGAGTCATGAGTAAGGTTTGCTAGTGCCGCATGAGAATGGACCTTCATTGGATGAAAAATCACATAGAACTAAATAATAATTGTAGTCAAGTTGTCAAATGAGAACCAAAAGGCTTGTTTACAATAGGAGTCACGAATAAAGTTTGTTAGTGCCACATGAGAATGGACCTTCATTGGACAAGAAAGTGCATCTAGACAATGTGCCAATCTAGCCCTATTACAATTACTCTTTTTAAGATAGAACTAAATCATAATTGTAGTCAAGTTGTCAAATCACAACCAACACAATTACATCCAAATTGCTTGGCATAAAGAGTGTTTAGGGATCCAATCTAAAAAATGCCAGACTTTATATTTTCACATTTGAATAGTTGTCCAGGATATATTATCTTTCAAGCCTATTTGTAGAAATAGAGGGATGTCTAGCCGAAGTTGTCAAGGTTAAGTTATTTAGTTGATTTGTTAGTTTTTTGTTGATATTGTTGTATATTTTTCATATTTTTATTAATGGAGATTTTAATAATGACACATATTATTATCATTTTGTGATGATGTATATAAAAGACTAAATAATTTTAATTTAATAGTCATTTATATCCCACATTGTTAACATTTAATAATAAACATATGTTTTATAACTTACCATATAAGTTTGTAATATTTATTATACTTTTCATACTAAAAGAAAAAATAATAATAATATGTGACTTGTTCAAAAGTAAAATTGAAACAAAAGTAGACTAACCTTTACAATAGATAAAAATAAATAGAAAAACGATAAAATAAAATATTTTTTTAAAATATAAATTTGTGTATCCATGTAGTAAATAAAATAATTCTAAACTAAAATAAAATAACTCTTAAACTAGTAGTCGCATGCAACGATCAATCATAGGGTGCACCGCTAATTGTTGTTAAATGAGATTTTTTTTTTTGAGTGCAATGGGAGATAGAAATAACTTGTAATATTTGTAATTGTATGATTGGTGGAAGGAAGGGACAACGTGCTAATAAGGAAAATATGAAATAACATGAGGGTAGTTCAGAGTTTAATGGGAAAATGGTCTTTGTGAGGTAATTAATCATCAATAACTTTTGTCTTATTAAAATGTAATGTTTAATAAGTTTAGGTAGAATAGTTCTTTAAAATTAACTTTAGTGAATAATTTTATGTATGCAAAAAAAATTCCTTATAAAAAGAGAATTGAAAAATTAAATAAAATATAAATTTTAAATAATTAATTTGTTAAATAATAATAATTTGTTCAAAATTTAAGACACAATATAATTTTAGCTCTGTGTTAGTTATGAAATTCTAGAATAAAACTATACGTCATGAACGAATGTTATTATTTGCAATCTATCCATTAATTTTAATTTGAGGTAATTAATCATCAATAGCTATTTTTATTAATATACAATATTTAATAATTTTAGGTAGAACAGTTCTTTAAAATTCACTTTAATGAATAATTTTAGGTATGAAAAAAAAATCCTTATAAAAAGAGAATTAAAAAATTAAGTAAAATTTAAATTTTTAATAATTAATTTGTTAAATAATAATAATTTGTTCAAAATTTTAGACACAATATAATTTCTCCTCTGTCTTAGTTTTAGATTTACTAGACCTAGATGCACATCTAAATTTGACCTTTTTGCGTAGGTTAATCAATGAATTGATTGATTATTATTTAATTATCTTAAGATACATATCCAGGAAAAGTATGGAACATTAAAGGATTCTTCTTTTTTAAAGACTTATTAGTCATATCTTTTATTACTAACGTTGAATAAAAAAGTATTCTTTAAAAAAGTCCATTCCATTAGTATAGTCATCTCTTTTATTACTAACATTGAATAAAAAAGTATTCTTTAAAAAAGTCATTTTTTATTTGAATATTAGTTATAGTGGTCACAAATGACCTTTTCAAAAAAGAAAGATGTTATAAGCAGTATCATAATTTTGGGAATAAAATATTTTTTGTGCTTTTGATTTATGGGTTAGAAGAAGAATGCAATGAAATGAAACACATATTTTGCATTGTTAGAGTAATTGAATTAAAAGGAATGCCTTGTTTTGAGGGAACATGAGAGACATGTTATTATAGAGTATGACAATGGGAAACATATTTTTGCTTCGATACAACTAGCTATGACATGGAAAACATGTTATTATAGAGTATGTTTGTCAAAGCTAAATTTATACAAGGATTTGTGTACACATAAATCTATGTAACAACAAATATGTGGCGTTAAAAGTTAAACCACAAAACCCATGCTCATTTTCCTCCCTACCATATTGGCATCATGAAACCCCATGGACTCTAGCCAAACCCCCGTGAAATGAAAGGATGAAACAACCACAAGAGATTTCGTGGAGTTTCATCATACATTACATAATAAAAAACTTGGGGAAACGCTGGTGTTTTCATATATAACATCTGATATTGTTGTCTTTTCTTTGATGTGGCAACTTTAAGGGAAAAGGGTATCCTAGTTTTTGAATCCTTTTACATGCTTAAACCTAGTTCTTGCAAATCAAATACAAGGGTATGTTAATGCACAAGCAAGAAAAATAAAAAAGGAATGATAAAAAGTAAGTATATGGGTAAAATTAATATATACAATGTGAAGCTGAAAATAATCAATAATTTTTACAATTAGTTAACCAAATCTCTCTATTAACAATGGGAAATTTGTGTACTTACATACATTGTTGATCGTTTTTAACGAGGATGAGATGCATTGGATCGAGTACTAGGAGCATGAAAGAATTTGAAATAAACAATGTACAATACACTAATTTTGTTGAATTCCTATTATATCTGTTCAACAATATAAAATAAATAATATACATATACAATAAAAGAGGTTAGCACTACGTGTTGTAAATAGAATTTTTTTTGCAAAACATGGGCACATATAACAACCAATAACTAGAAAGGAAAAAGATGTAGTCATGTACAAAAATAAAACCAGGCCAACCATGACATTGTAAATGGTTTAGTTGAATGGAGCAACAAACACCATTGCCATGTGTTTCTAGGGATAAAATTGTTTTTCCTCTCAGAAGCACATGACAATGGTGTTTAGTTGTTGTCCATAATCACATAAACCCACGCTCATTCTCCTCCCTACCAAACTGGCATCATGAAGCCTCGTGGGCTCTAGCCAAACCCTTGAGAAAAAAAACAAGTAAGATCCATGGAAAATCTCATCAACTCTTACTGTATAGCACACAATAACAAATTTGGGGAAGTGCGGGTGTTTAGAAACAAGTTATGTAATATTGGAATTTTTTTTTTTGCTTTGACAAGTTCATGAAAAATAGATATCCTAGTAAAGAATTAGCATAATGGGGTTTGAAGACGACTAGAAGAAGATGGATAGATGGAATGTATATAGTAATGTACAATAAGTAGAAAGTTCCATCTAACCTCACAATGCAATTTTAAATCTACCTATATTAAAAACACAACTTCAATCTAAGGAAGAATATAGTAAAAATCATCATCGAATTGACATGCCAATTGTTACATAGACCGCGTACTGATACATAATACACATTTTTCTTTGGGGGGCTAAGGAAAAATAATATCATAAAAGATATTGATACAAAATTGTGTCACCAAAAATTGCATACCTTTGAAGAAAAGGACAATTTTGTGCCCATTTTGGTGCTACTTTAGGTCTTGTTTCACCAAATTTCACCCTAAAATGTAACATTTATAGGCCCCTACTATTGTTAATTTTGACTTGGAGGCCTGATATACCCAAGGGATCATTCAACCCCTGACAAAATACATCAAAACACATTCAAAAGTACTAGCCCACTCAAAATTCCCTTAGTGGGACTAGGTCGCCCAAGTTGGCAACCTAGTCCCTTTTGAGGATTTTTCAACTGTTAAGCGGGAAAATGAATAATTAGCTAAAAATCCCCGATGGGTGTCGGCTTCTCAAGTCAAAATTCCCAAAAATTAGGTCAAGTTTCTTATATATACTTTTTTAGGTCATTTGATTTCTCTCTCTTGCTCATTTTTTATATTCAACTCCAAAATCAAGTAGAAAACATCTTCCTCAAGAAGATTCATCCCTCACACAAAAAATTTGAAGCTTTTGGACACAAAATCTAGGAATTTTTGTAGGTCTTGGAGCTCACTTCACATTCAAGATCACACTTTAACAAGGTTGGAGATAGGTGCCTATGGAGATTCATGGGGAAATATAGGTTGAAGAGGTTCAACTAGCCACCAAATCATTCCTAAAGACTAGTTTCAAAGTGCTTCCATCTTCTACCTTCAACCCATTTGTAGATTTGAGGTTTGCATACCATTTGCATTCCTTGTTACCTTCATTTGTAATGGTGTAAGATTTCTAGGGCTTTAGGGTTTCACATCATTTCAAATCCTTTACATACATCTTATTCTAGCACAATAGAATAGGACTTTGCTTAGTTTCTGGTTTTCCTAGTTCTAGACAAACTTAGGGTTAGGGTTTATGCAAATTTCCATTTCATTTCAAGTTTGAATACAACTAGGGGTTTGACCAAGGCAAACCCCACATCAGAAACACAAATACATTCTATTTTGCAAGTCATTTTGCAGGTTTCAGTCAGGATTTCCACAGAGGAGCAGAATACAGACCCAAGGCACCCAAGTCCACTTTCAGTTTACCAAAAAATTGGAAAGGGACTAGGTCACCCATAATGGCGACCTAGTCCCATTAGGGCTTTCCGATACAAAAAGTTTGAGATTCGGGGACCTAGTTGACCAAAATGGCCTCCGAAGCAGATTTTCCAAAAAGGGACTAGGTCGCCCTATTGGCGTAAGTGTCCCAGACAGCTCAAAACCATGATTTTCTAGAATTCCATTGACCTCCACAATCTCTGCTTTAGCCCTCTTCAGTTTCCAGGTGCACTTTTTTGTTCTGTTAGATTAGGTTACTCTTATTGCTTTCATTTCTACTACATTATACCATGTGTTTTCCAACATAAAAGCCATCAGTTTAGGTTAATTAGTTAATCTTTCATAGTACATTTCAACACATTTTCATATCCCACTCCCTTAAGGTTTCAATCTCTAAAATATTTAACGAATCACAAGATTTAATGCTCCTCGATGAATGGAAAAGGAAACCCCTCTTCCTTCTAGGTGAAAACCCTAAAGAGTGATAGAGGACACATTCCTTTGCCATCTCCCAAAAGAATTCTAAATTTTGTGGTTCATTTTGGTGAATCTGTATTTCAACACATTACATACTTCTAATTTTCATTGAGCTTTTTATTTAGCATTGCATTGAATGTTGCATTGTGTAAACAAGAATCCTAGGGTTTTTCGTTGTGCATTAGTGAAAAAGCATCGTAGTTGTCATTTATTTCTTTTCTTTCTACAAAAATTTCACATATATATTAGATCTTTGCCTGTTAACTTTCAAAAATCTGCATTTTTCATCAGAAAATACATTAAAAACTCAAAAAAATCATACCAGGACTAAGTCGCCCACCTAAGCGACCTAGTCCTAGTAGGCATTTTGCATCAATACTTCCTAAATTTTCTTTCCAAATTCTGTACTTTCAATTGCTCTCTGTTAATGCTAGGTTTCAGTTTTTATTTTTCTCTATTATATGTTTTTGCTTAGCTTAAAATGACATTTTAAAGTAGTTTTAAAGTATTACATGTTTCCCTTTCTACTTTAGTTCCTAGTTATTTCAAATTAGATTATGTGACACATACACCGAAAAACATAGACAACTCACATGATACAATGAACACACTTATGCACTATAGGAATACTATATCATCAAAATCCTTTAGTTGTGATGATTTTGATCAGTTGGATGAAGCTCTTCAAATCTTCCTCTCACTCACTTCATCCACTAAGATTGGCGATGATGTAGTTACACCTTTCCCTCCCTTATTTTCCAAACCCTTTAGTTGTGATGATATGGGTATGTTAGATGATGTCCTCCAAGACTTCATCTCCCCTACGACATCCACTATGGTTTGTTGTGATACCCCATCTAACACAAAATATGTCAGTGTTATCCAACCCCAATTCATTCTTCACCCACCTTATCCTAAAAACCCAACCCCACCCCAACCTGAGTTTTCCCTCTAACCTCGTAAGAATGATACCATCGCTGACACCCATTATACTCGTAATAACCCACATTCCCAACAACCATCTACCTCCACTTCCTTACTATTACCTAGCCCTATCTTACCCACAACTCCTCACTTCAACTCACAACTCAAGAAGTATGAATTGGTTGAACAACTTAAAAAAACTCCCGCTAAAATATCCCTATGGGATCTCCTTCCAAATTCCCCTAACTATCACTCCATGCTTCAAATAGCCTTACAAAAAATAGTGGTTCCTCCTAGTATGAACACTAATGATGTGGCCTCTCTCCTAACTAACATGAACACAACTAATGTGGATATCACTTTCTATCAACATGAGCTACCGCCCTTAGAGCTCCGCCAACAAAATGATGCATTTATGATTATAGCCCAGTATGAGCGAATAGCTATCAAAAGAACCTTGGTTGATAATGGCTTTGCCCTAAATGTGTGCAGCAAAAAGCTTCTTGATAGGTTACATGTGGACCAATCGTAAATCCAATCTGATTCCTTATCCATTAGAGGATTCGATAATGTTACCAAACAACCCCTTGGTGTTGTCACCTTACCCATTACCATCAGAATGGTTATGTTGCAGACTCCTATCCATGTCATGCCCTATGATCTTTCTTACAATCTCCTCTTGGCATGACCATGGATCCACGAGATGCAAGAGGTACTCTCGACCCTTCATTGCAAAATTAAATATGTCTATAATGATAAAGTTTATCAAATTGACATTGATCCTGAACCTGAGAGTTTTTTGCAGCTCAAAAAGGGCACCTCCAGTCCTCTTTGTATCCTCATTCCTACCTCTAACATTTCTCCTTCCGTGAAAGATCAACTCGAAGATAAAACCAAGTTTAATTTACTTGGTGATGATTGGGGCTCTTTAGAGTTTACTCCTTCCTTTATGGGTGAGTGTAGTGTAACACACAAAGAGGACACTCTAAATGATCAATCCCTTGTCTTCTCCATCCACCAAGAGGAGAACCCTTCCCTTATCTCTACCTCATCTCTTTTCAAAGAAAATGCCACATATACAACAAATTTTGATGAGATAGATTATCAACAACCCCCTAACCCACAAGAAATGGAGAGACTTTATGGATGTGGTTATGACCTTCTTAAACAATTGGGTTATAAGGGTCAAGGATGTGGAAAGCATGAACAAGGTATCCATGTCCCCATTGAACCTAATACACAGGGAACTAAAACTGATCTCGATTTTTCCTTTTCTAAAGCCACAAAAGCTAATCAATGACCCTCTCTCAAGATCAACACTATATCATGCACATCAAGAACCACCCTTACGCTTAAACACCCTGAATTTCTTGATGTGGATGCTCCCCTCTTCACCTATGTTCATGATGAGGATGATTTAAAACACCTCTTAGGTACTTCAGATAATCCTTCTCGCTCCAAGAGGCATGCTTCTTGTGCTATGTTGAGTTCTGAGTCCACCGTGGGTGCTATTAACAAACCTCCTCCCAGCTTGGAACCATATGATCCTAATGCTCCCAAATCTAATGCACTCCCTTTAGGTGATACCCTCGATGTCTAATGGACATCAATGACAAGGAAAAAATCATTAAAATTGGGAAGTGCCTAGATGATGAAGAACAAGAGGATCTTGCCACCTTGCTTCATTCCTTTCCTGAACTCTTTGCTTGGACATATTTTGACATGCCAGGAATCGATCCCCAAATAGTGACCCATAACATTGTCCTTGCTGATAATGCTAAACTTGTTCGCCAGAAGATTTGAAAAATGAATCCCAAGGTTTCCTTGCATGTTAAAGGAGAACTTTAAAAACTCCTTGATGCCGGTTTTATCCGTTGAATTAATTATTATCCTTAAATTTCAAACATTGTCGCAGTAGCCAAACCTGATAATCGTGTTAGGATATGTATGGATTTTAGAGACCTGAATTTAAGGCATCTTTAAAAGATGACTTTCCTCTTCCTAACATCGATATGATCATGGATTCTACTGTTGGACATGCTTTTTTATCCTTTATGGATGGATTTTTGGGGTATAACCAAATCTTTATTAACCCGTAAGATCAATACAAGATAGATTTTATATCTGCTTGGGGCATGTTTTGTTGGGTTGTGATGCCTTTTGGTTTAAAGAACATTGGCACTACTTATCAACAAGCAATGACCTTAATCTTCCATGACTACATTCACAAAATATTGGAAGACTATGTCGATGATATTCTTGCTAAATCCTTAACCCATCATGATAACATGCCTATCCTCTATCAAATCTTTGAGCATATGCGCAAATATAACATGCACCTAAACCCAAAAAAGTGTGTCGTTGGGTAGATAGCAGTAAACTTTTAGGGTTTATCATATCTCATAGAGGTATTGAGGTGGATACAAAGAAAATTGATGCTATCATCAATATGCCACCCCCTCGTATCATTTCCCAATTACGTACATTACAAGGACGAATACAAGCCATTTGTCATTTTGTCACTTGCTTAGCCGATCATATGCTACCCTTTACTCATCTCCTTAAAAAGGATGCTCACTTCAATTGGAATGATGACTATAAATAAGCCTTTGAAAATTTGAAAGAATACCTCATCACTCCCCCTATTTTACAATCCACTATAGCCAATCAACCACTCATCCTCTATATTGTTGGTTCTGCTCATGCTCTCATGGAATTGTTGGCTTAAAAGGATTCCAATAGTAAAGAGTGTCATGTCTATTATATTAGTTGAACAATCCTTGATTACGAGACCCGTTACTCTACCATTAAAAAATATGCCTCGCTCTTGTATTCACTACTAGTAAGTTGTGACATTACTTACTAAATGCTGAAGTACATGTGATGACAAAGTTTGACCCTTTACGTTATCTTTCTACTAAAACAGATCTATCAAGGCGTCTTGCTAAATGGGTCATGTTGTGAATAGAGTTTGACCTTAATTTCATTTCTCAAAAATCAATCAAAGGTCAAGCCTTAACTGACCATTTAGCTAATGCTCCTTCACCACTAGCATTACCCACCAATGACTCTTTCCCTGATGACAATGTGTTTACTATAGACATTCCTACATGGGAGTTTTATTTTGATGAATCCAAGTGTTGAACAGGCTTCGATGCTAGAGTTATTTTAATTCCACCTGCTGGTAAGCCTATTCCCTTATCCTATCATCTCAATTTCCTATGTATGAATAATAAATTTGAGTATGAAGCTCTACTTGCGGGGTTACGCGCTACTCTTATCTTAAGGGTTAAAAATCTTAAGATCTATGGTGACTCACAATTAATCATTAAAAAAATTAATGGTCTCTATCAAACTAAACATGATAAACTCTCACAATATAAGGACTTGGTTCTTAATCTATCAGATCAGTTTGACTCATTTACCATTGACAACATCCCTCAAAAATATAATTGCCACACGGATGCCATGGCTAGTGCAACCTCGCTTGTCTCTCCTGCTGACCCCTTTGAGTAGATAGTCTTCACCATCCATCCCATCATGAAACCCTCCATCAACAATAAACCTCCTGATATCTTTCCTACTTTTTTCGATCACCCATGTGAATGTTATGATGCCATCTACACCTATTTAAAAGATGGCACCATTCCCAAACCCACCACCAAAAATACCCGTCAACGCCTCAAAAAGTTAGCCACTAGGTATATCATCCTTGTAGACACATTATACCGATGATTTTTCGAAGGAATCCTTCTACGATGTCTCAAGGATGTTGAAACCCATCTCGCCCTCAAACAATCCCATTCTGGTACTTATGGAGGACATTTTGGAGGCAAGACCTTAGTGCAAAAGCTCTTGCGTATGGGATATTATTGGAAAAACATGGAAAAATATTGTTCTGTGTATGTTAAGCGATGTCATCAATTCCAAGAACATAGTCATTTGATCCACACTCCTGCTTCGAAGCTTTGTTCCCAAATACCTATCTGGCCTTTCTCTGTCTGGGGTTTGGATCTCATTGGAAAAATCTGCCCGCCCTCTTTCGCTGGACATACGCTCATTATCACTACTACCGATTATTTCACCAAATGGGTTGAATCTATTGCCCTTCGTTCCACAATTTCCAAGTTGATATGTCATTTCTTATTGGAACACATCATCACTCACTTCGGTCTCCCTTCCACGTTAGTCTCAGATAATGGTACTCCCTTTAAGAACCACGAGGTGAAGACATTCCTTGAGACTTTCCATATCCAACATCGACTCTCCACACCTTATTACCCTCAGTGTAATGGTCAAGCCAAAAGTACTAATAAGATCTTGGAGAAAATACTTCGGAAGACTATCAATCAAACCCAAAAGGATTGGCATACACAATTGTAATATGCACTCTAGGCATATCACACGAGTGTTCATTCTTCCATAGAACATACTCCTTTTAACCTTGTCTATGGTATTGAGGCTATCCTCCCTTTAGAATTAGAAATCCCCACATTGTGGATTTCCCTTCAAAGTCTCATCAATAATAACACCTATGTGGAACAATGTTTACACCAACTTGAAATGATTGATGAGCGACACATTAATGCTCTCAAGCACCTTCAATCTTATGCTAAACAGTTGCAATGAAAACATGATGTAAGTGTCATCCCTTGAATATTTACCAAGGGTGATTTGGTTTTATATGAAAACCAATGTAATACCACCACCGATTATGCTAACAAAGGTAAATTCAGCCCTAATTGGCTCGACCCCTATGTGATTGACTCCAATTATGGATCTAGTGCCTATACCTTAACCGAGCGTGATGGCACTCCCCTTCGTGATCCTATTAATGTTGTGCATTTGCATCGGTATTACATCTAATCTCCTCCTGAATGGTATGATTTATAAAGCAGTTTTGATTATGGCTATTGGATTTTATCCCATGGGCTTTCTCATTGCTTCGTTCTCGGCACACCATCATGTTGTGTCCTGAATACTAAGGTAATTATTTAATTTATTTTTGAATGATTACTTTAGCTTTCATACTATTCATCATGTTCACCTTTTGTGTGTTGTGTTCCTTGAACAATTATAAGTGCATAACATATTTATCTTTAAATCTTACATACATTATACATCAGTTACATTTCCATCACGTTCATTACGTTAAATCATGTTGCCTTTAGTTAAATACTAAACTATTTAATTAATCACATTTCTATTTAACATCCATACACAAATAATGACATCATCCAAAAGTCCAATTGCATATATATAAGTATATCAAAAGTCTCTTTTTACATCATCATCATAAAACACGGTGTCAATGAGGACTATGACTATCATATCCCTTCAGATTTGGTACTCATGTTGCATCAGTAGTAGGACGTCGGGAGACAGTCATGCATGATTGTGACTATGATCTGCTAGCTCAGAGTGCATACTCTAATCCTCCCATCCATGCAAGGGCCAACCGATGCTCACCTGCTATCTGATCCCTCTATGTTCGTACCTATTCCAACTCTCTAATCTCTCCACCTTTGTTGGAGGCCGTGGTGGCTACATCTGTGGTGCAGATCTTCACTCAGTGCACCTGTCTCCTTAGGCTCTCATAGGTTGCCCGTAATCTCGCGAAGGGTCCCAAGGTCTCAGGCTCACACTCCATGATTGGTGGGGGCACGTATTCAGTATCCATCTCCTCTTTGCCGAAGGTCACCGACACTATCTCTATAGCTTCCTATTACAAAAACTCTCACCAACCCTCTGCAGGCCCTAAAAAATCAAATAAAAGTCTCATCAGTAATACATCATCATATCAATATATATGCAGTAAATCATAAATAAAATACATCTATTTAAATCACATCTTCTCACCCATATCTCTGGTAGAAGGTGGAAGGTCCACCTCATCCTATGTTGGGGGCATCGAGGATGTGTTGGCCTCTCCTCGACTATAAGTGTTGGTCCCTGTTGCTGTTGTCTGAGATCTAGTCATGTGCACAGGCGAGATCTCTCCTTGCTCATATCGATCCTCAGTTGCGGTATCATCATCCTCACTCAAAGGTGGATCCTCTCCTCTCTCCCCTCCTCCTCCTCCTCATACTAATCCTCCTTATCCTCCTCATCCTCATCCTCTCCCTCCTGACCATAATAATCTAGATCTGCATCCTCATCATAATCCTCATCAATAATATCTGTAAAAAAAATTACAGCCTTGTACTGTGTCTCCTCAGCCCTGACCTCTCTCTCCCTATCCTCCCCCTCATCTGGAATAGGTTGAGCCTCTCCCACTAGCTCATCCATTTTGAATACTAGCTCTAGTCATGAGGTTATCCACCACTCCTCGTGATCCCATGTGGCCCCGACATCATCTGCATCATCAACTGGTGGTTGGTCCTGATCTGAGTACTCTAAGTCACTCTCGATGACATCATCTAGTGTGAATAATGCTATATCTCTTGGTCATTGTGCACTCTGAATAGACCTCCTGAATGATGATTGTGGTTGTGGAAGTATCTATACCTATCCAAACTGCCTCATCACCCGATCATAGTAGAATGGTTGCACTATGTGATTGTGTCATCCTACTAGGAACCTAGTCATTTGTAATCTCCTGAGCTACCTGGTATAATTTGGCCACTAGAGGACAAGCTAGTATGGCCTCCATAGGATATCCTCTCCATCTAGTCAATTGAATCTCACTCTCCAAAAGTGAAGATCACCATACTGCCATAATCGTCGTAATGGGTACCCAAATGGTTGTGGATAGCCCACTACTGTCAGATATGGGAAACCCACTGGTCGTGTACGTGTGATATGCTCTAAACACCATACCTATAAGAGCATGCAATATACTGTGTTGTCCAACTCTTGGAACACAAATCGACCAAGATCATAATACACATGTGCTAGAATGCATCGGCCCCAGGCATATACCATCTAATGCTCTACCATGCCTCGTACCAGGTGTACTAGTCCACCTTCTAGATGTGTTGCACACCCATCTAGAAACATGACCATTGCCACTGTGTGCATCATAATGAACCTCACCAGGGGTGCTCATGAGTACAGTAACATCATCAACTCAATCCGTCCTACTACTCTGTCATTATGAACGGGACCCCCGAGACAGTACTGCATGCCTGCCCGCTGCTCTCAGAAGGGTCATCCCCTCAATAGCCGCACACGCTCCCCCTGAATAGGGACTCATAGAATGTGATACACATCCTCTAGTGTAATATTCATCTCTCCTATGGGCAAGTGAAATGTGCAAGTATTTGCATTCCACCTCTCGCATAGCGCCATCAACATGGCATCATGATATCTCATCGGTGGCATCAGGTGGGCCCAATAGATCCCCCCCGCTTGTAAGTGCTATGTCTCTTCTGGTGATAGTATTGGTGTCAGATCCCTAAGGAAACTCAACTATCTCCCACCTAATCATTGTCGAGACTGTGTCAACACCTGTACAAATTCTCACAATATGCTATCTAAATCATCTATTTTCTTAAATTTTACTCTCATTCATCAAGAAAATGTGCTAATGTCATTCTAGTGTGTTTTTTCTATGGCCCTAGATACCCTAGAACCCTTTTGGGACATTTCACAAAGAAAAAAAACACCTTGGAAAGAAAAGGGACACTTTGTGAAGGAAACAGACACTTTGCAAAGAAAAAGGACACTTTGTGAACAAAAGGGACACTTTGTGAAAAAAAGGGAAACTTTGCAAAAAAAATTTCCAAGATCCTAATATACTCTACATAAGCATTAAATTCATACTATAATTTAAAAATCACAAAATAACAGGCTTCAAGATCAACTCACCTCTTGTTGGAGGTTGTCGCTCACCACCTGATCACACAAAACATCCAACCTCATGGGCGTGAAATCTCATGTGCTCAACATGCTGTCAATTTCTTCTCGTCACTCTCCAACACTATAAAAGGTAAATGAGAAAAGTAAGTGTATGTTACTCCTTTTCATTTTCCTTTTAACTAACTCACTTTTACACACAAGCAAATTTGTACCTTTTTTTTTTATTCAAAACTTTTGAATGTTCTTTTTCATTGAAATCAACATTTTGGGTGCTAGTGAACTCCATTTTTTATGTCGTTTGTTGCATCAGAATTGTGTTTCCATGCCCTACATCATCACTCACATATCGATATGAGGCATGGTACTTGGAAATTCCCTCTGATATGCGTGCCCTTATTCGATGTGGTTAGACGGCTGCCTTGATTCCACCTCCGTAAAGCAAGCAAAATCAAGGGGGGCATACATCTACCCTTGAATTTCATCTCTAGCAATTGGATAAGAGGATTTTTAGGATTACTAACGAATTTATGTTGCAGGATGCAGTTCCTAATATTGTGGTTTTATAGATAGCTACACTAGGGGCTTCATTCTCTCACCCTTTAAATGAGTATCCTTTTATGAAAATAAAGGTACATTGTCTGTTTTAGAGTCCTTTAGCTTACATATACATGTAGAATAATATAGACACTAAAGTGGGGGCTATATGTGTCATCAAAAATTGCATACCTTTGAAGAAAAGGACAATTTTGTGCCCATTTTGGTCCTACTTTAGGTCCTATTTCACCAAATTTCACCCTAAAACAACATTTATAGGCTCCTAATGTTGTTAATTTTGACTTGGAGGACTGATATACCCAAGGGATCATTCAACCCCTGACAAAATACATCAAAACATATTCAAAAGTACCGGTCCCACTCAAAAATCCCTTAGTGGGACTAGGTCGCCCAAGTTGGTGACGTCCTTTTTAAGGATTTTTCAAGTGTTAAGCAGAAAAATGAATAATTAGTTAAAAGTCCTCAATGGGTGTCATCTTCTTAGGTCAAAATTCTCGACAATTAGGTCAAGTTGCTTATATATACCTATTTTTAGGTCATTTTCTCTCTCTCTCTCTTGCTCATTTTTCACATTCAACTCCAAAATCAAGTAGAAAACATCTTCCTCAAGAAGATTCATCCCTCACACAACAAAGTTGAATCTTTTGGACACCAAAGCTAGGGATTTTTGCAGGTCTTGAAGCTCACTTCACATTCAAGATCACACTTTAACAAGGTTGGAGATAGATTCTTATGGAGATTCATGGAGAAATCTAGGTTGAAGAGGTGCAACTAGCCACCAAATCATTCCTAAAGACTGGTTTCAAAGTGCCTCCATCTTCTACCTTCAACCCATTTGTAGATTTGAGGTTTGCATACCATTTGGATTCCTTGTTACCTTCATTTGTAATGGTGTAAGATTTCTAGGGCTTTAGGGTTTTTCATCATTTCAAATCCTTTACATACATCTTATTCTAGCACAATAGGATATGACTTTGCTTAGTTTCTAGTTTTCCTAGTTCTAGACACACTTAGGGCTAGGGTTTATGCAAATTTCCATTTCATTTCAAGTTTGAATACAACTAGGGGTTTAACCAAGGAAAACCCCACATTAGAAATGCAAATACATTATATTTTGTAGGTCATTTTGCAGGTTCTAGACATGATTTCCATAGAGGAGTAGAATACAGACCCAAGGCACTTGAGTCCACTTTCAATTTACCAGAAAAGTGGAAAGAGACTAGGTTGCCCATAAGGGCAACCTAGTCCCATTAGGGCTTTTTGGTACAATTTTTTTGAGATTCGGGTACCCAGTTGACCAGAATGGCCTCCGGAACAGATTTCCCAAAAAGGGACTAGGTCGCCCCTATTGGCGTAAGTGTCCTAGACAACTCAAAACCCTGATCTTCTAGAATTCTAGTGACCTCCACAATCTTTGCTTCAGCCCTCTTTGGTTTCCAGGTGCACTTTTTTGTTCTGTTAGGTTAGTTTACTCTTATTCCTTTCATTTCTACTGCATTACACCATGTATTTTCCAGCAACATAAAAGCCATTAGTTTAGGTTAAGTAGTTAAGCTTTCATAGTACATTTCAACACATTTTCATATCCCACTCCCTTAGGGTTTTAATCCCTAAAACATCTAACGAATCACAATATTTAATGCTCCCTGACAAATTGCAAAGGAAACCCCTCTTCCTTATAGGTGAAAACCCTAGAGAGTGATAGAAGACACATTCCTTTTCCATCTCCCAAAAGAATTCCAAATTTTGCAGTTCAAAAACAAGAAATCTATGTAACAATTGGCTTCTCAATTGAAAATTCAAAGGTACCAAATAAAATAGATAAATTGTAAAAGAACTATTAGGAAAATACTTTAAGAAGTAGAGATAAATGACAGATAATCAAAACCCACATAAAACATATTGATACAAGACAAGCAGTCCATGTAAGTGTTGGCTTGTGCAATGAAAATTGCTCACACGATCAAACGCTTGCCTTTTACTTCTGTGTATCGAGGCAACCAACTACACCATGGCCAACATATGCAAGTAGGAAGCTCTGAGGCTGTCATAAGCAACCCTGAGTAATTTGTTCGAGGGAGATTGAAATAGATGAGGAAAAAAGAATATCATGAAACATATCGATATAAGATTCAAGCAACATTATTTGGTAGTAGACATTGAAGAGAAATAGAGGAATTGCATAATAGGTATTAGAATAACACTTTTTTGCTACTAAATATTATACATAGAAAGAAAAATTGTATTGAGTTCCCTGAAACATAGACAGATACATATGCACATATATATATGTATTCAATTCCCTCATTGATATATAAAAATATACATATAGGAAAATATATATATCAATATATATGTAGACGAAGAGCACTGCGGGTCATTTTGAGAATGCAACAACAATGTATATATACATATGTATATCTAAATAAATCTATATACTATTTATATTCGTATTTATGTAGAGTGAAATTTTAAATAGAGTTTAAAATAGCATGTATAAGTATTCTCTACATTGTGAGAAAAATCAGTACAATACAGCCACAACATTGAATGATATAGCATTGAGATGTTAAGAACAAAGCATTTAATCATTTAGTGTGTGTACAATATTCATAATGCCACAATGGCTCTTTTGACAATACAACTGAATCTATATATTTTTTCTTCAATATTTTGGACTATACTTTCCCACACTCCAACATTGAATATTGCATTTACTTGTTAGTCCAGTGGATTGGAGGGTTTTAAAACCGTTGTTCTTCACAATCTGTAAGTCATTTTACATGGGTGTTTTGCATAAATGATATATATACATACATTTATATACATACATATACATATATACACATATATATACATATATATAAGTGCATATATTCTAAATTTGAGCTCCATTATTTGGCACTAAATTTAATAGAAAAATAGGTAAATTGTAAAAGAACTATTACCAAAACACGGAAGAACCACATATGTCGTATTCTTAAGTATTATCCTAATACCTCTTACAACTATTAAATAGACTGCTTGTCTTGTACCAATATGTTGGCATGATATTTTTTTTCCCTCATCTGTTTAGAGCTCCTTATAACAAACTCTTAATTTCTGTTGTTTTTTGTTTGTATGGCAAGAAAATATATTGATTAAGTTGCATTGTTGAAAGAGCCATTGTAGTGTTGATTTGGTATTAGACTATTCTAAGAATCATCACCCCCAAGTCTATTCTATAATAGATTTGAGGGTTTTAAAAATGTTGTTTTCTAGAATTTGTAAGTCGTTTTACATGGGTATTTTACATAAATGATTTGTCCATAATATTGAATACCAAGTAATGTAGCTCAAATTTCTAATTAAGTTTGTGGTGTTATACGCATTTTGGACGGATTATTACATCATATGATTATTGCCATAACATAGAGAAAATAGGTATCGCCATAAAGAATTGGGTTTAAATAATTAATTTGGCAAGTTGAAAGGATAGATAGATAAGCATCATGGAGAAATCTAGCCGACATAATAGAGTATGTTATGTATATGTAGTAGTCAATATATGATGATGCAAGGAAAAATCAGAAAACCCATGCTCATTCTCCTCCTTGCTATATTTGCATGATAAAGCCACATGGGTGCTAGCTAAACCCCCGGACAAGGAAATTTATCAAAGACCCATAACAAATTTAATGGAGTGATATCATATATCAAGCAACGTAGAAGTAGGGGAAATTTTGGTTTTTTCATAAATGGTTTCTTCTATTGTACGTTTTTTTTTGTGCAACAACTTTAAAAAGATGGGATGGTGATAAAAAGTTTCTTAGAGATATTTTTTAATTACATGGATTGGTGGCGGTGGAGTTGGTGTCCTTGATACGCAAAAGTTGAATGGTAAGTGTTTGCTCGCGGGAGTGTTAATGCATTTTGTCATTGTTGTGCAATGGGGGTAGGTAAAGTAAATGTGGGTGGACAAAGTAAATACAATATTGAGTGTTGCAGTGTGGGAAAGTATACCTTGATTAAGTTGTATTATTAAAACAACCATTGCCTAAAATTTTTCTTGAAGTTTCCACCAATTTTTTTTCCAACCCAACCAGGATTTGTATTTGTTGGTGTCAGAGATGCCTCAATACACCGAAGCAGAATGGCAAGTGTTTTCTCATAGGAGTGTTAATGCATTTTTTCATTGTTGTACAATGGGGGACACGAAGTAAACACATACACATGTAGTAAAGGAAATTTTGAGTGTTTTAGTATGGGAAAGTATACTTTGATTAAGTTGTATTATTGAAATAGCCATAGCCTAAGAATTTGCTTGAAATTTCCATTGCATTTTTTGTCAGCCCAACAATGAATGGGATTTATTGGTGCTGTAGATGCCCTAGTTGGTGGGGACCTGAATAGTTATTTTTGTGGCAACATGGAGCTTGGTAATTACATGGGTTGGCGGTGGTGGAGTTGGTGTCCTCGACACACAAAATCTGAATGGTTGTGTAACAACCTGCTATGCAACCCTGAAGGTTAAGAGCCAAAAGAGGAAAAGATAAATTTTTAAAAAAATAAGGAATAACATACACATAAATTTAATTATCGACTCGATAAAATGACAAAAAACAAGGTCAAATATAACCTAAATGGCATACTAAAGGAGAGGACTAATCCACTCTCTAGACAAAATCCAAACATGAGCAAAAAGGATAGCTCCAGAGATTTGCTTCGGAACTTGCTGCTTTGCTCCGGAACTTGCAGTTCTGGAGCTCGATACTATGAAACCTGCAGTTCAGGAGCTCGATACTACGGAACTACTATTCCTGGAGCCCGATGCTCCGAAACCTGTTTCTGCCCACTAGACGGCAAATAGAGGGCACTGGTGCTCCGAAACTTGCAGTTTCAGAGCTCCCTATGCCAGTGCTCCAGAACCTATTGCTGCTACAATCAAACAACAACAGTAGGCACCAGTGCTCTGGAACCTATTGCTGCTACACTCAAATAGCAACAGAAGGCACCGGTGCTCCAGAACCTAGGCAGATTGCCAAAAAGGAAAATCACACAACTATGGATCTAACTTAAACATGAAAATTAATGACATAAAAGAACTTAAGTATGATCAAAGAACATTTGAGTCTGATACCAACACCGAAGCTCGTAAACCAAGACAAACATCACATATTTTCTCATTAAACTTATGATTAATTTTCTCTCTCAAGAGAGTATAATATGCATAAGGAACAAGTATGAGTACAATTACATTTTCATGGAAGAGATACAACATCTATAAAGGTATATACACAAAGCATGTACATGAGTATATGTGATAAAAAAATACAAGAGAGAGAGAGAGAGAGATCGATTCCAACTGGTACCTCAACCTATACGCCGGTACCCAATGGTGGTGGCAACGCCTCCCTACCATGTGGCTCAAAAGAGTCCACCCCACCGTGCTCGAAGATAGTCACAAGGCCCAAGAAAGCGAAATCAAGGGAAGGGTAAAGCAAGCACAAAACTCACATCAGTCACCGAGCAATATAGAATACAATGCATACAGTCGATCACCACAACATAAAGATGCTTATTAGATGACATGACGAGTGCTACTCATGGCTACTACGGATCTAGGAACTAGAGTGAAAATTAGATGGAGCATCATCATGTGGGCTCAAAGGGATGGTACCGCATGAAATCAAGTACACCTCTCATAGGAATGAGGAGGCTCAATCATGCCCGAATCCACGTCCCGTAGGCGGATAACTCAACGCCCCACAATTAGATGGGCCTTCATGAGTGCATCCTTAGCCTTTACAAGCGCTCAAGGCCATGCACCAGGATTGATAATCATATTAGTGTTTTACCCCATTATTCTATTTAGCTATCACTTGTTTGCTTTGACTCCTCTACTAGTTTCCCTGGCAGCCACTTGCGGGCCCCGGGCACGTAGAGAGCCACTCCATATAACCACTCTTTTACCTAGACCTAGGCTCATCTCGTTTAACCAAATGAGGAAATCCAAGTAAAATTAAATACAATGAGAAGCCACAATTTTCTATCCAAGAGACATTTCACACAGCCAAGATAAAGTTGTAAAAAGAATGTCATAACAGCAAAATTATAATATAAAATGGAGGCATCAAAATTGCATAGAAAATCAAAGTGCCTAGAATAAAATTCTGATCAAGACCTAGATCATATTTTTTTGTTTCTAATTGAAATCCACCTTTAAATTTTTGGTTTTAACTCAGAAAGGAGCTGTTGTTGCAGAAAACGCCATTATGGCCATTTGGGCAAGAAAAATCATGAAAAAACAAAAGTGCTCAAAAATTAAATTTGTGAAAACCCAATTGAGATATGGGCATGTGGAGTTAGAATCCACCTTAAAATCATATTTTTATTTGGTGGTTCATGAACAACAATAAAACATGTCAAAAAGGATGGCAAGAAAATCATGGAAAATTGAAAATGCATAGATTAAAAATCTGCCAAAGACCCAGTTGAGATCTTGGAAAATCTATAGAAAATCCACTTAAAATTCATTTGCAGCAAGAGGATAGTGAGCAGCAACCAAAAATATAAAAACAGCAATCATTCAACCTCAAGCATACAAAAAAGCGAATGGAAGAGTTCATCCAATTTTTTTGTAAATTAAATACAATTCAGATTAGAAATATACCAGCATACAAGAAGCATGATAAAATGCCGAAATTTTCCAGCCACAAAATATGGAAAAACAACAGTAAAATACCTCAAGTAGCTCCAAAATAACAATGGTGGAATGCTGAAGGAAGATGACACAACCGAGCTTCAAACCCGGACAGCAGGAAGGAAATGGCGAGTTGATTTCGACCATTCATCACCCACGAATTCTTCTCAAGAAATCTTCCCAAACTCAGCTGCCCCAAATTATGGGGTTTTCTACTCCATGCAAGAAAAACAACAATTTTCTTCTCTCCCCAAAAGCTAAAAATAAAAACCTCCTCAAAAACAAAACTTTCTTTTCCTTTTATATTTTTCCCAAAACCCAAACAAGGATGGGAAATAAGGAATTGAATAAAATTATTTATCAAAACTCCACCAAGGAACAATTAATAAAGGTTGCTAAGTAAGCAAAATTAGAATTGCATAAGGCGGCTCCAAAGAATCAATAATTCATTAAATAAAATATTTAAATCCCTCAAGAGAATAACAATTTAAATCGAGTCATTAAAATACACGAGTTCCCCAAAATGATTAAATGAAATTATGAGGGCTCACAAAATGGATTAATAAAATCGTTTAAAATTTCCAAACGAAATGTGTCATTCTCTTGAATGATCAATAAAAAAACTAATCTAAAATAATATATTTAAAATATCATGGATAAAACCATTGCAAATCTCCCATCAATAATACACTATAAAATACCATTTATGAAACCACGAAAAGATGCCAATGAAAACAAATCATAACACTGACTACCAAAATATAGCCACATAAGAGATTCACAAAAACCATAACAAAACAACTCAACAAGGTATATTGGAAAACCACACATAACTGAAGGGTACGCCGGACATACGGTTGAAAGGTGCTCCGAACATTACTGTTAGGTAATTGGATGGTATGACATCAACTCGGAAACACTGCACTAATAAGATATAGTGGGCTAGGGTAGGGGACATTTGGCCTATATGACTACCTCCAGTTACCACCATCAGGGAATAGGAGTATGCTCAGGCTTGTGAATCCAAGCGGAGTCGATACTCAGTACCTGCATCACTCCAATTACACGTCAAAGTACATGTACATATAACATATATCATATAGCTGAAACATGTCAATCATCAGGAAGAGGATCATGATATCGTAAGCCTCTCGGATATGAGTGTTACGAAATCATCCCTTCCTATCCATAATCATACAAAAGAAATGATATCTAAGCATGTAATATAGCATATTAGCTGATCATGATAATCAGCAATGTCTAATCTCAATATGATAACATTTATAATTCTAAATCAAAATAAAAATACCATCTTACCCATGCTAGAGTTGTAGAGATGTTACATCCTCCCCCCGTAAGATTTGACTTACTCCTGGAAGTCATGTAAGCTCAATATGCAGCCATGTCACACATTAGTACTCAAAATATAATAATCATCATTAATCGATTGTACTTCATTACAAAGATGAGGAATATAATATTCATCATTCATCAATGAACGAAATAGAAAGGACATCATTTTAACATTCACCTTCATAAAAATTATTATCAATAAATTGACATACGCCTTACTCATAAGGTCTTAACATGAAACAAAATATCATGGTTAATCTTGCTAGCATCACATGTATCACAATTCTCAAAATAAACATTTATTTTAACATCCACATTCATTCAAAGACAAGTTGAAATACACATTGATTTTCACTAAGAATAGGGTAAAGAAGATGCATAAGCATTCAATTCTTTCCAAATCGCCATTGTTTGCAACATTATTTGTTTTCCACACACTTCCAATCTCACACATTAGAACATATTTGACATCACTTCCAACAAAATATAATAATTTACACTTTCTAAAGCATAATAAGCCAATTTTTGAACTTTTCATATGAAACCATATCCGAGATGAAACATGAATTTATACTTACATACATACTTATATCACTGGGAATCACATCACAAGGCTACACAAGGGTCCATCTAGACACCGGAAAGTAGTATACTAAACCATGATACATAATCCATGAGCCAAGAGCCAATATCCATCTCACATAATCCATACCTCACACATAGTGGCTTGATGGTGTTAGACCACACACACATGGTGAGACCATCCAAACAAGACCACAATGACCTATCTCTTGTATATAAGGTGGTTAGCCTCCAAGAAATGGTCATCACACATAGGTGGGTAGAGGGTCCTAACTATATAACAGCCTCACATACCCCCATCCTCAAGGTTCCCAGCATCTACTTCCTCGTATACTCTCAACCGAGTCCGGCTCTCCCGTATTCGATGAGGAATCACATTACAACACAAGACCAACATTTGAAACAACAAGTAGGAAACTAGTTTAGCCACCAAAGATCATAAATAAATATCAAATAAAGATTCAATTTCAGCATTAAAACAAGAAATGTGCACAATTTCAACACTAAATCAAATGTAACCACGAGAGTTACATGCAAATGAAGATCACAAGTGTGGCTAAACCATCACAATCAAATATAAATAAAGTGTTGGACTTCACAATCAACAGAAGATCATCAATAACCATAAAGAGAGTCCACAATCTTTGAAATTGCACTATACAACACCGTGTGACTAGATACTAGCCACCAAACGAGGAAGGAGGGAACAATGTATAACTATCGCAATAGCCCCTCATGTGGTGCAGAGTGAGCACGCCAACCACATGGCATGAGGTGTACTCCTAGGCTACACCCCGCATCACGTCATCACATGGCATGGACTCGCCAAGTGGCCCACACACTCCTTGGCTGCCTGCATGGGATGTGCACCTCGACCCCATCCCGCATCACGTCTCATAGCAGCATGGCATACACTTGCCGGAGAAGGCACGCACTAGTCATATGCCACCTGGCAGTGTGTTTGTGGCTTCATGAAAGTAGGCACGTGCATAACACACCCCATATAGCGATACCTCGTGGAGAAGGCACACGCAGGTACTTGCCGTAGCCAGAGGTATACATGGCTAGGACATACCCATATGCTAACCGACCCAAAAACTATTGAAAGCAAGCATGAGTATCCCTCTCAAGTGTACGAGGCCCCATTATGCTCATCACAAGTAGGCTAACATAACCCAATCTAGTAGTGCACCTTCATGTGTCTAAGCATGTGGAATCGTATCCATTGCATCATGTTGAAAGATGTGCAGATACGGTATATATATAATGCATATATGAGTATATCAATATGGGGCTACTCGAGTCTCACCTCTCATATAGATGAGGTTGACTTGCTAATGCCAGCTCAATGCCCCTATAGACAGCCAGACAATACTAACAAACCAATGCTGATGTACTCAAATCTGGGAAATAGGCTAGCACATATGGATCAAATACCTTGATCCATCATAAGGGGAAGTAGTGAGTACTTTCCTTGGGATCGGTTGAGCTAAGACTGCTTTGCATCACAATATGCACATGCTACACACTCTGCCCAAGGAAATTTGTGGCTGCTACTACCCGTTCATGGACTAAGGGACTAGAGAACCAAAAGAAGAGAATCTAAGAAACTAACTTTTGGCTATTCTTGTATATATATAAATTTCAACCACACGTGGGTTGGCCCTCAATCAAGTAACAAAATACAATCACACATAGTGGTATGGTTAATCCCATACCTAAAATACAACATATTCCTCATGGATGGGTACACAGTATCACCATCCATGGCACACAATGCAAGTACGGGCTATTCACAACACTCAACCAATGCACAATTACTGGTTTCTCACATATACAGAGGGTACAATTACATATACAATTCTATTACTTTTCAAAAGATCACATACCATAAATACATTTATTTTCATAACCAATGTGATTCCCTTTCCAAAATCATATCATCCATGGATGGGTAACCTGTACCACAATCCCACGAGAACACAACTCAAGCACATGATATCCACAACACTCAACATGAGCACTAATACAATATGTTCACATAGTAGGGAGTACATTTTCCAATTTCCTCTTACCAAAATAAAACACTTATCCACTTATTAGTTATGCAAGAACAAAACAAACTTCCCATTAACATGTACTCCCAACATCCAAACAATATTTTCTTTTCAAGACAATAAAGTCATTAAACATAATTTTATAATTACAACCGATCACCACATGCAATACATCACAGTGCTACATGGAGTAAATCATCAATTCCATAAGAATTCTCACATTCACAATTATTAAGTGATAAATCACCTTACTAAACACATGTGTTAACCACATTTATCTCCTATACATAGTGTAATATCATTACACAGTTTACTCAAAACAAGGTATGCAACATTATCACTTCATCATACATTAATCATTTGCATTCATCATTAACTTTGAAATGGCTTCACTATTCCCTTTTCTCTAAACTTTTACTCAATGCAGTATGATTTTCTATTCATATTCATACATGATTCATGATTATGAATGCAACTTGGGGACTTAAGTCCTTTACCCAAGGTTTGATCTAATAAAAACAAATCTTCATGAATGCATAAGCATTTTCTCCAAAAAGATAGCATACAATGGATTTTAATACACCACACACTGAAGGTAAGCATCTTTGTTAAACCAATGATAAGAGAGAGGAGAGGGAAAAATTTCACAATTCTGACACATGCACTAATGCAAACATGGTTTCATCATCACGTGATCACTTCCACACAAATGCATCAATCATAAGAGAGCATGCAATAATCTCTAACAACACAATCATTCATTTTCTATTACCATATTTATAATCTGAATATAACATGCAAAAGAAACTCTAGAACCACATGGGCTACAACCACACTCAGGGTCCAGTCAAGGGTCACAACCCTTACACAATGAAAGAGCCACACATAAAGAATAAAGCTAAATAGAATTCACTTCTTGGTAGGCTCGAGGGTCTAACTAACCCTCACAAAAGCATCCCTCAACAAGACAGGCAAGGGGCAGGAAACAACATCACTTGTTGCCATCCACCACACCCAACACACCAAGCAAGTATCAACCAAAAGTAGGGATCCCAGTGCTGCAATATGGGCTCTACCTCTAACTTTTCCTCTGGCTCTACCTCTAGGGCATCCTAAAGGAAACTAGGAACACATAAAAATTCGTCATCACAAGGATGACCTATACACTATACTAAGGCATGAAAACTAGTCAAACAAGACTATGGAAAATAATTTTACAAGCTCACGCCACACATGCAAAACACAACATAACATAGAAGGCTCATGTATGCCAGAACTCCCAGTGTGTGAACATGTACTCTGATACCTGATGTAACAACCCGCTACACAACCCTGAAGGTTAAGAGCCAAAAGAGGACAAGATAAAAAAAAATTAAATAAGGAATAACATACACATAAAGTTAATTACCGATTCGATAAAATGACAACAAACAAGGTCAAATATAACCTAAATGACATACTAAAGGAGAGGACTAATCCACTCTACAGAGAAAATCCAAACATGAGAAAAAAGGATAGCTCCAGAGATTTGCTCTGAAACTTGCTGCTATGCTCCGGAACTTGCAGTTCTAGAGCACGATACTATGGAACCTGCAGTTCAGGAGCTCGATACTATGAAACTACTGTTGCTGGAGCCCGATGCTCTGGAACCTATTTCTGCCCACCGGACAACAATTAGAGGGCATCGGTGCTCCGAAACTGCCTTGCGCCGGTGCTCCCTGTGCCGGTGCTCTGAAACCAGCTTTGGAACCTATTGTTGCTACACTCAAATAGCTATAGTAGGCACCGGTGCTTTGGAACCTGTTGCTGCTACACTCAAATAGCAACAGAAGGCACCGGTGCTCCGGAACCTAGGCAAATTGCCAAAAAGGAAAATCACATGACTATGGATCTAACTTAAACATAAAAATTAATGACATAAAAGAACTTAAGTATGATCAAAGAACATTTGAGTCCGATACCAACACCGGAGCCCGTAAACCAAGGCAAACATCACATATTTTCTCATTAAACTTATGATTAATTTTCTCTCTCAAGAGAGTACAATATGCATAAGGAACAAATATGAGTACAATTACATTTTCATGGAAGAGATACAACATCTATAGAGGTGTATACACAAAGCATGTACATGAGTATATGTGATAAACAAATACAAGAGAGAGAGAGAGAGAGAGAGAGAGATCGATTCCAACCGGTACCTCAACCTGTACGCCGGTCCCCAATGGCGGTGGCAATGCCTCCGTACCATGTGGCTCAAAAGAGTCCACCCCACCATGCTTGGAGATAGTCACAAGGCCCAAGCAAGCAAAATCAAGGGAAGGGTAAAGCAAGCACAAAACTCACATCAGTCACCGAGCAATACAGAATACAATGCATACAGTCGATCACCACAACATAAAGGTGCGTATTAGATGACATGACGAGTGCTACTCATGGCTACTATGGATCTAGGCACTAGAGTGAAAATCAGATGGAGCATCATCATGTGGGCTCAAAGGGATGGTACCACACCAAATCAAGTACACCTCTCATAGGAACGAGGAGGCTCAATCATGCCCGAAACCACGTCCCGTAGGCGGATAACTCAATGCCCCGCAGACGGATGGGCCTTCTCGAGTGCATCCTTAGCATTTACAAGTGCTCAAGGCCATGCAAGAGGACTCATAATTGTATTAGTGTTTTACCCCATTATTCTATTTAGCTATCACTTGTTTACTCTGACTCCTCTACTAGTTTCCCTGGCAGCCACTTGCGGGCCCTGGGCCCGTAGAGAGCCACTCCATATAACCACTCTTTTACCTAGACCTAGGCTTATCTCGTTTAACCAAATGAGGAAATCCAAGTAACATGAAATACAATGAGAAGCCACAATTTTCTGTCCAAGAGACATTTCACACAACCAATATAAAGTTGTAAAAAGAATGTCATAACAACGGAATTATAATATAGAATGGAGGCATCAAAATTGCATAGAAAATAAAATTGTCTAGATTGAAATTTTGATTGAGACCCAGATCATATTTTTCTGTTTCTAATTGAAATCCACCTTTAAATTTTTGGTTTTAGCTTAGAAAGGAGCTGGTGTTGCATAAAATGCCATTATGGCCATTTGGGCAAGAAAAATCATGAAAAACAAAAGTGCCCAGAAATTAAATTCGCGAAAACCCAATTGAGATATGGGCATGTGGAGTTAGAATCCACCCTCAAATCACATTTTTTATCTGGTGGTTCATGAACAACAATAAAAAATGTCAAAAAGGATGGCAAGAAAATCATGGAAAATTGAAAATGCACAGATTAAAAATCTGCCAAAGACCTAGTTGATATCTTGGCAAATCTACAGAAAATCCACTTAAAACAAGAGGATAGTGAGCAGCAACCAAAAATATAAAAACAACAATCATTCAACCTCAAGCATACAAAAAAATGAATGGAAGATTTCATCCAATTTTTTTGTAAATTAAATACAATTCAGATCAGAAATATACCAGCATACAAGAAGCATGATAAAATGCCGAAATTTTCCAGCCACAAAAGATGGAAAAACAATAGTAAAATACCTCAAGTAGCTCCAAAATAACAATGGTGGAATGCTAAAGGAAGATGACACAACCGAGCTTCAAATCCGGACAGCAAGAAGGAAATGGCGAGTTGATTTCGACCATTCACCACCCACGAATTCTTCTCAAGAAATCTTCCCAAACTCAACTACTGCAAATCATGGGGTTTTCTACTCCATGCAAGAAAAACAACAATTTTCTTCTCTCCCCAAAAGCTAAAAAAAAAACCTCTTCAAAAACAAAACTTTCCTTTCCTTTTATATTTTTCCCAAAACCCAAACGAGGATGGGAAATAAGGAATTGAATAAAATTATTTATCAAAACTCCCCCAAGGAACAATTAATAAAGGTTGCTAAGTAAGCAAAATTAGAATTGCATAAGGCTGCCCCAAAGAATCAATAATTCATTAAATAAAATATTTAAATCCCTCAAGAGAATAACAATTTAAATCCAATCATTAAAATACAGGAGTTCCCCAAAATGATTAAATGAAATTATGAGGGCTAACAAAATGGGTTAATAAAATCGTTTAAAATTTCCAAATGAAATGTGTCATTCTCTTGAATGATCAATAAAAAATAAATCTAAAATAATATATTTAAAATATGATGGATAAAACCATTACAAATCTCCCATCAATAATACACTATAAAATACCATTTATGAAACCACAAAAAGATGCCAATGAAAACAAATCATAACACTGACTACCAAAATATAGCCACATAAGAGATTCACAAAAATCATAACAGAATAGCTCAACAAGGCATACCAAAAAACCACATATAATTGAAGGGTGCGCCGGACATACAGTTGAAAGGTGCTCCAGACATTACCGTTAGGTAACCGGATGGTATGACATCAACTCAAAAACACTGCACTAATAAGATATAGTGGGCTAGGGTAGGGGACATTTGGCCTATATGACTACCTCCAGTTACCACCATCAGGGAAGAGGAGTATGCCTGATAGGGTAGGGTTGGATGGAACAATCACTGTTCCATGCTTTGGATCTTACTTGGAAGACCCCTATGGTGTCACACTCCACCACCTTAACCTATAGGACCTATTGCTTGTTTAGGTTCCACTAGTTCTCCTTGCCAACCTAGCTACCATGACAAATCCTACCTACCAAGCCAACCTTGGTGCAATGCTTCAACTCTTAGCCCTTAATCTACCCTAAAGGCTAACATACTACAAGAACTAAAACTCAGCTTTGCAGGGGTGTGGAGATGTTCCTAATAGGTTCTTTCCATCCCATTATGGCTCTGAAGGATCCTCCTTACTCCATCTTTTCATCGCTTCCACCAAACCCTCATCTAGGGTTTTAATCCACTAATCCTAGGCATTCCAATTAGGCCTTCTTCTCTGAGAGAACACACTAATACTCCAAGGTCTTCCAAAGAACAATGAATTCTTCTTTGGGGTTCCTGGTCCTCATGCCTACCACTTAAAGATTGTATTGGTCTTAACCTTCAATTGCCCGTACACAAACTGTACATTCATTTTGGCAAAATAGGCCTCTTGTTTAGGTTTTCCTGACCACACAACAAACTATCAATTTGTTCTCCCTCCAAATGGACTGGTGGAGCCTCCTCCTTCATTCCAAGTCTTTGCAAGGCAACTACCTGCCCTCTCCACACCATGACTTGACAGAGAATGATCACCCCTACAAATCAAGTGCCATGCACTCCATGTCTTTCCTAGCCAGACACTGTCAGGCTCGCCTAGGAGAAGACTTTCAAAGTGTTTCCTAAGCTATTCATGACTCCTACTCCTACCTTATATACAACCATGGAGTCTAGACACAATTCCCAAGAGGCCATATGTTATGTACAGGGGAAATGTGATCTAAAACTCCATTTTCAACTCACAAACTGTCAGATCAACAACTGAGAAAGAAACAACTAACTACAAACAGAAACTCAATTGAATTAAGAATCAAAACTACTACCACACAAAGATTATTTAACACTCACATGACACTCTACCCGACCTATAGAATCCTATTTAATCCATTTAAGCCCTCTTTTGAATCAAAACCAGAAATTCACATTAAGAATCTACTGTTTTTACTTGCAATTCAAAATTTCAAAACAATGTAAAAGCTTCTAACCTCTCTTCCATGCCAAGGTCTCCCTTATATGGGGTCACTAGAGTAGTTAAGCTTGACTCTAACTACTCCATGGCCGCTTGTGGCTTCCAATAAGCCTTATTTTCAAAATTTTAGAGATTCTAACACCTAGAAAGGTCTACAAAGGTCTTAAACCATCCTTGTAGTCAAACCTCAACCTAACAAATGGTCAACATGACCTTTACCAACACAATACATGATCTCAAATTCCTCTAAGGCACAAACTCAAAGAAATAGGAAGAGATTGCTACATTTGGCCTAAACAAATTGCCAAATCATGACCTTCTAGTCAACTTTCCTAGGTGAACTATGGGGTGCTCCTGCACCATTCTCCCCCTCTGCACAAACATTAGGTAATGTGGGGAGAGATCAAAGATGGGTCAATACCCTAATTCTTGAATTGAGCTTCATCCACCCATGTAGCCTCTGATTCATGTTTGTTCTTCCATTTTATAAGATGCTCCATGTACACCTTATGCCTTGTAGACTTCTTCACTCTTGACTCCAAGGTCCTCTCTGCTTGTTGCTTGTCTTGAGTAGGTAAGGCTATGTTGGTCACATCCTTGAAGATATCCCTACTATTCTAATCCCTGTCATTGACTGTTCCCTTATATCTGATCAGATCAACTACATTGAACACTAGAGAGATGCCTAAATCTGCAGGTAGCTCCACCTTGTAGGCATTCTTCCCATATTTGGCTAACACCTTGCATGGTACCACTCTTTTCATCTACAATTTGGTTGATGTTCCCTTCTGCAATCTAGATTTGTTGAGGTGGACCATGACATAGTCTCCTACTACAAATTGTAAATCTTTTCTAGACATATCCACCTTATCTTTCAACTTTTGAGTAGCCTCGGTGACTGTCTTCTTCACCTACTTCTGAATCTCCTTCATGGTCTGAGAGAAATCCTCTGCATGTCCACTCCTATGCTCCATAGCTCCTAGATCCCTGAGCTCACACACACCTCTTGGGTGCATTCCATACACTATTTCAAAAGGACTCTTCCCTGTGGTCTAGTTCACACTGTCATTATATGCATACTCAACCTGTGATATGCCATGTCCCATGTCTATCCATATTCTTTGGTTAGGAATCTTAGAAGGTTACCTAACACCCTATTAACCACCTTTTTTTGTCCATCGATCTGAGGATGGTAAGTTGATCCAAAAGACAGGTTGGTACCTAATCTACTCCATAGAGTCTTCCAAAAGTGACTCATGAACTTCACATCCCTATCCGAGACAATGCTCAATGGCAATCCATGAATCCTAATAATTTCCTTGAAGAAAAGGTGAGCAGTATAGCTAGCATCATGAGTGGTCTTGCAAGGGATAAAGTGACTCATTTTGCTGAATCTATCTACCACCACATAGACACTATCAAAACCTGTCTTGGTCTTAGGGAGTCCTACCACAAAGTCCATGCTAATACACTCCCATGGTCTGTTAGGAATGGGTAGGGGTTGATATAAACCTGCATTACTATCTCCTCCCTTGGCTTTCATACACACTACACACTGCTCCACATACCTCCTGACATCCCTTGACAACTTAGGCCAATAGTAGAACCTTTGCACTAGTTCCATTATTTTGTTGATGCCAAAATGTCCACTAAGACTACCATTATTCTTTTCCTGGATGAGGTTCTCTCTCATTGATCCTCTTGGAACACATAACTAATTCCCCTTGAATAAAAATCCACTTTGCAATGTATACTCTGAGTATTGACTATGAAAATGATTCTCAAAGTCAGAACATACCCTGCAGGCCTCCGAGAAGTCTTCATCTTCCCCATAGAGGTCCTTGAAACTCTCTATTCCAATGCTCTTGATCTGTATCTCTTACACTGTCAGCAATCTCCTACTTAGTGCATCTATTACCTTGTTCAACTATCCCTTCTTGTGCTTGATGGTGAAAGTAAAAGCTTGGATGTATTCCATCCATTTCAAATGTCTATTACTCAACTTCTCTTGAGTGTTCATATAGCTAAGTGCCTAATTGTCGGTAAAGACTACAAACTCTTTGGGTAGAAGGTAATGCCTCCACTTCCTAAGTGACTTAACTAAAGCATAAAGTTCTAGGTCATAGGTAGAATACTTCTTCTTAGCTTCATTGATATTTTCACTGAAGAAAGCTATAGGCCTGCCTTCTTGACTTAGCACCCCTCCTACTGCAACTCCACTGGCATCACATTCCACAGTGAACAACTTGCCAAATCTAGGTAATAAAAGTATAGGTTGAGTTGCCACTTCTTGTTTTAGTTTCTCAAAACCTTTCTTAGCTTCTTGAGTCCACTTAAACTTAGTCTTTAAGCCACCTTTGATTGTGTCTAGGATTGGTGCACATATGCCACTAAATTTTCTTATGAATTTTCTATAAAATTGAGCCAATCCATGAAAACTTCTTACCTCTGTCCCTGTGGTTGGTGTAGGCCAATTTAGGATAGCTTCCACCTTGCTTGGATCCATCTTCAATGATCCTTGGGACACTACAAACCCCAAATACGCAAGCTCCTATTTGAAGAACTCACATTTCTCTAGGTTGATGGCTAACTTCTCTTCTTGCAATCTTCTAAGAACCAACTCCACATGCTTTAGGTGTTCTTCTGTTGTCTTGCTAAAGATGCGTATATCATCAATATATACCACCACAAATATCCCTGTAAAGTCTTTGAGCACTTCATTCATGAGCCTCATGAATGTGCTAGGGGCATTAGAGAGGCCAAATGGCATAAATCTCCACTCATACAACCCATTAGTTGTCTTGAATATTGTCTTCCACTCATCTCCATCCTTAATTCTGATCTAATGGTATCCACTCTTGAGATCCAACTTGGTGAAGTACTGAGCTCCTCCAAGATAATCCATCAAGTCCTCAATCCTAGGAATAGGAAACCTATACCTAATTGTGATTCTATTTATAGCTCTAGAATCAGTACATAATCTCCACTTGCCTCCTTTCTTGGTTGCTAAGACCACTGGTACTACACATGGGCTGATGCTCTTCCTAATCAATCCTTGATCTAACAACTCCTGCACTTGTCTAGCTACCTCTAGATTCTAATTCGGTGTAAGCTTATAAGCTGCTTTGTTTGGCAATGAAGCTTCTGGTATGAAGTCAATCTGATGACTAATGGCTCTCTTTGGAGGTAGGGTTGTTGGTGTTCCATCACTCACTATGTCTTTGAACTATTCTAACAACTTCTGGATTGCTCTGGGTATGACTATTTTCTTAGCCTTGTCTTCTCCTTTAGGTTGCAACATAACCACATATCCTTCACCTCCTTGATGTAGGCTGTTAAGGAGCTCTTTACCACTGCTTAACAAGACACTAGGGGTCTTTGAATGTCCTTCTTCCTCCTCTGACAGTGACTGTAATTTAAAAGTCTTTCCATCCTTCTTGAAGGAAATGGTGTTCTCTTTCCCATCATATATAGCACCTCTGTCATACTGCCATGGTTTTCCCAATAGAAGATGGCATGCATCCATGGGTAACACATCACATAACAACTTATCTTTGTAAGCTCCAATGGAGAACTCCACCGTTGTTTGTTCATTGACAAGAACACTCTACCCTTTGTTCAACCATGTTACTTTGTAACGATTAGTGTGGGGTACCTTCTCCAATTTCAACTTCCTTACTGCCTCTTCTGAGATGATGTTATCTGTTGAACCTGAATCCACAATAACCTTACATACTTTCCCAAGTATTTTGCATCTCACTCTAAATAGAGCTCTTATTTTCTTTGGCTCTTCCTTGACCGGTTGTCTGATCAAAACTCTCCTAAACATCACGTTCTCCCCCATTTCTGATTCAATGTGACTGACCTCTGGTGATTTAGTACTCATGGTGTCCTCCTGATCATATGTCACTCTCTTCTCAGTATTTGATGAAGATGCTTTCTCCGGGAACCTATAAGCTAGATGTCCTACTTGACCACAATGATAACATTTCATATTAGCAAAGTATGAGTTGCTTCTGTCTACTCCTCTTCCTCTATTTGATCCTCCTTGAGATCCTCTACCTCTTCCATAACCTCCTCTAGAAGGTGTTTCACTTCGATGCTCTGTGAGTTTGGACTCTCCTTGGTTTCTTTGTTCAGTTCCTCTACCTTGATAGCCACCTCTATGTCCTCTTTGATCTCTACCTTTGCCTCTACTCTTAGAAGCCCGATCTTCTTTTCTCTTGCTTCTTTCCTTAATATTAATGGCCAATTGGTAGCATTGGTGTACTATCTTAGGACTTAGAAGAGTCATCTCCTCTTGAATGTTCCACTTCAATCCATTAAGATACCTAGCCACCTTGAGACTTTCATCTTCTGAAACATTAGACCTCATACAAATTTTTTGAAACTCCTCAGTGTAGGTGTTCACATCTTGGTCTCTTTGCCTCAAGATTTGTCTTTTCTTATGTAACTGAATCTCATAATCATCTGGTATGTATGTTTCTCTCACTTTTGCAACCATACCCTTCCAAGTTGAGATAGGCTTCTTGCCTTCCTTTTCCCTCTTTGTCTGAATGAATTTCCACCATGTCAAGGCAGATCCTCTCAATCTTGATTTGGCCACCTTCACCTTCTGTGCTTTAGTGACTCCATCACACTCAAAATGGTTTTCCATGCCTTCTATCCAATCTATGACTAGATCAACTTCCAATTTCCCACTAAACAGTGGTATGCCTTCAAGTGCTTTTCCACTCAAAGCTTTCAATGCCTTCAAGAAAGGCTCCTCTTACATAACAGGGTCAGGTTCAGGGGTCTTGTCTTCCTCTGCAACCTCTTCACTCTTTGGTACCCTGCCTTCCAATCTATCACCGACCTCATTGGCCTTGATTTGCACATTACTCAATGTCTCCTCAAGTTGTGCTAATATTTCTCTCAATATCCTATTGTCTTCCTCTTGTTCTTTGACCTTCTTTTCTAACTCAATTTTTGTCACCATGGTTGTGGAACCACTGGATTCAAGGTCTGACATACAAGATTCTATGCCAAATCTTTAACTTGCTCTGATACCAATTTGATAGGGTAGGGTTGGATGGAACAATCACTGTTCCATGCTCTGGATCTTACTTGGAAGACCCCTACAGTGTCACACTCCACCACCTTAACCTATAGGACCTATTGCTTGTTTAGGTTCCACTAGTTCTCCTTGCCAACCTAGCTACCATGACAAATCCTACCTACCAAGCCAACCTTGGTGCAATGCTTCAACTCTTCCTTAGCCCTTAATCTACCCTAAAGGATAACATACTACAAGAACTAAAACTCAGCTTTGCAGGGGTGTGGATATGTTCCTAATAGGTTCTTTCCATCCCATTATGGCTCTGAAGGATCCTCCTTACTCCATATTTTCATCACTTCCACCAAACCCTCATTTAGGGTTTTAATCCACTAATCCTAGGCATTCCAATTAGGCCTTCTTCTCCGAGAGAACACACTAATACTCCAAGGTCTTCCAAAGAACATTGAATTCTTCTTTGGGGTTCTGGTCCTCATGCCTACCACTTAAAGATTATAGTGGTCTTAACCTTCAATTGCTCGTACACAGACTGTACCTTCATTTAAGCAAATTAGGCCTCTTCTTTAGGTTTTCTTGACCACATAGCAAACTATCAATCTGTTCTCCCTCCAAATGGACTGGTGGAGCCTCCTCCTTCATGCCAAGTCTTTGCAAGGAAACTACCTACCCTCTCCACACCGTGACTTGACAAGGAATGATCACCCCTGCAAATCAAGTGCCATGCACTCCATGTCTTTCCTAGTCGGACACTATCAGGCTCACCTAGGAGAAGACTTTCAAAGTGTTTCCTGAGCTATTCATGACTCCTACTCCTATCTTATATACAACCATGGAGTCTAGACACAATTCCCAAGAGGCCATATGTTATGTATAGGGGAAATGTGATCTGAAACTCCATTTTCAACTCACAAACTGTCAGATCAGCAATTGAGAAAGAAACAACTAACTACAAACAGAAACTCAATCGAATTAAGAATCAAAACTACTACCACACAAAGATTAGTTAACACTCACATGACACTCTACCTGACCTAAAGAATCCTATTCAATCCATTTAAGCCCTCTTTTGAATCAAAACCAGAAATTCACATTAAGAATCCACTGTTTTTACTTGGAATTCAAAATTTCAAAACAATGTAAAAGCTTCTAACCTCTCTTCCATGCTGAGGTCTCCCTTATATAGGGTCACTAAAGTAGTTAAGCTTGACTCTAACTACTCCATGGCCGCTTGTGGCTTCCAATAAGCCTTATTAGTAAAATTTTAGAGATTCTAACACCTAGAAAGGGCTACAAAGGTCTTAAACCATCCTTGTAGTCAAACCTCAACCTAACAAATGGTCAACATGACCTTTACCAACACAATACATGATATCAAATGCCTCTAAGGCACAAACTCAAAGAAATAGGAAGAGATTGCTACATTTGGCCTAAACAAATTGCCAAATCATGACCTTCTAATCAACTTTCCTAGGTGAACTATGGGGTGCTCCTACACCACTGCCCAGGCCTATGAATCCAAGCGGAGTCAATACTTAGTACCTACATCACTCCAATTGCACACCAAAGTACATGTACATATAACATATATCATATAGCTAAAACATGTCAATCATCAGGAAGAGGATCATGATATCGTAAGCCTCTCAGAAATGAGTGTTACGAAATCATCCCTTCCTATCCATAGTCATACAAAAGAAATGATATCTAAGCATGTAATCTAGCATATTAACTGATCATGATAATCATCAATGTCTAATCTCAATATGATAACATTTATAATTCTAAATCAAAATTAAAATACCATCTTACCCATGCTAGAGTTGGAGAGATGTTACAGGTTGTGTATAGTATTTAGTAACAAATAAGTGTTATTCCAATACCTCTCACATAAATACTCTATTTTTCTTCAATATATATATGCACATATGTATCTTTCTATGTTTTGAAGTATTAATTTTCACATACAATTCACATTATATGTATATATATATCTAATATGATAGTGAAAGGAAAAAGAGGAAATCACACAGTTGTTGTCCTCCCCACCACATCGGCATCATGAAGCCTCATGGGCTCATGGGAAACTATGAAGCAGGAAAAGCATGAAACACTGATGACAAATTTAATGCAACTCCATCATATATCACAAAATGACAAAGTTGCTAAAAAAATGTGTTCCAATATACGGATTTCTTTTCCTAGTGTTTTTTTTTGCTGTGATTAACTTTTTTTTAAAAGAGAATGCTGATAAAGAACTGCAAAAGATGGAATTTATCTGTAATGTTGATAAATATAGGAAAAGGAGAATCTATAGGAGGTCTTGTTTCAAAGTAGAATCAATTTCGTAGATGAAATACATAGATATCATTGAAAGGAATACATCAAATAAATAGCAAAGTTTTTGCTTCAAAGCATACAATGTATACAAATAACTTTATAAACATACCTGATGTTGGTATGTACTAGAACGTATCTATCCTTGTGGAAACAAAAGGCGTGAATGTATAACTTTGGTATGTACTGGAGCATATGTAGCCCTACAGAAAGAAAAGGGGTGAATGTATAAGTTAGCAAAATATAAATTTATAAAACAAACATTGATTATGGTTACAGGTATGGGCATCTTTTAGGCACGGATTATTCCATAGATGGGCTTCATATCTCCTTGTCCTTCTATGCTTGTATCGAGTCCAACATCATATTATTACAAAGAAACATTTTATTTCAATCTATCAAAATATATATTAGTGGTTAGATGTATATGGAACGGATAGAAAGATAGTGGGAAAACAGCTTACAACAACAATAGGGGAGGAGATTGTGCAGATTGTAGAACACAACACTTGTTAAACCATCCAATCTGCCAGCCAGTGGAGGTGCATGACATGTTTTTACCATTCCTGCACCTATTGAGCGAGGAAACCAACTCCATTTCTGCCAACCCATGTGGTCAACAAAGTCCACCATTGTTGTGAAGAGGCTCAGGCAAGGCCTCGCAAATTGCATGGAATCTTATAATATATTAAGCAAAAAATGCAATGTACAAAATACTATATATTTGTGAAAGCAATATAGGGAAAGAGTGAAACAGTAAAATTCTCAAAAGAGAATTCTATAGATCAACATTAAATACATATACATATATATACATATGCATACAGATACACATACATACACATACACATACACATACACATACACATATACATACATATACATATACATATAAATATATACATACACATACATATACATACGTATATGTATACATACATATACATATACATATACATACACATATATTTTTTCCCTTTGTTTATTGTTTGTAGTTATCTATGTGTGTAATACCCCTCCGTTTTGTTTCTTGTTCAAGTTGTTTTATGCTATGTTTGGTTGCAATTACTTTGATACTAGATAAATTTGGTTATGATGTTTTGATCATTACTATTGAGTGACAAATATTATTGTGGGATGTAGTTATCTGATTATTGTTTCACTTGCATTATGGTTTAATGATGTTGTAGAGTTAACATGAGATATTATTATGAGATTATTGGAATTATGATGGAAGTGTCAGTTTTGATGAGTGTATTGGTGAAGAGGACGGTTTCGCATCACTCACTTGCGAGCGCCCTGCGAATCTGTAATTTCTTCTTCACGGTGTGTATTATATGCTGGATATATTGTATGATGTTGTTACTTGGTTGCAGGATTGCAGGTACATGACATCGACTCCACCTGGTTTCACAGGTTTGAGCGTGTCGATCCAACGGTTAAGTTGAACGGGAGATAGTAGCTAGGTAACATGTGTCAAGTCTATACCCTAGCCTTAGTGTGTCATCAGTTGTGTGTGTCGAGTCATTGTCTGTCTTGCTTTGATGTTATTTAATTCTAAAGAATTCTTGTTTTGGAAATAGATATTTAGAATAATTGCATTTAAATCATGTTGATGGTTATTTAATTTAAATAATGCAATGTGGATAAAAGTTTATATTTAAATTAATTAATTATATTTAAATTATTTAATTAATTAAATTTAATCCAAGGGGGTTGAGTTTAGTTATTAAATAATTAAATTAATTAATTAAACGTGATGCAAGAGAATGAAAAGAAATAAAAGAATTGAAATTAATTTTGGAATTTTATATAGACGTGTGGGAATTAAATTAGAAATTGTAATTAAATGTTTATTTGAGAAATTGGTTGCAACTTTGGAAATTAATTTATTATTTGAAATTGCATTTTTAATTGAAAGTGGGTTTTTGAAAAGTGAAATTGAAATTGAAATTGAAATTGAAATATCTAATTTGCATGTAATGTGAATTAGGGTTGTATTAGGTATATTTGATTTAAATAATACATGTTTTAATTTTAGGGCAAGAGAGTTTTTAGAAAAATACATTTTTACAGCAGGGAAGAAATTTTGGAAAATTTGCACAAGGGTTTGAAGAAAGTTTGATTGTAGAATTGATTGAAGGAAAGATTGTTTGCATTTGTTGGATTTTGGATTGGATTCATTGGAGAATTGAAGAAAATTCAAGAAATCTTTGGAGGAGGCTTGCAACAAAAATTCATCTCTTCCTGTAGCTTCTTGTACCAGGTTTTCCTCTTTGTGTTTTATTGATCTTGATTGTTTTCTTTAAAATAGTAATGATTAAAGATTTGTTTGTTAAATCTATTTTAAAAAATAAATTTGATATTAGAAGAAAGGAATTAAACAAAGTTACAGCCTTTGTTTGTGAAAATTCTTAAGTGAAAACCTTAGTTGAATTTAAATTATTTGGAGAAATTGATTTTATTGTTATTGAAATTAAACATAGAGATTGAACAAGACATTTAGAATATTTTTAAAAAATGAAACCCTCTGTTATTATTAAAAATCGGATTTTAAAATCTGCAGTATAGTTATATTTTCATGGTAAAATGGTCTGATTGCGTCGCTTATAACTTTACTTTCGCAAACTGGGTTTTCAAGAAATTTAAAAGGTTTTTGCATTTTATAATTTTCTAACCCCTGTCCGAAAATCTTAAATACTCAGATCGTAGTTTTTGAGTTATGCTTAAAACATGAGACTGCTGTTAAATTATTTTTCCATGGCTGTTCTGAAAATAAAATAATAATAAGTTGATATTTATAAAATTAATATTTTATGTATTGTTATTATAATATTAAAATATTATTTAATAATATTTTATATTATAATTTATAATACTAAAGTATTATATTTATTTATATTATTTTAAATAAAATTTGTATATTAGATTGGTGGATTTAAAATTTTAAACATATGGAGAAATTATTGTTATTTTAAAATGGCATGTTAAAGTTTAATTGAAGGAGATAAATATTTGATTTTCAGAATGCATAATTTAAAATTGAATTGTGGAATTTAAATCCATATGTTAAAGGTCCAATTATTAATTTGATTTAATTGAAAAAATATATTTATATTTTGAAATATTGATGATAAAGGATATTTTATTTTGAATTAATCAATTTGATATTCTGCAAATGATAGAAGATATATTAATGATTAAATATATTTAAATATATTAATTTATATTTAGTAGATATATAGTGAAGGTATATATCCATTTGAGAGAATAAATAATATTTTATCTTATTTTATTCTGTTGTTTGCAAATTGGGTATTATTAGTGTTTTAAAAGAGATAATTAGTATGTGTAGAAAATGTATAGAGAAAGATATTTTTTTTAATAGAAATAATTACTTGATTTAAAAAGGAAATGGTTATTTTGTTAATATGAATGAAGAAAATATATTGAGATGTATATATATATCCATGAGTATTTTCAATCAGTATTTACCTTGTTTTATTTAAGTGCGTGTGATTTAGTTTTACATGAAGAATTTAAAAGATAAGTTTTGAATGCGTAGTCAAAGAGATAAGCCAAAAGATATTTTTGTACATTGATGAAATTGCATGTTTTTAAATGGATGGTTGATGAGACATAGACTCCGGATAGAAAATTGGAAAAGATTGTTTGCAATAGTGTTAGGTTGCATTAGAAGTAAATTTAGGAACTATCTATATTGAAAAAGGCAAATAGTTATTATGTTTTATTTTCATAGAACAAATTAATCATTGTGATTGGAATATTAAAGAATCTATATAATTGAGTTTATTAATATATATGTTTGGTGTATATATAATATGGAGCATGTAAAATATGTTAAGGGTAAATTCATTATCGTATTTCGCTTTTATAAGATGTATGCAATGTATTATTGAATATAGATTTAAAAATGGATTGATTAGTGTATATGGAAAATGGATAAAGAAACAATATGTCATTATATTAAAGTGATTGAATGTGTTAAATAGAAAATTGAATGAGATGTAAGATTTGGTTAGGAAATGAAAAGAGTTTACTTGCATGGATTTGTGTCAATTTAAAAGTAAATTAAGAAGTTGTTTTATTGATGAAGCAATCAATTATGTTATTTATTAATTTCTATTTAGATTAATTGAATCATTTGATTGGATTATGAAAGGGATATGGATTTAGTATATCCAAAAGTAGTATCTTCCTCATGTTTATCTTAAAGGATTTAATTCTTTGTATTTAGTAAAGGGAAGTAAGTTTAATTGTTTTAGATTTCCAATAATGAAAAGGGAAATAGGGGTTATGATTATTTTAGATGATCTACTTATCATGTCTTTGACTTTGTCAACACTACCTATTGAATGAGTATGGATTTAGGAAATCCAAATATTAGATTTGATTAATGACTTGAATTTTTTTGTTGCTATGTCGTCAAGTTGCATTGTTGGTTTTGGGATTTAGTGTTAGTCCTAAATTATAAGTCTTCCAGAAGAACTTAGAGGATAAGAGTTGTTGAATCTTTGAGCCATCTAGTTGTTTTTCCTTGGGTAGTGCATGGCGTCTTTTCAGTTTTACCCGATTTTCATGAACGGGGATGTTTGCACCTCCTTGGTTTAGGAGCGGATTATGGGATCTGTGTCTCCTTGCATGGAGTGACCTTGTTATGTGGTTTCATCTTGTTGCCTCCTGTGAAAGGAGTGGACTATGTGTTGTTGCCTCCAAGATGTTTGAAGTGAGATCTTTTGTACCTCCTGTGAAAGGAGTGGACTATGTGTTTGTTGTCTCCAAGATGTTGGAGTGAGTTCTATTATTTGTATCCTCTTTGTGTTGGAGTGGATTATGATGCCTAGTTGGTATGCACTTGTGGTTCCCTTTGTGGATTGTTTGGATGTGTGTTGTCGAATAGAAGAATGGCTTCTGTTAGGCGCCAGAGCCCAAAGAGGTAAACTGGATAACCTTCAGGAGTGATTTAAACAAGTGATAATTAAAATAATGTACTTAGAAGATTAGGACTAACTTCTCACATTAATCAAGATAATTTAATCCTCACTCATAGACACAAGGGCTTGTTTAGACTTGGGATGAGTGAGAAGGCCTGGAATGGCAAGATCAACTATCTAGTTCTTGCGAGAGGTAGTTGATTCCGCATGAGTGAGTATGAGTGCCGGGATTCGGTTGAGGCCACCAGGATTACTTGTGTCGGAGCCTATGAAGAATGCCCAGAGGAGATCTCATGACAAACCTTGCGATGACACTCTATCTATGACAACTGTTGTTAATTATGTTATGTGTATGGTTATTTGAACATACTTGATCTACTTTATGTCTAGAAGCAATGTGACCTATGTCAGTGATGTTGGAGTTGTACTTGTATTGTATTTGATTTGTACTTGTATAGTACTTGAGTTGTACTTGATTCGTACTTGTATGGTGAATGAGTTGTACTTGTTAATTCATTTGGTTGGTTATAACAGTATGAGTCAGTTTGAGTCTGCCTTTGGTTAGAGGTAGTAGATCTTTGTCCATGTTACTTTGTTAATATCTCCTAGCATGGGGGGTGGGCCTTCGGGTGCCACATTGGTTGGGTGGAACATGCACCAAAACCGTTGGGTCCCCATCGATCTTCAGTACTTGGTGGTGAGACATCCAGATGGACAGCTTGTGGTTCTTGTTGTATTATCTTGCATTGTAATATTTTAACTTGTATAAGTTATTTTATCCCTCTTATGTTTATGAGGTAAAATTTTGTAATTGTAATCTTTTGTACTACTGCCTCATTCTGGGAATGAGTGATGTAACTTTTGGATCAAGATAATGTTTATGAGATTGTGTCTCGATTGATTATCTTATTATGTTATGTGGTATTCTTATGATGTATGATGTTTATTTCCTAAAGTTCATAAGGCTATGGTTATATGTAATATGTATGTGTGGGTTTAAGTAATCCTAACCTTGTAGCCTTAGAGGTTGTTGTTAATTAGTAAGTGAATGTGTATGTTAAATGCACTTTATAGAAAAAAATTGGTTCACTTATGATGTTAATTGCAACTTCCTTTAAGGTTACTCGGCGGGGCATTACAATGTGCATCATTGGCATTATACTCATTACCATAAGAGCAATTTTAGTTAAATCTTCTTTCTTTCATCAAAAAAATATGGTTAGGGTTAGTAATGTTTTCACCTTTGCTATTCTATATGTACTTGGCACTAAATATTATAGAGAAATAGAGAAGATTTTCCCAAGGTTTTTAATGACAACCTGGAACCTACCTCTTCAACAAAGGATGTTCCTAAATGTTTCTCAGTGGTCAATAAGGATTGCAAAAAAATTATGAATTTAGAATTGACAAGGCAACTGTTACATAGTAAATGTCTTTTTAATATCTCTTTTATAGTTTCCCTATTTTTCTATAATATGTAATGCCAAATAATGTAGCTTAAATTTTTAATTGACAAGCGAATTGTTATATAGATTGGTTCAATTACGATATAATTTTACCTCTGTCTTAATTTAATATTTATTAGACCTAGATGCACATCTATATTTGACCTTTTTCTTTATGCTAATCAATCAATTGGTAGATTACTATCTAATTATTTTAAGATACACATGCATAGAAATACATCACTGACTTGAAGTTATGGATTAAATAATATTTATAAAAAATATGGAAGATTAAAGTATTGTCCTCTTTTAAAGAGCTATTAGTCATATCTTTAATTACTAATAGTTAATAAAAAAATATTCTTGAAAAAAATAGCAGTCCATAATTTTAGGTATGGCATATTTTTCCCAATGCTTATGTGGCAGTAGATAATTTATTACTTTGATGTTATTTATTTTCTTTTTATTTATTTCAATATTAGTTATGATGGTCAAAGTAATTACACACAAACATATAACAAAATATATATGTATCCATGTGGATATAAATGTATATCTATGGATGATTACAAGAGGAATAACATGGTTTCAACATTGCAATATATAAAAATATATATACAAGTATTGTATAGATTTCTTTGTTAACCATTTTCAGTAGTTGACTATTGTTATATGTTTTCCATTGAAGATAATACTGATATTCAATTATTATAAATGGAAGAAGGGAATTTAGAGTATGCATATGAGAACTAAAATTTCCACCATATAATAAGAATCAAGAATCATAGTGACAATGTAGAGTAAAAACAATTTGGGCACCATGTTAAAATGAAAAGGATGGCAGGTCAATGAATTTGCAAATATATATATGCAAACATAGGAATAAATTATGTTCATATTTGTAAAACAAAAGTCTTAACATCCCATAGTGAGCATTAAAAAAGAAAGAGTACGAGAAATGTTGGAAAGTGAAAAAGAGCAGTCAAAGCGTAGGCTCGCTAGTGGAACCTTTTTCTGGAGCAGGGGTGGATATCTTTACTATGTATAAAAGAAACAGTTTCACTCTGCTTCAAAATCAACTTTTGTTGCTTTCACAATCATTGTTTTAAGGCGGTCCTCAAAATTGTAAATATTTGTTCTGATGAAGACAATAAAGATGTATGGTTTACAAACAAGGCCTTTAATAACAGTAATAGGATCTATTATAGACTCAAAGCTATTCTGCAACATGTAGAGGTATTTTTCTAGAATTTGCAGTAAACTAGTGGCAACTTCATCAAAAGAAATACACCAAAGGCTCAATGAATTGTCTTACAACTTTAACTACAAAAGATAGTAATAGTTGCATTCCTCGATTTCCATCTAGCAACGATCACAAAATCAAACATTAGCATGGGGGCGTGTGCATTTTCTTTTGCATTCTTTACCATTAACTAATAAATGGATAGCATGATAACAAAAAGACTTTATTTTTGCAATTTGAATGGTTGCTTTAAAAATGGATTCAACAGTTTCTGGCAAGCCAAGGCAGCTGCTCAAGATGAATGCAATAGTAACTCTATCATTTGAAGGATGTAGCCTATGAGGTGCAGAAGAAGATGAAACATTTTTTTCTACTTTGATTGGGCCCTTAGATCTAAGAGTGTTTTCCTCAAGAATAGAAGGGTTAATGTCAAAGACTGTTGTTGTTGATATGTTGATAACTTTACCATTAAAGTATCCTACACGGCCACCCCACACAACAACTATGACCACCAAAAAGGTACATCCACTCCAGGGTATCACCTTTTTCTTACCAACTTGGGCCCCACAAATTAACATCAATGAAAGAAGCAGAGATATCATATAGTTTAATAGTTTGTCGTATTGTTTTGGATCCATTTTTCCTATGAACAATTGATATGCACCCAACATGTACTACAATGCCAATAATATCAACCAATCTATTATCACTATAATTTCTTATGTCACTAACTGGCACAAATGCAGAGGTTTTGTTTGGCATGGAAATCTCATTTGTACACTGTTTTATTGTTGATTTTTTATCCAAAATAATTTCAAGGTTACTATTTAATTTATTGATTTTTTTATTTGCTTCCTTCATTGATCCTCTTGATATTAAATAGGTTGCAACCACCTCAACTCGAGCATAATGTAGTTCAACAATATCATTAAAACAAGTAACATGTATTTTTGTGCCCTCCATATCTATAATGTCAAAACTAAAAATCTAGCCTTCACCTCTTTGTTTGTGGAAATGGTACATCTCTCTAATATGTGTTACATACCCTTTCACTCTCCAATTTTTTTGATAAATGTTCAAAGCTTTAACAGGGCTGACATTTGGAGGGTTGCTTCTTTTTTTAGGGGACAACTGCAAACAAAATCTAGGGGTCCGTTTAGAAGGAGAGGGCGAGTCTAGATGTAATGCCCCGCCAAGTAACCTTAAAAGGAAGTTGCAATTAACATCATAAGCGAACCAATTTTTTTTTATAAAGTGCATTTAACATACACATTCACTTACTAGTTAACAACAACCTCTAAGGCTACAAGGTTAGGATTACTTAAACCCACACATACATATTACATATAACCATAGCATTATGAACCTTATGATATAAACATCATACATTATAAGAATACCACATATCATAATAAGATAATCAACCAAGATACAATCTCATAAACATTATCTTAATCCAATAGATACATCACTCATTCCTAGAATGAGGCAATAGTACAAAAGATTACAATTACAAAATTCCACCTCATAAACATAAGAGGGATAAAATAACTTATACAAGTTAAAATATTACAATGCAAGATAATACAACAAGAACCATGAGCTGTCCATCTGGATGTCTCGCCACCAAGTACTGAAGATCGATGAGGACCCAACGGTTTTGGTGCATGTTCCACCCTACCAATGTGGTACTCGAAGGCCCACCCCCCATGCTAGGAGATAGTAACAAAGTAACATGGACAAAGATTCTACTACCTCTAACCCAAGGCAGACTCAAACTGACTCATATTATTATAACCAACCAAATGAATTAACAAGTACAACTCATTCACCATACAAGTATGAATCAAGTACAACTCAAGTACAATACAACTACAAATAAAAAAGCAATACATGTACAAATCAAGTACAATACAAGTACAATTCCAACATCATTGACATATGTCACATTACTTCGAGACATAAAGTAGATCAAGTATGTTCAAATAACCATACACATAAAATAATTAACAACAGTTGTCATAGATAGAGTGTCATCGCAAGGTTTGTCATGAGATCTCCTTTTGGCATTCTTCATAGGCTCCGACACAAGTAATCCTGGTGGCATCAACCGAATCCCCGCACTCATACTCACTCATGCGGAATCAACTACCTCTCGCAAGAACAAGATAGTTGATCTTGCCATTCCAAACCTTCTCACTCATCCCAAGTCTAAACAAGCCCTTGTGTCTATGAGTGAGGATTAAATTATCTTGATTAATGTGTAGTTAATCCTAATCTTCTAAGTACATTATTTTAATTATCACTTATTTAAATCACTCCTGAAGGTTATCCAGTTTACCTCTTTGGGCTCTGACACCTAATAAAAGCCACTCTTCTATTCGACAACACACACCCAAACAATCCACCAAGGGAACCACAAGTGCATACCAATTAGGTATCATAATCCACTCTAACACAAGGAGGATACAAAAAAATAGAAACTCACTCCAAACATCTTGGAGGAAACAACACATAGTCCACTTCTTTCAGAGGAGGCAACAAGATGAAACCACATAACAAGGTCACTCCATACAAGGAGACACGGATCCCATAATCTGCTCCTAAACCAAGGAGGTGCAAACATCCTCATTCGTGAAAATCGAGTAAAACTGAAAAGACGCCATGCACTACCCAAGGGAAAACAACTGGATGGCCTAAAGATTCAACAACCCTTATCCTCTAAGTTCTTGTGGAAGACTTATAATTTAGGACTAACACTAAATCCCAAAACCAACAATGCAACTTGACGACATAGCAACAAAACATTCAAGTCATCAATCAAATCTAATATTTGGATTTTCTAAATCCATACTCATTCAAATAGGTAGTGTTGACAAAGTCAAAGACACGATAACTAGATCATCTAAAATAATCATAACCCTTATTTCTCTTTTCATTATAGGAAATCTAAAAATAATTAAACTTACTTCCCTTTACTAAATACAGAGAATTAAATCCTTTAAGATAATCATGAGGAAGATACTACTTTTGGATATACTAAATCCATATCTCTTTCATAATCCAATCACAATGATTCAATTAATCTAAATAGAAATTAATACATCACATAATTGATTGCCTCATCAATAAAACAACTTCTTAATTTACTTTTAAATTGACACAAATCCATGCAAGTAAACTCTTTCCATTTCTTAACCAAATCTTACATCTCATTCACTTTTCTATTTAAAACATTCAATCACTTCAATATAATAACATATTGTTTCTCTATCCATTTTCCATATACACTAATCAATCCAATTTTAAATCTCTATTAAATAATATATTGCATTCCTTAAATCAAATGTTTAACTCTTCTATTAAACTTTAACAAGCCATTTTAAAATAACAATAATTTCCCATATGTTTATAATTTTAATTCCGCTAATCTAATATACAAATTTTATTTAAAAATAATATAAATAAATATAATACTTTAATATTATAAATTATAATATAAAATATTATTAAATAATATTTTAATATTATAATAACAATACATAAAATATTAATATTTATAAATATCAATTTATTATTATTTTATTTTCAAAGCAGCCATGGGAAAATAATTTAATAGCAGTCTCATGTTTCAAGCATAACTCAAAAACTACAATTTGGGTATTTACGATTTTTGGACAGAGGTAAAAGAATTTCAAAATGCAAAAACCCTTTAAATTTTTTGAAAACCCAGTTTGTGAAAGTAAAGTTATAGGCGACGCAATCAGACCATTTTACCATGAAAAAATATAACTATACTGCAGATTTTAAAATCTGATTTTTAATAACAAACAGAGGGTTTTATTTTATAAAATCATTCTAAATGCATTGTTCAATCCCTATGTTTGATTTCAATAACAATAAAATCAATTTCTCCAAATAATTTAAATTCAACTAAGGTTTTCACAATTTTCACTCATGAATTTTCACAAGCAAAGGTTGTAACTTTATTTAATTCTTTTTCTTCTAATATCAAATTTGTTTTCTAAAACAGATTTAACAAACAAATCTTTAATCATTACTATTTTAAAGAAAACAATTAAGAACAATAAAACACAAAGAGGAAAACCTGGTACAAGAAGCTACAGGAAGAGATAAATTTCTGATGCAAGCCTCCTCCAAAGATTTCCTGAATTTTCTTCAAACCTCCAATAAATCCAATCCAAAATCCAACAAATGCAAACAATATTCCCTTCAATCAATTCTACAATCAAACTTTCTTCAAACCCTTATGCAAATTTTCCACAAATTTCTTCCCTGCTGTAAAAATGTATTTTTCTAAAACCTTTCTGCCCTAAAATTAAAACATATATTCTTATAAATCAAAAATACCTAATACAACCCTAATTCACATTACATGCAAATTAGATATTTCAATTTCAATTTCAATTTTTAATTTCAATTTCACTTTTCAAAAACCCACTTTCAATTTAAAATGCAATTTCAAATAATAAATTAATTTCCAAAGTTGCAACCAATTTTCCAAATAAACATTTAATTACAATTTCTAATTTAATTCCCACACATTGAAATTAAATTCCAAAATTAATTCTAATTCTTTTATTTCCTTTCATTCTCTTGCATCATGTTTAATTAATTAATTTAATTATTTAATAACTAAACTCAACCCCCTTGGATTAAATTTAATTAATTAAATAATTTAAATATAAACTTTTATCCACATTGCATTATTTAAATTAAATAACCATCAACATGATTTAAATGCAATTATTCTAAATATCTATTTCCAAATCAAGAAAATTCTTCAGAATTAAATAACATCAAAGCAAGATAGACAATAGCTTGACACACACGATTGACGACACACTAAGGCTAGGGTGTAAACTTGACACATGTTACCTAGCTACTATCTCCCGTTCAACTTAACCATTGGATCGACATGCTCAAACCTGTGAAACCAGGTGGAGTCGGTGTCATGTACCTGCAATCCTGCAACCAAGTAAACAACATCATACAATATATCCAGCATATAATACACACCGTGAAGAAGGAATTACGGATTCACAAGGCGCTTGCAAGTGAGTGATGCGAACTCGTCCTCTTCACCCTCATCAAAACTGACACTTCCATCATAATTCCAATAATCTCATAATAATATCTCATGTTAACTCTACAACAACATTAATCTATAATGCATGTGAAACAATAATCAGATAACTACATCCCACAATAATAGTTGTCACTCAATGGTAACGATCAAATCATCATAACAAAATGTATCTAGAAGCAAGGTAACTACAACCAAACATAGCATAAAGCAACTTGAACAAGAAGCAAAATGGAGGGGTATTACATTCTCTCCCCCAAAGATTAGGCTTACTCCTAGAAGCCTGCAAAAACCCAAAAGCAAACTCCATACAATCACATGCAATCCAAGGATTCCAAACTGAATCACTCCATACCTCAACACAAAACAACAGCAACCCGTGCTGTAAACAACTCAACCAAGCACACTATAAATCTAACTAAGGCAACATGGTGAAACAACCACCAACCAATTCTCCAAAAACACATAACTATGGATTATCATACACAATACATATATGTACCAATACACAACACCAACAACCATCACAAGACTACACAAGGGTCCACTTGGACACTAGAAAGCAACATACCAATCCATGATAGAAAAGTCCATGAATCAAGAACATAAACCAACTCAACTAATTCTAACATCAAACCAATGGCTTGATAGAGCTAGGTCATACATAAAGTGAGACCATCCAAATAAGACCATAATGATTTGTCTCTTGTTGTGTAAGGTGATCAGCCTCCAAGAGATAGTCATCACACAAAGGTGAGTAGTGGGTCCTAGCTGTGTCCAGCCTCACATACCCCCACTCTCAATGTTTCCTGCATCTACTTCCTCGTACACACTCACCAAGTTTTCCTCAAACAACCTTGGAGAGGAATCACAATACAACACATAGCCGACATTGAAAACAACAAAAATAACTAGCTTAGCCACAAAGTTCATAAAGAAGATCAAATTAAAGTTTCCATTTCAACAATAAAGAAATAAATACGCGTAATTTCAACACTGAATCAAATTCATAACCACTAGAGTTATAAGAAAATAAGATCACAAATTGTGGCTAAACCTTCACAATCAAGTATAAACAAAGTGTCGACTCTCACAATCAACTGAAAAGAATCATCAATAACCAAAAGAAAGTTCACAATCTTTAAATCCCACTATACAACAACTGCGTGACTAGATACTAGCCACAAAACAAGGAAGGAGGAAACAACATCCAACTGGAATGATAACAACCCTCATGTGGTGCGGAATGAGCACACAAACCACACGACCCAGAGTGTATCCACGACTCTCAAACAAGCTACAATTATTGGTTTCTTACAATAACAAGGGGAATGACTACATACATAATCCCATAGGAATATCCAATTCCATATCTCATGGGATATGTATCATTACTTTCCCACCATAACCTTATATCAGGTTACTAACACGCTACTCTCTTTCACAGAGTATATCATGCTAAAGTAAAAGCCATGAACACATGATTACTTAACACTCTACTAACAAATCATAATAACAACATAGTGGGCACAATTGCACCCAGAGAACCCAGTGTTTAAACCTAGGCTCTGATACCATGTGTAATGCCCCACCAAGTAACCTTAAAAGAAAGTTGCAATTAACATCATAAACGAACCAATTTTTTTTTATAAAGTGCATTTAACATACACATTCACTTACTAGTTAACAACAACCTCTAAGGCTACAAGGTTAGGATTACTTAAACCCACACATACATATTACATATAACCATAGCATTATGAACCTTATGATATAAACATCATACATTATAAGAATATCACATATCATAATAAGATAATCAACCAAGATACAATCTCATAAACATTATCTTAATCCAATAGATACATCACTCATTCCTAGATTAAGGCCCATACACTAGACCCAAAATTTTCTCTTCTTGTTGCTTGAACAAATACCTAGGGGTCCAATGATTTGGAAAAGAAGTAAAACAATATAATGGACACATTATATTAGGCACATACGAAGGGGAAAGATAATTTTTAAAAATAGACAACAAACAACGCAGCCCACCTTGAATCTTGGACATTCCTATAGACATAGTCTTTTAAACATACAAGGGACCCTATTTTCAAGGCACCTAAAAACAACAAATCATTGCATTTGGAAGGTAGGGTTCATATTTGCATATGGTGTCCATCAGATAAAACAACCTTGTATTGCTTAACCTGCCCTTCATCCCCGCCAAATTTTTTGAAGGAAAAAAGATAAAGGACCAGAGAGGTAAAGACATCTCCAACATTGATTGAATGAATTGTAAATGAAGTCAAAGTTGGTTGTTTCTTTGCAGCCTGCAAAGACAAGTTCAATCTAGGAAAATGCACATCATCACACCAAATGGATAAAACAAGTAAGGAAAACAAAGGTTGCAAAAATATATTTTTATGTGTTCTAAAAGGTCAATGCATATGTACTTCCACATCTATATGTTTTAGTAAGGCCAGCCATCTGTGTATACACCTAAAGGCCAATAAAACTAGAAACATAAATAGTAAAGCATATGCACTGTATCTTTTGTATTTGAGAATCCTAAAAGTAAAGCAACTGAAAGGAAATGTTCAAGTTTATTACAAGAGAGGAAGGAAACAATAACAACATTTTTTTAGTAGGTATACAGAAAATGAAATACAAACTTACAAAATCAGGATCTGGAGGCTTGTGGATGGCACCCTCAGAGCCGGATTCCATAGCGGGACCTGTGGAAGGTGTCACCAAATTAATTTTGGGGGGCTCTGGAGACCCATCCACAAAGCCCAATCCCATAGACATAATTTTGGAACCTTTTAGAGGGAGGAAATGTTGCAATTATAGTTGGCTGATTAGCACCTCTATTTCACAATAAAAATAAAAAACTAATGTATTCCAACATACAATGTTAACTAGTAGAAAACTTAGAAATATTGATAATCTACCAACAATTTTACTATTTTCCACTACAACACCTATGTAAAATGACTTACAGATTTCACCTGACAATAGTTTTAACATAAACAATAAATAAATCTCTTATGCAAAGCACCCATATAAAACAACATACAAATTGCAGAGAACAACAGTTTTAAAACCCTCCAATCTGCTATAAAACTAACCACAGAGCCAAGTATAGTTTTCTGGTACTCATTGGCTTTATGAGTACTATTTAATGTGGGTTTGGTGGAAAAGAATCTAGCTGGAATTTTGAATTGACAATCCAACTCTAACAGATACTGCTTGTCTTGTATGAATATGTTTAGTGTGGATATTCGATCATCTTTGATCTATGTATCATTCTTAAGTTTTTTTCTAATAGTTGTTTATGTTGCCTTCATCTCTTTTAATGCAAACAATAGAATATAAAACAACAAGAATTAAAATGATTAAGTATATATATGCATTGAATTTTCCCTTTGTTTATACATTCCAAAAAACACATATAACTAGATATATATATCCATATGTACTTTCGGTGGGGGTGTTTCTAGGGGTTGTTTATAACAACATGGAGTTTTCTAATTACATGGTTTGGTAGTGGTGGAGTTGGTTGTCTCAATACATGAAATTAGAATGGTAAGTGTTTTCTCACATGAGGGTTAATGCATCTTGGTGTTGCTACACTATGGCATTGGACGAAGTAAATGCAATATTCAATGTTGCGGTATGGGAAAGTATACTCCAAAATGTGTGAGAAAATATAGCGATTAAGTTGCATTGTCAAAAGATGCATTCTAGTCCTTTGGTATTTTCTACTCTTTCTAAATCAAAGTCTACGTAAATACGAATAAAGATACCATACACATCTATTTCGATATACATGTGAATATATAACTTACTATTAGATTGTCAAACAAGCCACACTCGTCTTGGTCTGTATACATGAATATATATAGCTACCTATGTGTACATTTTTAAATATAAAACGGGGAATTCAATACATATATATATATATGTGTGTGTGTGTAAGTGTATATGTATCTATCTATATAAAAGTTGCAAGCAACCCAAAGGTACAGATCAACACCATGGTTACAATTTCTAGTAGTCTACAAAATTTTAGAATTTACAAGAGCTGAACCATGGCAATGAACACTTTGTTTTGAAGAACACTTTGTTATCACAAAATTCAAACAGTTGAGTAAAAAATAACATCATGAAACATATTGATACAAGACATATAACATGTTCCATCCAAACAAAACAACCACGGAAAAAAATTCTTAATTTTAAAATTGAAAAAAATCCTTGTTACAAGAACAATAGAATAATTTTTTATAGATGAGGGAAAAAGAATATCATGAAACACATTGATACAAGACAACCAATCTATGTAACAGTTGCCTTGTCAATTCTAAATTCTTTTTTTTTTGCAATCCTTATTGACCAATGAGCAACATTTAGGAACATCCTTTGATGAAGAGGCAAGCTCCACAATGTCATTAAAATTCCCAGGCAAGTCTTCTCTATTTCTCTATAATATTTAGTGCCAAGCAATGTAGCTCAAATTACCAATTAACGTTGTGTCCTTACAACCATTTTGCACAGATTATTGGTACCCATTACATTTACAAGTTATATTTAATGTGGGTTTATTACCAAAGAATGTAGCTCAAATTTTTAATTGACAAGCCAACTCTTACATACATTGCTTGACTTGTATAAATAGGAAAATAATAGATGATGAAAAAGTCAACTTTAAAATATTGAGTATAGAAAAAAGGAAAATTACGATAATGATCAGCTTGCTATGGGGAACTGAGAAAAACAATATCATGAAGAGAAATTTGTTATCATGAACTTCAAATAGTTGAGTAAAAAATAACATCATGAAACATATTGATACAAGACATATAACATGTTCCATCCAAACAAAATGACCACGACAAAAATTTCAGAATTTTAAAAATTGAAAACAATCCTTGTTACAAGAACAATAGAATAATTTTTCACAAGTAAATTCAAACTCATGAGTGGAAAATAATATCATGAAACATATTGATACTCAAACAGATGAGGGAAAAACAATATCATCAAACATATTGATACAAGACAACCAATCTATGTAAGAGTTGCCTTGTCAATTCTAAATTCATAATTTTTTTGCAATCCTTATTGACCAATAAGCAACATTTAGGAACATCCTTTGTTGAAGAGGTAAGGTCCATGCTTTTATTAAAAATATTGAGCAAGTCTCATCTATTTCTCAATAATATTTACTTCCAAGTAATGTAGCTCAAATTCCCAATTAACTCTATGGACTTATAGCCATTTTGCATAGATTATTGCTACCCATTGCATTTACAAGTTCTATTTAATGTGGGCTTACCACCAAAGAATGTAGCTCAAATTTTCAATTCACAAGCCAACTCTCACATACACTACTTGAATTGTATGAATATGTTTAATGTGGGTTCTTGATTATCTATTTTTAACCTTTGATTCTTATGCAAAATACAACAATGAACAGTCCATCGTGGGGAACTAGGAAAAGAGTATCATGAAGAATAGTTTGTTATGGGTTACTTGAAAGAGAGGTGGAGGCAACAATTTTTACAATAGTCTGCTATCAAACTAACACCACAATGGCTCTTTCGACAATGCAACCTAGTCAATATATTTTCTCACACATTTCGCAGTATACTTTTCCATACATATATAAATATGTATACATATTTATATATACATATACATATATACATATATATACATATATATACATACGTATATATACATATATACACATACATATATACACATATATATACATATATAAATACATATATTCTAAATTCGAGGTCCATTAGTTGGCGGTAAATATTATAGACAGATAGGTAAATTCTAAAAGAGCTATTAGGAAAATACTGAAGAACCACAAGAAAATGAGAGATGATTGAAACCCAACATTAAATAGAACTTTTAAACAAGAAGAAATAATACCATAAAACATATTGATACAACACAAGCAATCTATGTAATAGTTGGCTTATCAATTCTAAATTGGAGCCACATTATCTGACACTAAATATTATAGACAAATAAGGAAACTATAAAAAACTATTACAAAAACATACATACATACATACATACATACATATATATACATATATACATCTACACATTATTATATACATATATACATACACACACACACATATATAGGTATATATATTTATTTACATATACATGTACATATATATATACATATGTATACATGTACATATATATGTATGTCTAACTCAAATTATGGAGCACAACATTTTTAAAATTATCCAATTTGCTATAAAATAGACACGAAGCAAGCGATTAGTATAGTACTATGCTATCAAACCAAAACAACAATACCTCTTTCAACAATACAGCTTAATCAATATATTTTCTTGCACATTTCAGAGTATGATCTCCAATATATATACATATACATACATATACATACATATATATAGTCCACATATATATTCTTTGTGCATCTTTGGTGTTATAAACATTTTGTACAATTAGTTCTTTGGTATCTTTCTAATTGATTTAACTTTAAATCCTTACAAAGAGCATGGTGTAGATTGTGAACAGTATGTGGAAATCAATGCTTTGTGTGATCCTAATAAAATGTTGCTTCCTAAAATGTGAGATGTTAGGTAAAACTAATAGTGCAATAAAAATAAACAACAAGATAATAGGGCACCTCAATGATTAGCCTAAGAAAATGAACAATATGAAAGCAAGATGAACAAGTAAATTGTTGTTATACCTTCATGTTGTTGCTTCCTTGGTTGGCCCTTGATGTTGAAGTCTTGTGTGCTCCTTGGATGGCAATGGAATGAAGTGGATGCAAGATGAATTGATGCAATATGGATGCTAAAATAGATGAGAGATTGAATGGAAATTTTGCAAGATTTTATTTGCAAAAGACTTGATCCTCCTAAATGAAGGAATTGAAGGGGTATTTATAGGCCAAATTGAATTCTCTAGAGAATTCAACGGTTGGGATTGATCCAACAAAGATCAAGATGAAGGGCTATGGTGAGTTGAGGACTATTGACATGTGGAGGGTGAGATGTCCTAGGGTGGAGTGATGTGGAGATGAGGTGGATCTTGGGGGATGAGAAGATTCCTTGGAGGAATAAAAGTGAATTTAAAATTCACAATGATTGGAAGAATCTAGTGGATAAGAGAGTGTCTCCAAAAAGCTGGAGATTTGTCACATGTGGGTGATGTGACAAGTCCAAGGTTCTAGAAGCCCATGGCACATGTGAAGTGACAAGTCAAGGCTTCTAGAATCTTGCATGGGGGATGGGGAAGACCTTGGAAAGATAAAAGTGAATTAAAAATTCACATGGGGAAGAGGGTAACCTTGGTTGAATAAATGTGAATTAAAAATGCACATGGGGAAGGGAGTCCATACCAAAAATGGTAAGTGGGAAGGTTGACCAAAAAAGGTAAGCCAAATGTGGCTAATGATTCTGATTAAGGTAATTAATGAGAGATTAGAGGCAAGTGGGAGATTATGGAGGATGTGACACTTAATCTTGATTAAGTGGTGCACATCCTAATCATAGATTAATTAATTTAATCCGAATTAGGAGAGGGTTATGGGGAATGTGACAAGGAGAGAGAAAAAAGGAATTAAAAATTGATTTTAATCCAAATGGGTTAAATGATTAAATTAAATAATTTGTCATGTTTATTTAATTTAGAGAAGAGAAGACAAGGGGGTAAGGTAAAGTATTTAATATATTTAATTAGATACTTTAGGAACCTTAGGCAGAAAATGAAATAATGATTAAATAAATTATTTAATCACTATTAATGAAATAGATGAATAAAGTAGACAATTTTGATCATATGGAAGTGATCAAATTTGGATGTCTACACATTGAAACCTACACAGATACATATACGCATATATATATTGAAGAAAAATAGAGCAATTGTATAACATAGATGACAATAACACTTAAAAGCCACTAAACTAATATAAAAAAAAATTAATTGAACAAAAAAAGAAGCATACATTTAATTAGGTTGAATGTACATATGCATATTCATATGTATATATACATATATTCATATCTATATGTAAATGTATCTATGCACATGCAATGCATTTTTGGTGGAGAGCATAATTCACGGAAGCTACGGTGCATTTTTTCCTTTCTCGAAGAGTGTAATGCTATTGCTGCTTATGTGTATGCATCATTCCTTCCTTCGTCACACCCTCCATCTAAAAAAGCTTCACTTTTTTTATTGCATATGCATATATACATATACATATACATATATACATATATGCATAGACATATCAAACAATACTACAAAGTGTAACGAAAAATCCACAAACCTAAGATTCAATGTAATTGATGAACAAACCAAAAATGCATCCAACAAAGGGCCAATACAATTTCATATGTATATGCATAGACATTAAATATATACATATATGCATATATGTATACGTATATGCATAGACATATCAAACAATACTACAAGGTGTAAGAAAAAATCCACAAACCTAAGATTCAATGTAATTGATGAACAAACCAAAAATGCATCCAACAAAGGGCCAGTACAATTTCCCACAGAAAAAAAGGAAATGAGCAACACACCTATGAGGCTAGTGCCTAAGGGTTGTGCAACAGCCTGGGGAGAGCTAGAGTCCATTATCAAAAAATGGGAAAAAGAATATCATGAAGAACAATTTGTTATGGCGAACTTCAAAAAGATGCGGAAGTACGAATATCATGAAACATATTGATATAAGACATATAACATGCTCCATACAAAAAAAATAACCACAACAATTAACACTTTATTATAAGAAGCTTCAAACAGATTAGGGAAAAATAAATCCACAAAACATATTGGTGCAAGACAAGAAGTCTATGAAATAGTTGTAAGAGATGTTAGGAAAACACTTAAGAAGCGGATGTAACTAACAGATGAATGAGAAAGGAATATCATGGGAAAAACATGGAGAATAGAAGAGGGCAATAACCTATACAAAATTCTATGAAACGAACACCACAATGGTTGTTTCAACAATGCAACTTAATCAAAATATGCTTTCCCACACTATGGCATTCAATATTCCATTTACTTTGGTTGCCTACATTTGCTTCACCTACCCCCATCGCACAACAATGACATAATGCATTAACACTCACATGAGAAAACACTTACCATTGAGCTTCTGTGTATCAAGGGCACCAACTCCACCACCACCAACCCACATAATTACCAATCTCCACATTGCCACCCAAAAACCCATTCAATTCACAACCAACTAGGACATCCGACATTGGAAAATCCAATTAACGATTGGGCTGACAGAGATCCCTACGAAAACTTCAAGAAAATAGCCTGTCAGCCGGGACATCTCCGACGCTACCTATGATTCTTAAGTGTTTATCTAATAATATTCTTACAATTTCCCTATTTTGTCTATAATATTTAGTGGTAAATAATTTAGCTTGAATTTTCTATTGACAAGCCAACTATTACATAGAATTATCTCTTACACCTTGTCAAGACAGTGATAGAATTTATGGTAAGAAATAATATGTTGCAAACTCAAATATATACATGCATTTCACTGTCCTATTATAAAAACACTTAACAACCAAAGTAAAAAGAGGGATGTTTCAAAACCCACATTAAATATAATGTTAAAATATGGAGAATAGAACAGGCAGATTATGATAATAAACAGTTTGGTATGGAGAACTGGAAATAAGAATATCATGAAGAACACTTTGTTAACTAGAGGTTCAAACAGTTGAGAAAAAAAAATACCATCCTATCGGTCGGGACATCTCTGGTGCTACCTATGATTCTTAAGTGTTTTTCTAATAGTTGTTTTACAATTTCCCTATTTTGTCTACAATATTTAGTGGGAAATAATGCAACTTGAATTTTGAATTGACAAGCCAACTGTCACATAGAATTTGTTGTTACACCTTGTCTAGACAGTGATAGAATTCCTGGTACATAGGATTTGTTGTTACACCTTGTTGAGATAGCGATATAATTTCTAGTAAGCAGGAATATGTTGCAAACTCAAATCTATACATGTATTTCATTGACCTATTAGAAAAAAAACTTAACAATCAAAGGAAAATGAGAGATGTTTCAAAACCCACATTAAATAGAACATTAAAATATGGAAAATAGAACATGAAGAGTATGATAATGAAAATTTTGGTATGGGGAACTAGAAATAAGAATATCATGAAGAACACTTTGTTAATGGGAAGTTCAAATAGTTGAGAAAAAAACAATACCATCCTTCCAGTCGGGACATCTTTGACGCTACCTATGATTCTTAAGTGTTTTTCTAATAGTTATTTTATAATTTCCCTATTTTATCTATAATATTTAGTTAGAAATAATGTAGCTTAAATTTTCAATTGACAAGCCAACTATTATATAGAATTTGTTGTTACACCTTGTCTAGACAATGATAGAATTTTTGGTAAGAAGAAATATGCTGCAAACTCAAATCTATACATGCATTTCACTAACCTATTAGAAAAACACTTATGAATCAAAGGAAAATGAGAGATGTTTCAAAACCCACATTAAATAAAATGTTAAAATATGGAGAATAGAACATGAAGAGTACGATAATGAATAGCTTGGTATGGGGAACTCGAAATAAGAAAATCATGAAGAACACTTTGTTAACGGGAAGTTCAAAAAGTTGAGAAAAAAGAAATACCATGAAACATATTGATAGAACAAGAAAAGAAAAATTGGAAAACACCTATTATAAAAATAATTAAGAATCAGAGGAAAATGATAGATGTTCTCAAAACCACATTAAATAGAACTTTAAGATCTGGAGAATAGAAGATGCAAACTATGAAAATGAACAATTTGTTACAGGGAACTGAATAGAAGAATATCATGAAGAACAGTTTGTTGTGGGGAACTTGAAACAAACGAGGGAAAAATAATATAATAAAACATATTCATATAAGACACTGTCATCCCATGTAATTAGCAAGCTCCACCACCTACATAAACACGTCTTACATGGGTATTTTGCATAAATGATTTATGTATAATATTTAATGCCAATCAATGTAGCTCGAGTTTACAATTAAGCCTGTGGCGTTATATGCATTTTCCAGAGATTGTTGCATCATATGATTGTTGTCATAGCCTAAAGAAAATAGGTATTTTCATAAAGAACTAGGTTTACATAATTGATTTCACAAGTTGAAAAGAATAGTTTGGTGGCTTTTAAGTGTTATTCTAATAGCTCTTTTATCTATTCAACTTTATATTTATTTTCTAGTACATTTCAGACTATACTTTCCCACACTGCAACACCCATGTGAAATGACTTACAAATTCTGGAGAAAAATAGTTTTAACATAAACAATAAATAAATCATTTACGCAAAACACCCATGTAAAATGAATTACAAATTACAGAGAACAACAATTTTCAAACCCTCCAATTTTCTATGAAACCAACACCACAATGGTTGTTTTGACAATATAATTTAATCAAAGTATACTTTCCCACACTACAACACTCAATATTGAATTTGCTTCATCTGCCCACATTTACTTTGTCTGCCCCCATCATATAACAACAACATAATGCATTAACACTCTTGCGAGCAAACACAAACAACCATGTAATAATGAGTATAACCCCATAGGCTTCATTGAAAATTCTAGCTACATCACCTAGCACTACTTTCTAATATCTCTTTTATCTATTCAATTTATTTGTTTGAAGTTTTCGATGAAATTTTTGTCAGGACAACCATGAATAGGATTTGTCGTGTAATATCTCTTTTACAATTTCTCTATTTACATCTAGAATATTTAGAGCCAGGTAATGTAGCTCGAATTTTATCAATTAAGTCTGTGGTGTTATAGGCATTTTGTACAAGTTATTGCAACTCATTGACTTTACCAGTTCTATTTAATGTGGGCTTGGTGCCAAAGAATAAATGAAAGATGCATAGAGATAACTACAAACAATAAACAAAAGATGCACAGAGATAACTAAAACAATAAACCAAGGGAGAAATAAAAATTGCTCCTATATTAATATGCAATTTATCCTATGTTAATCGGTATAACACCAAAGATGCACAAAGATAACTGAAACAATAAATCAACGGTGAAAAAATTACTAACCCTAACCATATTTTTTGACGAAAGAAAAAAGATTTAACTGCAATTTCTCCATCCATAGAAAGTGACAATCTCTTTCAAATCTCGAAAATGGGTATAACACCAAAGATAGAAACATATAACAAGAAGGCATGAACACTAAATTAATCATCCATGCAAAATACCCATATGAAATGACTTACCATATAGATGCACATAGATAACTAAAACAATAAACCAATGGCAAAAAAATTATTGCCCTGCCCATGTTTTTTGATGAAAGAAAGAAGATTTAACTGCAATTTCTCCATCCATATAGAGCGATAATCTCTTTCAAATCTTGAAAATGGGTATAATGCCAAAGATAGAAACATATAACAAGAAGATATGAATAATAAATTAATCATCTATGCAAAATACCCATATGAAACGACTTACCATACAGATGCACATAGATAATTAGAATAATAAACCAATGGCAAAAAAATTACTAACCCTAACCATGTTTTTTGACGAAAGAAAGAAGATTTAACTATAATTTCTCCATCCATACAAAGCAATAATCTCTTTCAAATCTCCAAAATGAATATAACGCCAAAGATACAAACATATAACAAGAAGACAAGAACAATAAATTAATCATCTATGCAAAATACCCATGTAAAAGGACTTACAGATTTCAGAGAACGATAGTCTTCAATTTGGTATAAAACGGTTCAGAAGCCGTCAATTTTTTGAATAGTCTGCTATCAAACCAGCCACATAGATGAGTTTTACAATAGTCTTCTATGAAAACAACACCACAATGGTTGTTTCAACAATACAACTTAATCAAAGTATACTTTCCCACATTGCAACACTCAATATTGCATTTACTTCTTTTGCCCCCATTGTACAACAATGACATAATGCATTAACACTCCTGCGAGCAAAAACTTACCATTCAACTTTCGTGTATCAAGGACATCAACTCCACCACCACCAACCCATGTAATTATAAAGCTCCACATCGCCACATAAAAACCCGGTCAAGTTGTCGTCAGCCGACACATCTCTAGCACCGAAAAATCCAATTCATGTTTGGGCTGATGAAAATCCCGACTGAAACTTAAAAAAAATAGCCTATCAGCTAATAAATCAAATAGTTTTAAATAAATATTTTTTAAATATCTATTCTAGTATTTTATTGAATTAAACAATTATATTGTTAATAATTTTTTCATTGTCTTTAATCAGTTCATAGAATTGTGGTGTATTAACAAATGAAATGAATTTGCATTTGAATTATTCTAGCTTAATTAAAAACTTAAAAAATACTATATAATTATATACTATTATTATATTTTCAAATTAAAAACAATTACTAAAATGAGACTTTTTAGAAAGTAAAATTGAAAAATAAGTTTTAAATAAATAATATAATATAATATAATAACTTTGAAGAAAATAAAATAACTTTAGATAAATATTTTTAAATTATATATACTAGTATTTAATTCAATTAAAAATAAAATTGTAAATATTGTAGTGTATTAGTAAATGAGATTTATTTGTATTTGAGTTATTCAAATTTAATTTTTTTTAATGTTGCTTGGACTTGGAATGATGTCTTAATATTTTATTTTATTATTAAATAATATAAATATTTTAATCAAAAGATAAAATTTATGTTATAAAGGAAATCATTGAAAATTATTAATTTATATAATGTTGGTGAGCATTTTTTAAGATATGAAGTAGTTATGAGTTATAGATAAATTAGTACAGATGATGATGCAATTAAATTCAATGTTGAAATATATCATTTGCAAATGTATTATTGCATTAAAAAAATATTATGATCAAAATAAAACTAAAACATAAAAAAAAAAGAGTATGAGTATGTAATTTTCGCATTACAATAAAAAAAATAAAAAGTTTATACTATTAATATAATTCTATTATTCCCTTCACAAGGGTTAAAATTAACTTTTAAATGTTCCCATTTTTCTTTTAATTTCAAGAGTTTGAATGTATACATTAAAAATATATATATACTAGATTTAGAATATAATAATAATTTTAAATGTGGTTGAGTAAAATTATGTGTATTGGGGGGACTTATTAAATTGTAAATAAGGGAAATAATCATTACATTATATGAATTATAACATGATGAGTGGGAAAGGGCACACGACTAATGTTTTGAATTTTTTGAAGGGGAGGACGATGGAGGGGAAGATTCAAAGGATGATGATGAGCAATGGCTTCTCCTTTTGTTGTTGGATGTTTGAGAGAAGTTTCTTTGGCTTATCTTGGGTTTGGAGCATGATGTTCTTGCAGTGGTTGATATGGGTGTTTTAGAATATATTTCTCTCTTGCCCCTATCTGGATTTGGTGTCTATGATAGGAAGTTTCTATTGTTTTTGTGGTTAGGTTACATGGGGTGCTAGAATCCTCCTTAGTTTCTCTTGCATGTTTCGACCAAAGACTTGGTTTCACTGACATGTCAAACCTTCCTTGGGAGGTTCTAATGCATGTAAGTCTTTATTGCATGTGTTGAAGACCTTTTTCTTCATTGTGTTGACTGGAAAATTTGGGGCTGTGATTCCTCTAAAACTATTCTACTTCATCTATCTAATAGATTTGATCATCCTTAGTAGAATTGGTCAAGGTTTTCTCTTGGTTTTACTTATGGACATGGGATTTGAGAGGAGTTATGGAAATTTTATCCGCTCGTCTCTTCCTACTTTGGGTGTTGTATACTTCTTCTCTAAAGCCTTTGTTCTACTCTTTCCTTCTTCTACAAATTCCTCATATGGTTCATTGTTGCTTTGTATGGTGTTCCTTTTTGGGTGGTGCCAGGGAAATTTGGCTTGTTGGAGGGTTTTATATTCAACATCACTATTTTCTATTGTTTTTCTTCTCTGGCCCTTATGGATTATGGTCTAGTATTTATAAGGTTTCTAACTCTAGGGTTGTGGCAATTTTGGCTCCTACTAGGGCTATGTTTGTTGCTCTTTGGGATAACCTAATTTTATTGTTTGAAGTTATATTTCCCTTGTTTTCTAAGTTAAATCTCTCCATAGGAGTATTTTCTTTCTTCCTAGGTCTGTGGATTGGGTTTCCTATTGAGGAAATGACCTCTTCTATAGAGGTGGAGATGTGCTTTACGGTTGTGGGTGGTTGCCATTACTTCTTCAGTAGGTTTTCTCCATCGAAGTTCCTACTGAGGTGAAGGCCACTCCTTTTAAGGTAGAGTTTGGGTTTCATGGTGAGTCCTTGTTGTTGCGGTAAGGTTTTTCCTAGAAACTTCTCCTATAGAGGTGGAGAGGCAAGTGATCTATGATAGGGTTTCTTTGATACATCAGTATTTCAAGTGTTTTTGGCTTAGTTACTGGTTCTGCAAGCTATTGAAATTGGATGTTGGGGGCTCTTTGTACCTTCAATACCACCATTGATTATGGCTCTTGGAGCAATAGGTTTTTTGTAGGATGGTTTTCTCAAGGAGCATTAATGGCTCAATTTTTCTTAACATGATACTGCTATTTTGTGGGTGGCTTGTTGGCCTGTTCTGTTGGCCATGTGGCCTATTTTTAGGTCCCATATGGCCTAGTTTGCTAGTTGTTAGGCCTATCTTGAAGGATGATGGTAGATGTTTTTCCCACCCTTGGGGTGGATGTTGGGTTGTTTTGTTTACAGTTTGATGGGTGGCTTACCAGCCTGTATTGCTGGCCTAGAGGCTTGTTCTAAAGGTTGATTGGGTTTTGGACTCATTTATACCTACTTGTAATGGTTTTTTGACTGTATATTTTTTTCACCCTTGGGGTGGTTGTTGTTGTGGGTTGTTGTTTTACAACTTTGTAAGTGGCCTTTTGGCCCATTTTGCTAGCATTGTTGCCTATTCTTCCTTTTTATTTTGCTGGCAAAAAGAGCTATTTATTGTTATTGTTTTATCTTATAGTGGCTCTTGTCTTGTTGTACTTATTGCTAAATCTTTCTTGTTGTAAAAGGGTCAGGGCCCTTTCAAAATCTCTGCTTACTTAATCAAAAACATGATAAGCATATATTGTAATATATTTTACCCAAACAAAGGTATCAAGGAGAAAAAATTATGTCACTATAGTTTATAGCTGAATTTGTTAGTCCTAAGGAGGTTAAGCCTATTGATTTCTTGTCTGACTTATTATGATTATAACAAGGATGAGATACTTAATTTTTCACCTTTTGAATCTTCTTATAATGTTGTTAATGGATGTTGAACATCACTGATGAATGTTGTTTCTCATGATGTACATGTAATTAGAGTGGTGTTGTACATCTAGAAGGTGAAATCACATTGTATGAGAATATTCCTAGAGCTAGAGATTCACTAAATCTTGTTGTGTCTTTCTACTCTCCATTGAATATTTATAATTTATAATTTTAATATGATTCTTGGAAAAGTAAAAAATATATATGGATTGATCACAACCAAGGTGAAAACCCTCAACTTTTGAGTTTACAAGATTTGTTCTTAAATAATGAGCCTATGATGCTTAATTTTTTTTTAAGTACAAAGATGAGTTTTTCATTCCTTAGGACCATGTGGGGTGGTTATTAATCTTATAAATAATGAAAAATAACTCAAGTGTAAGCCAATCTTCTTGTTCTCCTAATTTTTGTGTGTATAGTATTAGGTATATTAGGTAGGTACCAAGTTAGCTAGTTTTAATTTGTGATTTGAACTAGTAGTTCCTTTTTTTACTTATTATTGCTTGTTATTTGGTTTCTTAGTAGTGTTATCTTTTTTTTAATAATTTTTTAATAATTTTATTTTATTTTGAGTTTAGTTTTTTTCATTTGTTTTTTTTCTCTCATATCTTAGGTCCTATGGTCCTAAATTTTCAATCAAGAAAAAATTGATGGTAAAGTGCATGTTGCTAGAAATCTGAAATAGATTGAAAAACCAAGATCTTATATTAGAGAGATAAGCTATAAAACTATAAATAAAATAACATAAGTATAGACTCAAGCTTCTAAGAGATGTGCAAATGTCAAGATGGCAATATTTCATTAGGAGCTCAAAAAAAATCTATAGAATAATGATTGAATGTATGTCAAAGTACACAAGAATTCTAGAATATGCACTTGACTATATGCAAATACAAGCTAGGTAGTGAGTTTATTTAGAAATAAGGAGATGATAGAGGTGGAAAATCTAGCCAATAGGAACTATCCACCAAAAGTGGAGATGGCCACAAAAAGTGGAAAGTGTTCCACCCTTTAAGGAAGGGTACACCACATCACTTATCTCCTAGTTATTAAATGGTAAAGTCACTATATTATCCTAACAAATATTAATAAAAGTGTAGGAAAAACCTAGGACTAAGGGAAAATAAATTAACCCACTAGGAAAATAAAAACCTACACAAACACCCCCCATTAAGCACAACCTAGGAAGGTGCAAAATATGATGGGTCCTAGAAAATAAAGCCATGTTAGGTATCCATGTACATACAAAATTCACCCCCAAAAGAAGAAGAATCCCCATCCCACAAAAAGGAATTACGCCCCCATGTAATAGAGAGAGAGAGAAAGGAATTGGAAGGACAAAGAAGATGGTAGATGCCCAAAACTAGATGTAGAAGATGGTCCACGATCTTCGAACAACGTTCCTCCCATTAGGAAGAAACAAAACCAATGGCATATGCAATCTATCTTCCCACTCCTGAAAGGAATATGTAGGAAGAATACTCAAGATGTATGGATTTTTTGAACTCATCTCAAGTGTCCCCATGTCAGTGCTAAAGGATCTCACAATCAAATCAAGAATTTTAGGCCACACTATTGAAAATGAAGACTCAAAATATTCTAGAGACTAATGTAGAACACAAGACAAATACTAAAGTATCTCCTCTAAAGATGTCTCCCCCAAATTATGATCCAAAGTATCCACACACATGTCAAAATATGATGAATTATCGTGTAGAGAATGAAAAAGAAGTTCAAAGTGTTCCCTCACAACAACTAAAGAAGAATCGAATTTGTCAAAGAAAAGATGAATACAATCAATAGTATCTCCCAAATTTGTAATTTGTGTCTACATAAATAAGGTTGAAATATATTTCAAGAGATCATTTCACAAAGTTGAATCTAAAAGACAATCTATGTCCTATTCTGAGAATTCATAGGAAGCTTTTGAAGGAGCAACATTGAACTTTGAACTAGCAATAGTAGATGCAAGGACCAAAGATTTGTCCTCAAAGAGAAGATGTATGTCCTCAATAGTGTCATCTAGATCCAAAATGAGGGACTCTACAAACAAACAAGAAATTTATAGTAGAAATTGGTCCCAATAGACTAAATCTGGAAGACATAAATGATCCTGCTACAATGAATCACTAGAGGCACTCAAAGAAGCATCTCTGGAATCTTAATATACAATAGGTGTTGTTGATTGGGTATCAATGAATTTATGATGCAAGAAAAGAATCAATACTCCAAAATGAGTGTCAAGACTCCAAAAAAGCAAGTGTTGGAAATTGTATCCCCATAAAAAAAATTCGTGCAGCTCTGGAACTACACTCAAAACTTGTGATAGACCTTATTTTGAATATTATTTTGAAACACCAAATGTAATACTTTTCTACTAAAAATTTGGAAAATAAAATCCCCCACATTCATCTACAGGAGGATAAATAGATCATAATTTTTTTCCAAACAATACCCCTTTGATTTCATATTCGAAAACCTAGAAAACCCATAGTTTCACACATTCAACAAGGAAAACCAAACTCACAAAAAATACTTGCAACCATTGAGAGATCAATTAAAGCCTTCTAATACATGAAATGGCATGAAAAACTAGAGATAACATACTAAATTTATTGATTTAATTCAACAACAATTTGCAACAATTATTTGTAAGCCAAAACATTAAACAAGAATCATCTACAATCAATTTTGATGCCTTCAACAACCAAATATAAAAAATAAGACACCTCCAATATTCTACAACAACAGAAAAGTCACTCTCAAAACTCCCCTTAATTCACTCATGGGTTTCCCTTTCTTCACTTCATAGGCAAGTCTCTTCAAAATCTTGTATTTTTTAAATTTTCCATTTTTTGGACTCCACTCCTCTACTGGGCATGGCCTTCTTCCTCACCTCCAAGCTACAAAAATATTTTATTTTCTTCTTGGGAATTGGGAAAATTACCTCCCTCCACTTCTCCAACAAGATTTCAATTCAATTTACTAATTTTCCCTACACAATCCCATTCCACTACCTCTGATTCCCAAGCACCTACATCTCCCCATCATCAATTTAATGCTAATTTTTAAAATGTTTTAAGGAGTTAAACTACCCAATAATATCTCCCTCATGCTTGGTTGTGGGATTTTTGTAACTCCAAAGACTTCATCCATTCCCATTTTCCAACAAATTGAGAAATTGAGAAATTTTAAATAAAAATAATTTCTTTCCTGCAATACACAACCAACAAGCCAAAACAAAAAATCAAAGAGAAAAAATAATTTTTTTTGGTGTGCAAGATTTCTTGTGTACCCAGATGCTTGTACCCAAATTCTCCTACATAAACTGATCATCCACATAATATGAGACAACATAAGTCTCAATATCATCTGTAATATCTCAGTTCTCCAAGGAAACACCACTTTCAAATGAAGATCCAATGTCTAAGCCATACAATTGTTGAATGATGGTACCAGCAGTGAAAGGGAACTTAGTGTGCTCTACATGATGTATAATATCCTAAAAAATAGTAATAAATATTATTCCATAGACCATGTCATTATTGTTAAGCCATTCATTCTTCTGATTATAGTCACTTGGCTCAAGAACAAGCCCAAGGAGATAGGATAGTAGATCCTACTCAGGGAAATAATTTTTAATCCCTTGTTTCCAGGGAAAATAGTTCTCTAAATTTAGCTTGACAATAGAAGGATTGAAATAATGTTTAAGAGATATGTTTAACCCCCCCATAAGTGGAACTTTATCTTAGTTCATGATTACAAATTGTTTGTATAATCCCCTAAGAATGATACAAGAAAGTAACTTAAGTGATTGTAAAAAGAGCAATCAAGAGACGACCCCCTTTCCACTAGTCTCAAAAATCACCCCCCAAGATATTACAATGTTGGCACTCTATAGTTTAGTGTGTTATAAATTATTTTCCAAGATACAATGCTTAATAGGCCCACAATGACCAAAATTATGAATTCTAATACAAAATGAACTAGAGACAAAATCAGAAAAAAAATATCCATGTAGCTATTTAGTGCTCTTTAATACCTTTCCAACACCTATTTATTTCCAAAAAATGGAGCACTAGGGTGAAACTTATGGCATGTTGAAGAAAAAATGCAACAAAAACTTCAACTCGCAATATCTAGTAGAAAATAAAATATATATTTTCAATACCTCTATGGATGGAAAGTGCTCGTCTCTATCTTTCCAATGATATCTTGCTTCTAAAAATAGAACATCGTGGTGAAAATTTATGAATTGTTTTAAAAATAGTTGAATTTAGTCTGTAGTGATGACCCCCCTAATGAAATAAAGATTTTCCAAAAATAAAATTTGTCTAAAATAAAAGAAATTATATGAAAAATAGGGGTTTTTAGGTTATTTTAGCGCAAAGGAAAGGCCATTTTTGGTCAGAAATGCTCCTACAAAAAGTTGTTCACTAGATCTAAGCTCTAAACCCTTGTTTGGTACTATGTCATATGGTGGCCAAATTGAGTGAAACAAAAGCCAAATCTAACTTTCTCGAGCCTTCTAAACACAATTGGACAATAAAAATTGTTGGCACTATAATCAAATACCTGAAATCAATATATCTCACCAAAAACACACATGCAAATATAGGATTAATAAATCTTCGTACTTCATTTTTTATTCTCCAAACGTTTGAAATGCAAGAGAAGATAATACAGGAATTTACAAGATCATACAAAAAACTCCAATCTCTTAATTAAGAATTCGAGTACTTGAAAATATCAAAATATAAGCTCTAATACTATGTTAGAAATTTAAAATAGATTGAATGACCAAGATCTTCTGTGAGAGAGATAAGCTATAAAACTGTTTAAATGAAATAACACAATTACAAACCCAAAATTCCAAGAGATGTTCAAATGTCAAGATGAAAAGATTATATTGGGAGCTCAAAGAAAATCTATAGAATAATGACTGCAGGCATCAAGGTGCATGTATGTCAAAGTATGCAATAGTGCTAGAATGTGAACTTGATTATATGCATATACAAGCTAGGTAGTGATTTTATATAGAACTAAGGAGGTTATAGAGGTGGTAAATCCAACCATTAGGAATTAACCAGCAAAAGTGGAAATGGCCACCAAAAGTGGAAAGTGTTCCACCCTTTAAGGAAGGGGACACAACATCACTTATCTCCTAGTTATTAAATGATAACCTCACTTTATTATCTTAAGAAAGCTTAATAAAATTGTAGGAAAAACCTAGGACTAAGGGAAAATAAATTAACCCGTGCTAGGAAAATAAAAATCTACACCAACACATATGTATGGGAGTAAATAGTTTAAAAACTGCTAGTGAGATTTTGTTAGTTATTTCTTGATCAGAAATCAATTGTTTTCTTAGAGTTCTCAATTCACATCACCCATATTATCTTGTGTGTTTTCTAGCCCAACTAGATTTAAGGTGATTTTTTAAATTTTGATCATATTTTCTTGAAATATTATATTTTTCACACATTAATGATTCCTAATGCTTTCTATAATGATTTTTTAAAACTATTTATTTGATGAAAAATCTAAATATTTTGGTTTTCTAGATCACCAACATGGTTTAACCTAGAAGTGGTTTGCTCCATATAGGTTAGCCTTAACCCCTAATCTAGTACCAAGAATCAATTATTGCAAGTTTAAAATATTCAAAAGAGAATGATATGAAATTAAAAATCAAAAGAAAAGAAAAAATATATGAAAAGAAAATCAAAAGTCAAAAAAAGAGATGAATGGAATGATATATCAGGATAACTCAACTATTTAGGTGATCTAGGAAATCTCTATTATGGTTATAGATTCCTAGTTAGCTGTAGAGAAATTCCTTGGGTAGGTTTAGTGATATCTCCATTAGGAATATGGAAACTTGATTGGTAGCAAAGTTATGTCTATGGATTATTTGGAAGATAAATCAATTTCAAATAACCTAATCTTTAGTTTATGATTAATATTTCTTGTATGCTTAAGGAAAGGTAAAAAAATATCATGAATGTACTTGGATTTCAAAAGCATTAGATCTTGTAATTTAAGAATTCTTATTCTTTTTTTTTCTAGCATTAACCCCTTTTATGTTGATTGACTAGACTAAAATTTGTCTTTGATTATTTTTCCCACCATAAAATCCTTGAGAGTTTTTTTTCTATTTTAGATGGAATTTGTTGTGCCTTGTGCACATAGCCAATTTTTACCTGGATAAATAGGGACCCCCTTTACCTTTTCTATTTTTTTTGAGTTTGGGTTTGAGTTTTTTCTTTTTGGCTCTTTTTTTTGTTGACCTATTGGGATTTTGAGGTTTGTCATCTTGGTATGATAATAGGGTCATCCATGAAACTCTAAAATTTTCCTCGTGCTTTTATAAACTTACCTACATGTCTAAAATTATGAAAGTTACTCATATTAGCATGAATGTAAGGGAATTCCCATCATGGGTAAGTGCATGGATCTATGACACAAAAAAGGCTCTTAAGATGCTTTTTTTCTAAAATGAAAAAAAACATATTTGCATGAGAAATTGAAGATAGCTACGCTCAAAATTTCAAGATGCAGTAAGAACAAGGGTTGAAGTGCTCTGAGTCTAGTTTCTAAGCTACTAATTATTTTTGAAATTAATGAAGATTAAGGTTCTCAAAAATGGGGGCCAAAACAAGTCCTATTTTTATCAAAAAAATAGCATAGCATCTGAGGGGCCCCCCTTTTTGATTAACTATTTTTTAGAATTTCAAAAATTTGAATGGTGAGAAATTAGCCAATACCATGTAGTTTATCCCCATTCTTTCGACTAATTTTTTAATGAATATAAATATTTTATGAATTTTCAAAGTGGAAACATCTTGAAAAGCTAAAATTTGAGCGTAATCCCCCCTAAATTTTTTTAAAACTAATCAAAAAATGATTTTTTTTCATCATGTGTAGAATGGAGTCTATTTTCCCTAATCTCCTCCTCCCTCTATCTACCTATTGAATAGGACAACTAAGAAGGGGGTTGAATCAGTTGTCACAAAATTAAACCTTTAATTCAATCATTGAAACAAAACTCTTAATACTACTTAAATGATTAATCATCAAATGCCAATGCAAAAAATTAAATCCAACATACAAACATAGTAACTCCAGATTTACATGGAAAACCCAATAAGGTAAAAACCATGGTGAGGAATAACTTACACTATACATAATATCAAAACCGATTACAAAAGGCTCACTACCTAAAATAAGGACTCACTATCTAGAACAAGGACTCACTATCCAGAACAACGACTCACTATCCAACAAGGATACAACCCAGAGGGCTCACTGCCATAGAGATACAAATAAGAAAAATAAGAATTATTACAAAGAGACTATAATCCCAATGAAACAAAGTATTCCACCACAATTACTCCACACATGCATGAATGATAGAGTTCACCTTCTACTCACTGCATCTAGAAACTCAGCATTAAGCTTCACATTGATCTGTCTCACTCGCACCACACACATTCACTAAATAGAATCAATTTCACATAAAATTACACTTCCTATTTTCTCTTATTACTCTTCTTCTTCACTCTTGTATCATGTTTCACCATTAACTCATCTTGCATTTATACCATCTTCAACTTTGAAACATATTCAAAGTTTCCCATCCAAATTCAAATTCAAATTAGGTCAGTGCCAAAACATCCTAGGGTGGAATTAGAATGAGGGTGACCCAAAAACATGCTTCATAAGGACCCAAATAGATCCAACATGCTTCATCATCCTCAAAATTATCATTTCACACAAGGTCGGCCAAACTAGTGTCAAACACATAGAACCATTAAGCACTAATCTTCCAAATTTCAAAACTATCTTCAATGGAATCGGGGAAACACAAATCTAGAACCACAAGTCATAAGACTTCATCAAAGAGAAATTAGGACCAACAACATTTCTCCCAAACCTAAAAACATTGAAAACCATATTTCACAACTAGTGAACACAACTTGCACTGTACAATGAATCGACAACCAAAAATTTGGATAAAGAATCTTCTGAAAATCATGAACAACATATCTGAACCACACAACCATAGGATCAAATCTGTACCAAAACCTAGATCAACCACTGAGCACCTGTAACATATCTTCATTACAATTTTCTCAATATCCTCGACATATAAAACCAATAGCAACTAGTAGATAACTAGTTGACCAGTTGAAATCAATGACAACACCTTAAATATTTCCACAAGACCTTACATATTTTCATTCTTGCAAAAATATCCCCCTTTGTCATTAATGGCAACATATGACGTGAAAAAACATCAAAGACAACATACTAGCTCTAAATACAAATTTTTGTTTCTTCCTCTCACTTTCACATGCTTATTCTCCCCCTTTGACATCAATGGCAAAGGAAAAAGATATTTTGCATTGATTTCTCCTTTGACATGATAAACATAATACTCATAATGACAACACCTGATACTACTTGCTCCCCCTAAGAGGTACCACCAAAACATCAGTCTAAAAGAAAGATAGATCCATAGATCCATTGAACTGATGCATCTCCATATGCATCTAATTCAAGAAAGGAGGGGAAATGACCCCTGACTTCTCCTAGAGATACTCAAAAGTATCTTTAGGAATAGCCTTCTTGAAAATATCAGCCACCTGATCCTTCATTGAAACATACTCAATCTTTACTTCATTATGTAATGCCCTAAATTTAACACTCAAAAAATTTAGTTAAGGACAAAACACAACTATCAAATTTCGCTCAAGAACGGTTGCAAAAATCACAAAGCTACTACCAAAGAAGGCACTAAAAATAAGCATACAAAATTTGACCAATTATAGATTAATATATTTAGTTAGACAATTAACTTTCTTACGCAAATCCTAGGAGGGTTTTCAAATGGGGACATGGAAATTTAATCATCAAGATAGACTTGAATAATTCAACCCACACATTCATAAACTGAAGGCACAATCAAGTCATAAGCTAAGAAAATACATTATATCAATATTAACTCAAGGTAATGAAAAGAGAGAAAACCCTAGGGGCTAGACCTAATTCCTCAGGGGCTCATCTCTAATGGCCTTGCCTACGTATATAATTTGTAGAGGAATCATAGTTCAACAACTGGACTTCAACCATCTCTCACATGGTTGAATAGAAAAGGGGATAACCCTTAGCTTCAAGAATAAATCTACCACTATCACACTCATAACCCAATAAAACTAACATACTCTAAACTCAATTCTCTACTCAAATTCATATTATGCCTCTAACCCATTAATTTTGCACTAAAAAAAGAAGTGGGTACGCAACCCTTTTTAGGGTCCATTACCCCAAATAGTTTTGTAGTCAACTGCCACCCACTTAGGTGAAGTCAAGGCTCAGAGAAATCATTAAGGATATACTAGAGGAATATGGAGTATAGACATAAATACCGATATTGGCATGAACAATACCACAAGGTAACATATCACTGTCCAAATCTCTAGTACAACCAAAATAGCACAAAATTACCCCAAGGGTTTTAAACAAAATAATAAGAATGAACTAGATCCCACTTTCATTAATTAAGATTAGTCAACCAACTGAATGTTCATTTCATCACTCTTATAATCTAAGTATTATTCTTATCTCGAACTAATGTTTGCATCAATTAGATCATAACAAAAATATAAAGTGGTAACATATAAAACAAGTTCCAAGCATACTTAGTTAACTCTAACCCCATGGATTGAGCCACACATTACTTGGGCCTCATGATGATTTTGAAGCATCACCTCCATAACCTTCCTACCACTCCTTTTTATATTAGAATCACAATATAAAAGGGTGCTACCTAACCAATATTAAATATGTTTTGATCATAATCTATTGTACTAGGTATGAATCGTGAACTAGGTTATAGATACACATTTTAATTTTACAATATCATTTATTGTCATGGGGGGGGGGGGTGTTATTTTAGTAAATCTATGCTTGTTCATGCCAAAGGCTACATGATGAATCCTAAGTTCCATCATTTTTTTATCATAATATCTTCACAAAGCTTTCAATAAAACCTTTAGTATATTTATCACACTTTCACATTGTTTTCCTATGTAACTTTGTGAATATTGTTTTCCCTCTCCAAGAAACTAGCTTCATATTTAAATAGCACACAAGCCTAAACTTAAATGTCACTATACACACTTTTGAAATTATAGGTGAATTAAAATGAATACTAAGTCAATTAAGGGAAACAATAGAATCAACACATTTACACACACATTTCAATGCATCCAAGATATTCATTGAAGTGTTATTTATAATTATGTCATCATACACAACATGGATTCATTGTACTAATTACTATTATCTTGATTCAATGTGAATCAATTAAGAATTTTAATCCATCACTTAAATACTATTTAAACACAATCATATAAACACATAATTTAACCAAATACTTCAATACTTAAAAAAAACCTAATAATAATCCCTCTAGAAAGCAACATTAATGTGACAAGAAAATACCATTGTTAACTCTATTTATCAAGGATTAGGCACCAATCTTAAAATAACAAAATTGATCATATATAAGTCATAAATGATCAATCTCTCAAGTGTAAATTATGTTACTGGTGAATCTATTTAGAGATTAAGGGTATTTATTCTTTTAGATAAATTGATATTTTAGAAAGTTAATTACTCATGCATCAATATATTATTTAGTTTCATTAGCATTCTAGATCTCTTATCGCACTTTCACAAAACTAACATAAAATTAATTAGTGATAGGATAAGACTAGGGTCAAATCTATGTCATGGGGTTTAACTTGGATTGAAACAAGTTTATAACATATATTTTAATTAATTTGAAGAATATTTTGAAAGGATTATGCTCCTAAACCTTGTGCTCATGAAATAGCTGTCTAAGTTTGGTTGCATGCCAAATCCCCATGATTGCAATTGTCACATTTGACCAAATGTGCTTAAATCCGAAGGTTCATAAACTTGTGGGGTACATAGTTGCTCACATATATTTTACATGAAAAGACAAAATTTGCAATGTATCCACAAGATGTATAGATGTTTATACGACACGTAGGCATTTGTAAGCATAAATAAATATCACAACATATGCTTATACTGATTTCGAATATGTTGTAGTTTTGATTGTCCTGGAAGATATGTATGAAGAATGTGAATGTATTGACATGGCACGCGAACTATTTGACAAAATGCCTCAAAGACCTATGGTCTCTAGAATGTAATGATTGCAGGATATGCAAAGAATATGTTTACTGAAGAAGGTTTAAAAATTTTGAGCAAATGAAAGATCGGGTGTAAAGCCAAATTCTACAACATTTTTTTCACCATCCTCTCTGTCTATGCTAAAAAGGGAGCCTTGTATCACAGTATGAACATCCATCAAATCAAAATAGGATGGGAATATTTTATTTCAGATGTTGTAGTTACAACTGCCCCAATAAACATGTATGCAAGATGAGGACACATAAGCAAGGCATATTAATAGGTATACAACCAAATACCACAATAATTCATAGTATAAATGTTGGCATTTTTTACTGCAACCCACACGTATTTCCTAGAAGCTCCTATGAACTTGCCACATTCAATAATAAAAGGCTAGGAAAAGTATGGCCAACTTAACGAGAATAGAAATAAGGCTAATTCTCCTACACTTCGGACTCTGTAAAATCCAGGAGGGTATTCCCTAACATGTTCTCTTAACATACAACATTTAAATGATTCATTTGCACACAGGTAAGCAATAGATAGATCCCCAATTATTGCTAATGGATGAAATCCTTCAATAAATTGGCTATTCCTCGAAAAGGCTTGGGTCCAATTAATAGGGAATCATAAAATCAAATTAAAGTAATTTGATAGGAAATGTTTGAGTAAGATATCCTGAGGCCATAACAAAAAATATGCGAGAATAAAACATAATCAGAATTCCAATGCCATATCCCAATGCACAGAGTCAAAAGAGAAAACTAAACTATAGGGTAAATTTCATTTTGAACACTTATGATCTATTATGAATTGTATTACAATCCATATATCCATACCTGATTTTATTGCTTCTTTATGAATCCTATTTGTTATATTGCATGAACTTACTGTTTAACTGAAGCATTTAACCAATCCTTTGAACCAAACCTATAGTTAAACATAATTCATAGTAAACAACAAATCAAGATCAATGAAAATCATCTTGGATCGATATTTCATTAATAATCCATGTAACATAACACAATAGGAGAGAAAATAAACTCCAAATATTCATGAGTTTGATACAAACATGCTGAAAAACCCCATGATTAACTAAGTTCTCCAATCTGACTCAAAACTTTAAAACCTAGACTTACAATTCATACTCTCTGTATCACTAGACTCTTATTTCTCATATTTTGGATATTTCAACAGACCTCTCTCTTGGCCCAAAATTCCCTTTTATAAAACAAGGGAGTTAACAAGCTTCAGGCCAGAGAGTACACATTTCCATTTGTAATTGGACCGCTAACTCTTAATTCACTTACAATTCTATTATGCGAGTGGAGAGCATAAGACAAGAATCATCATTAGTTGATATGGAGGAAAGAAAACATCACTCCAAAGTTCGTTCCCTTTACATTGAAGGCATGCTTAACCATTATAGTACTAACTCCACCTCAGCACCCTGTACTTGAAGTCAAAAGGAGAATGCAGTTTTAAAATATAATATATAAGGCCAGACCTATATTATACATGACCAAGTTGCAATTCTCGACTATAACATTCATAATTCCAGTTCATCAGTGAACATCCTTTTCCATAATTCAAACTCCTCCTCAGAAGGCCACTGGAAAGCCACAACCTGATCAGCCTTGTTTCGATAGGGAGCATACTTCACCATTATCAATGTGGCCTTTTTATCAAAGTTCTCTAAGAAACTAATAAAAAAAGACAACTTTTCCAATGTATTCTCTAGCATGCGAATGTCAGAATTTTTTCATATCTCATGTGTTTGAGACATCATTATATTGTTCATCTGATCCTTCCAAACCTGTAGGTGTTTGAATTCATCCCGACTCTACAAAATATGCGGCAATGGGGTCAAGTCCTTTCCATCATACACACCCTTTAATAATTTAGTCTTGGACTCCATAGGGGCGGCATATCCCTGAAACTTTTGCTCAATAATTCCTTTGACCAATTGATAAGTTGCTATAACAGTAGGATATTTATCCCCATGTTGTTTTTCCCCTACTACCATGAATTTCAACTTCTCCATTCTAGGGCTCCATTTGTCCAGCAATGGGATGGCCAATTCTTTATCCCTTGGGAATATTTTTAGTGCTTGCAACATTAGGACATAATTTGCATGAACATTGTTTAGCTTACTATGGACCCTTCTATTTAAATGTTTCAAAATAGTGTCCACTATTACTGAATTGCTTCTCCCTGCTGCATCCCAGATTTGCTTTACCATCTCCTTATACTCTTCAACTTGATGAATCAATTTCTCCCTAGAGAGTCCACCTCCAGGGCTAGTATCCCTCTCAATTGCAATAGGCACTTGTCCCATATTATATGGAACAATAACCAAAGATTGTGCTTGTGCAGGAGGTTGAGACTACTCTACTGGCGGGTCGGGAATAGTGTGGCTAGAACTGGCTTGCTGTTGAGACCTCATGGTATCCATTTTTTCCTTGAATAAAGACAATTCGGTTTCTAACTCTGCTATATTTTGTTGACTTATTATATTCAATAATAATGCCATTATATTGGCCTCTCAGAGTATCCCAGTCCTTGGTCAAATCTTCAACAGTTTCTTTGGTGAATTTGGCAACATTCACGACCATATCAACAGCTTCCAATGTTGGGGTGTGAGCAACTCTTCTCACAACCAAGTGACCATTGAAGTTAGATGGTTCTACAGCAATTGGTTTTTTAGACCCAGTGGATAGAGACCAGATTGCCAAAGCATCCCATTCCTCACTAAAGGTTGATCCTTTGAGTGCTAATGTAGCCTCCTCTTCAGTTGCAAGAACTGGCTTATTGGCCCTTCTTATTGTGTCAAACACCACAACATCAGTGATATCCCATTCAGGAAATAGCAATACTCCACTTTTTTGTACCAACGCTTGGCCCTACTCTAGTGTTATTTCTTTGAATTTGTCTCTCATTTGTTCCCTGACCTTAGCTTGAATTATCTTCTTTGGGAGCTCTAGATGCAAACTTCTCTTATATGCCACCTTCTCAGCATATGATGCAGTATGTGCTCTCCACACAAAATATTTTAAAGCATTAGTTTGAATAAAAGATTCATCCATCATGAACTCTTTGCAAGCTTCTATCCTCAAATCATCATTACTTGTTATTCCTTTGATTTCATCTTTTCCCAACCTCAAAGTAACTGCCCCTGAACATGTTGCAGTGTCAACTGGGTCCAATGGCATCTCCTGATGCATTTCATCTAGAGTCACAATAATGTCATCGTCCTCATCACCATCACAATCAACAATCCTTACTCTTTCAACTTTCTGCCTCTTTGGTGATGGTGGGCAAGCCTGCTCTGAAAACCTCAAAGGAGAATCCAAATCAACAATATTTGGCACTAACTGCCCTAAAGAAGATGGTGCAATATTTTTAGCAACATCCTCAGCCCTACTTCCCCTTCTTCTAGAAAAAACATTTATCTCTTTTGGGGTTGATAAGTAGGCCTCTCCTCCAATCTTACTTTAGGATACTCCTCGATGGTTTTTGATTTTCCCCTTTCTTCCACAACCCTTTCATCTTTCAAAACCCCAACCAAACTCTCAAAATTATCAATGGCATACATCGCCCTGCTTAATTCATCTTTGGCATTAGGTATGGGATTGAAACCAGGTATTCTCTCCTGCTTCTTCTTTATCATCTTAGAATAGGCAATGTACATTTCCTTTCTCTCCTCTTGTAATTCCAAATTAAAAATATTCCTGACGATGTCCTCAGGAAAGTAGAAATTGTGGACAAAGGCTCTTGTCCAATGCTTTGCCTGCATTTGAGAGATAAAACCCTTAGGATCATGATTCTTGGGGTGCATAGTCCTTAGCCTATAAGGCCCAAGTAATGTATGTAACTCCTTCCATCCTCCCTTTTCCATAACAAAATCGGAAAATGTTGTATATTCATGGTAGAAAGAACCTTTCTTCTGCTCAACTAGAAAGTGTAGTTCTTGAGCACCTCCCAATTGCCTCATGATTTACAAAAATCCAATTCTAAGGGGCACCTCCCTTGGTAGAACCCTTGGATTGACATTGGTGCCAAAAACCTTGAAAAATATTGTGTTATGATAGGGGATAATGTCTCCCCAATTGTGCATTATGTTCAATTCAGGCCTCCTCTCCATCGGCCTTAAGAAGTCATGAATTTCTTTTGGAATCCTTGGGGGGTCACGAACTAGAGCCCTCCTGAATTTAGATCCAAAAACATTATGGAAAGTTACATAATCAAACTTATGATCATGCATGTCAAGAATCCTAGTCCAATATTGGACAGGCATTTCAATATTACCTTCCTTCTTCTTTAACTCCATATCTCTTTCAAACACAGCCTGACCCCTATGTAGAAACATGTGGATTAACATGGAGAACCACCTAAATCCAACCCAATTCTTCCCCTCCTTTAGAGCTACCAGACCAATTTGCAATTTCTCTGCTAGGTAAGTGGAAAAATCATACACTACGTTGAAACCCGGGTGCTGGAGATTTACTGCCATATACATAATATTAGTAGGCAAGGTTGTCTTTAAACTAACTCCAAGAACTTGACATAAAGCATAGGCAGTCTTCTTGAAATAAGTGGAGAAATAGTCCATAGGAAAAGGTTCAGGCTCATTCCTGCCGATCACTACCTTCTTCTAATTTTTTCCTCTTCCTGAGACAGCCAAATGAGGTATCAAAAGGGATGTTCTGAACAAACCCTTAGTATTTCTATATTCTTGTCTAAAAACCTCAAGGTCGAAAAGAACCATATCTTGACTCCATTCATGCAACTTGAAAATCTCTGTGATTTCTTCTTTGGTTATCCTAATCATCTGCACTCCATCGTAAGTTCTGACAACTCGGGTCACAGGGTCATATCTCGCAGCAATATCTTTTAAAATATCTACATCCAGGTAGACATTAGGCACCACCAACTTACCCAGGTCTAACCTCCATGGGTTACACAAAGGGACCGACAAATTCCTGTTCTCAAACCAATTGGAGAACAATTGTCACTCGGTATATGGTAACTTGGCATCTTGAATTGCACACTGCTTATCTATCAGTCCTTCCAAGAGTTGAGGCCCATAGAATAAAACCTTTCCCTCCTTATTGTTAGTAGAGGGCTTTAACAAATCAATGATATCTTGGGAGAAAGAACTGGTAGTGGTTTCAGAACCAGAACTTTGGGCCTTGGGTACCATTTATACTAGACAAAGGATAATTCGAGCTAGGGTTTTCTTATTTTCAGATGGCAAGCAATTACAATTTTTTTCCTATAGCCTTAAATAGAAAAATACCTCACGATTCTAGAGTCTCCAACAATTATCTAGATGAGCTCTAAAATAAAATCTATTCAAACAATTCTTCAAGAATGGAATGAGAAACAATCACGAATTGTTTAGCAAGAAACCATAAAATCTTCTGAAATTACAAGAAATGGCATACATACTACTTACGGTTTCATTCGCACAATATCCAGGGCAGTGAAATTGATAAATCACAACAACGACTTGCTTCACTCGATACCAGGAAATTCTTCCTCAATGTAGAGATACAACATAGAAATAGCAATTCGCAAATTTTAGCATTTAATTATGCAAGCAAAGTCGAACTCGACCATTACTGTTCACTCACATGAGATAAAATGACTATAGTACAACACCAGTTTATTTTAAATATGAGTCGTTGATCAAAAGCAATGTTGACCAGGAGAACGACTTAGATTAAGTCAAAATAGTTTGAAAATGCCACGTCCATTCTCCTATCACCAAACGGACAGGACATTCACCTACTGGGCACCACATCGGCATGAAATAGGCCCCACCTTTGTTACCAGCACACAACATCGGCGTCCATGCATCACAAAATCACACACCTTGCAACATTATTGAAACTGGAGTTTTAATTGTGCGAGGTCAGCGAGGGACGGCCACGATGCATCAGGAAATAAATAGTTGTCAACATCAACATCCATCATCGGTCAGTGAGCAAAATAGGTCCCCACCATCAAACGCAATAGGTGGCAGCATCTCGCATGCCTCGCACCATATTTGTGATGTTAGCAGAAACCTTGCGAGGTCTGTGAGGAATGGTCAAGATTAAAATCACTTCATTTGACGGTCACACAATCTGCAAAAATATTCATAAAGAAGGGGACTAACTAGGTGGATGGGGAAATGACCCTCAAGGTCAAAAATATTATTTAGAGGTTTAACCTAAAATAATTGATTAGCCAGACATTATGAAAATATAATACGGTCATGATGCAAAAGACCGAAAGGACGGGTAAACGGGGTCGGTAAAGTTACGACCAAAAAGGAATAAAAAACCACTTAAGTGACCGACCACCGTCAATAACAAGTCAACGCTTGAAAATAAAACGCATGACCCAACCAATTAGAGTCGGGGACAAAACATACCTATAAGGGGAAAAATTTAAAACCTCCACCAAGAAGCATGTGATTCATTTGAAAGAACTCCTAAAAAAATATATCATCTTAGGGGGTTACGATGACTGTAGGTATGCACAAGATGGGTTTGTTGGAAAGGGCTTAGAATTTCCAGGCAACTACAATTAACACGTGTAAATCCAAATTTCATAATCTTTGCTAGCATCCTTGATGCCTATTCCAAAATGGAAGCTTTATAAGAGGGAATGGACATCCACCAAAGGTTGAGTGAATTAATGGAAATGATTTAAAAGAGCCTTTGAAAGTATAAGATACCCTTCTCCTTGACTCTGTTGAAACTTTTTTTTTTAAAGCATTGGTACCTTAGGAAAAACTTTATCATTTTGCATTCCTGAGGAAAGATAGGATCCATGCACAAATTGCTATGATGGTTTATCCTTAAAACCACTAGTAACCTCTACCATAAAGCCATGGTGGAAAAATCCACCTTGTGTCTCAACAAATCTAAGTAATAATAATCAACAGAGAAACACAATAGTGATAAAGAAAATCCATCCAAAGAAATGAGCTTCTTCAACCTCAGCATCACTCATTTGACAAAAAATGTATCATGTAGCAGAGATGACTTGACATTTATCAATGAGGGTAAACCAAAATAAAATGAAAGTCAATATATACTCCATTTGACCCATCAAAGCTCGTGAAGAAACTTAAATCTTCATAGTGTCTGTCATTTAAAGCCTCTAAATTCTCTTTCAATTCTCTATGAACTCTTTTATTTAATAGAAAACTTCAGAAAAACCTCATCTTTAGCGAATAGAGACATACCTAGTAGAAAAGGAGGAAACATGCACATGTCCAACAATACAGGTAGCTTTAATGGGCTCCAAAGATAAGCCTCCAACTCCACTGCAGTGTGACAAAACTCTATGTATATCGGCAACATGGTCATCCAACTTCCAGCAAACTATAGTATCCCTTTCTACAACGTGGGTAAATCCCACTGAAAACCCTCAATTTTTTCCACTGTAACACATCCTCAAAAATAAAATGGTAGCATCTAGACTAGGAAAAAGAAGTATTGCCAATGCCCATGTAGCTTATCCTTTTTATATATATATTATTTTGTTTCATGATGGAGTATAATAGCTAGATTCTACAACTTATGTTAGTGGATTGAGACTAAGATTTCCACATCAAACACTCAATTCTAGTGTTCTTTATTTACCCATCCCTATCAAGATTATAGGCTTTCGACAACCCCAGTTGGGATAATGTGTCTGGAACCTAATTCTCTTTAATTCTATTGTTATGTTACCTGGAACTACATGTAGTATAAATGGTGTACTATGATAAATTAAGACGATCTTGTCTGTCCATAAAATTACAGAACCCTGTTTTGTAATGCCCCACCATGCAACTCTAGAGGAAGTTGCAACAGTATGGAAGCGTACAATTTGTTTTTTTTTAAGTTCATTATTAACAAGGAAGATTCACTATACTTTTGCAACAACCTCTAAGGCACACGACAGAGGTTACATCTAAATCCAAAACATAAACAATACTCACATAAAACATTTAACTAATTACTAAAAAGAATTAAAATACATTCATCCCATCATTTAATTTACATTACAAAGAATAAAAATACATCAAGATACAAATTATATTAAGTTACAAGTAAGCTTACAATACTCATTCTTGGAATGAGGAAGATCATTCCTAACTATTAAAAATTACATGAGTTCTCCTCTAACAAAATAGAGGAGTAACTTAAATACAAATGCCAATTGAAATAATATATTAAAAGAAAGGAACGTATTCGTTGGTACCACCACGAGCTCTCCAACTAGAAATCTCACCATCATGATCTGAAGACAAAAGGGGAACCAACGGTGTAGGGTGCACATTCCTCCCAACCAAGTGGTACCCGAAGACCCACCCCCCATGCTAGGAGATAGTAACAAAGATCCAAGACCAAACCTACTACCTCTAGAAATAGGCTAACATAAAACTAAGCTTAACCAATACCATTACAACACAACTCATAGGGTACAATGCTACCAGAGTTAAATAACTAGTTACACCAGTGAACCATAGATATTGTTAACCTAGGAGAAGTGTCACTACAAGGTGCATGGGTTACCCATCAGATCTTCCTAGACCTCAGCCCCGAACGAGAATCACTCTCCTATGGTCAACACATGTAACAAAACCACTCCAAACTTAGGAGGCAATACAAGATAAATTTCCACTCCAAACCTAAGAGGTAAAACATTCTCGTTCGAGGAAACTAGGTGACTCATTGAGTTCAATAGAAAACACTACCCAAGGGTAATTAAAGGGATGAAACCAAGAAACACAACCCCAAATGAAAAATACTACAACTAGAAAGCTTACTGACACGACTAACTAGCTTCTCCACTAAAGTGAACAAAAGAAAACATAAACACATAGGAAATATACCTACTAATAGGATTTCCTAAATCCAATCTCAATGCATGAAGTTTATTAATACCCTTCTCCAAAATTATCTAATCCTAAATTAATTTTTCTATTTTCAAATAATATAGAAATTAAATATATTTACTGGAATTAATTAACCATTTCCATCAATTTAGAAATAATATTCCCTCCTCAAAATTACATTTTAAAAAAATGTCTAATCATACATCTATTTAAATATATATATATATATAATTATATATATATATTTATACATATATTATCTAAATTTTCTTAAAATTACTTATATTATACAAAAGTTAACATTAAAAAATGTATATATATATACATATATATATATATATATATAAATATATATTTATATATAAATATATATTTATTTATATAAATTAAAATCAGTAAATATAAAAGTCAAAACTCCAGCGAACGGGTTTGTTAAAAGCATTGACTGCACCCGGCACAAGTTTCAGAGCCTACTAACTACCGACCCCCATTTGTAAAGGGGTGCAGATTGTGGGAGCTCCACTGTCCACCTCCCTTAGGGGAAGCAATAGTGGAGACTCCACCATCGACCTCCCTTTAGGGGGAGTGGTGGTGGGGTATCCCCCCTATGCCTCCTTCCAATTTATGCAAACTTAATAATTTTCACTTCTGCAGAAAAAGAAAAAATGATTTTTTCGTACCGCCATGCGCCCAACTCTTTCTCTAAATTTCATAAAAAAATTTCAAGGAATTTAAAATGAATAAAACAACACATAATATATTTATATATATATAATATATCTACATATGTATATGTATATATATCTTTCTGAATATATATATACATATGTATATATTTATGTATATGTTAACTTGGCAAAAAGAATATTTCAATCGGGCTAGAATTTTCACTAAATGGCCATCTATAGGTAATTATCCCAAATTTTACAGAGAACAATTTCCAACATAGGGTTCCCTTTCTAAATAGAGAATTTACAAAGACTTCATAAATCATCAGAGGTTTGCTTCAGATGACAATATATTTTCACAAATTTTCTTCTATAGGAATCATTTACCCAACTCCCAGAAAGACAATATTTATAAGCAATATTTACATATATCTTACACAAGATGGATTTCACAATTTACCCAGAGATTTGTAATTTCCCAGCCATATATATCCAATTGGAAATAAAATAAAACAAAATTTCCTACAAAAAATAAAAATTTCTTCTAGAGAGGGGTTTTCTTTCCAGATCCCTAAACATTTCCTTTTGGGTTTCACTAATTTCACTATAATACCAAATAGTCATTTACTAAGGTTTTCCACAAAGAAATTCAACCTACAGAAGAAAATGCCTCTATAGAGAAAATTATTTATAGCAATACAATCTTTCTTACACAAGGCAATCTTTTTACAAAGAAGATGTAATCCATATACCTTTCAATTAAAGTTTTTAACAAAACAAAGGAAAGAACCTATAATCCAATGCTTGAGTATTTGAAGATCTAATGCAGTGCCTACTCCACAACTCCAAGAATTTTTTTGAAACAAACAATGGCTTCCTCCAAAGTAATATGTTTTCCCAACCACAATAGCAATCCCAAACACAACAAGAATTTTTTGAGAACAAATTTTCTAAAGTTGCAAGAATACAAAAGTAATTTCTACAGCACATTCTTCCCAAAAATTATCCAAATCACAGCAAGAATTCCTTTTTCCAACAAATTCTTAACCCCCAAAATATCTCGAGCCTCTGTCGTGAAGAAGCTTTCTGCTTCCTCACTCAAAGCCAAAATCATCCCCCATGAATTAATTTTCACAACCAACTCATTAATTTCTTCCAACACATGTTGAAATTTACAAAATATCTCTAACAACCCTCTTGGCATAAAATCCTCCAATATTCAAAATTAAAATATTTTAATAATTACAAACATTTCCCTTTTAAATTTAAACTATTTAACTAATTTAATTAATCAATAAGAAAAATAATCCAAGGATTAAACTTTTATCAATTAAATTAAATTGATCAATTTATTAATTCAAAAACCTCTAATATTGAAATATCATTAATCTAATAATCAAATTTAAATAATTAAATTCACTAAATCCTCTTAAAGCATTTTAACATGATAATTCAAAGCAATAATAAACACTTTAAACAAACAAACTGACTAAACCTGACAACACACTGAGACTAGGGTGTAGACTTGACACAAGTATCCTAGCTACTTTCTCCCAATCAACTTAACCGTTGGGTGGTGGACACACTGAAACCTATGAATCCAGGTAGAGTCGATGTCCTATGCCTACAAACCTATAAATGAGGCATCAATAACAAATGTATATAAAAATAATCATAAAACACACTATGAAGAGGAAGTCATGGAATCGTAGGGTGCTCGCAAGTGAGTGATGCAATTTTTCCCCCTTCACCAATACACTTATCATGAACTGGAAATTCTAACATATATATAAACTACTCATGTACAATAACCATGTTATTCCAAACCATCATTATACTAATCAAAGACAAGTCAAATAGTAAAATCAAAGAGAGTGACATCACACCACAGTATATAGTCCACATCGCTCTATAAATAGCGATAAAATAATAAAGCATCATAATCTGAACATAAGAGAAAAAAAAGGGGTGTTACATTCTCCCCCCAACATAAAAACAACAATAACTAGAGTCACAATCCTCTAAGCAAAATAATTTGTCAATCCAAACAACCAACATAGTCTCAAAACACATATCCTACAATATCAAGTATCAAAGTAGAGGAAACAACACTGAAGGAACCTCAGCCTCCTATACCGCAGGATTTCCATGAACTCCCAAATTAGCTACCTTTCCACTACTAGTAACCTTCACATATGTACCCTAATGCTTTGTCCGAATTTGATCAACAATTGTACTTGTTCCACAAATCTTTCCTGTGTCATTCCTTTTTGGCTCCATAGCCACCGATCTCTGACTAAACCTAGGTGTGTTCCTGTGAGGACATTGTCTAGCTAAGTGGCCCTATTGGCCACAAGTGTAACAGAATGTACCTCTGCTTGTTGTAGCCTATGCACTCTATGTCATCCGCTTTAGATGGTTGCACTTACAATGCCACTAGTTTCAGTTCTTTCTAGTTTGAGAACCATTACCACTAAGATGAGGTTATGAAACCTTACGCTTAGGTTCAGAGTGTTGTTGTTGCATACCACACTCCTGTCTAGGGCCTAACTGGGTAAGCAACTCCTCAAGAAAAGAACATATCCGAGGACCCAGATGCTCCACACAATTTTGTTTGTGGGGACTTAGAAAAGAAGAGTTCAGATGATCATCTCCATGACCACATCTCCTAGGCATCCTATACACACCACCCAAGAAAGGAGTCACAACCAAAAGGAAGAATTAACATACATAAATTCATAATTCAAGCACCATACTCATAATTAAAAATTCATAATACACATACACACCAACACACATTAATATAAATCACAACACAAGACCACACAAGGGTCCATCTGGACACCGGAAAGTAGCATACTAATCCATGATACAAGAATCCATGAACCAAGAGAAAATAACCATCTCACATAAACCAAACATCACAATCAGTGGCTTGATGGTGTTAGGCCACACATAAGGTGAGACCATCCAAACAAGACCACAATGACCTATCTCTTATTGTATAAGGTGATTAGCATCCAAGAAATACTCATCACACATAGGTGAGTTGTGGGTCCTAGTTGCAAAACAGCCTCACATACCCCCATCCTCAAGGTTCCCTATGTTTACTTCCTCGTATACATTCACCAAGGCTGCCTCATATGTCCTTGAAGAGGATTCACATTACAACACATTGCTGACATTAAAACAATGAAGATAAGCTATCTTAGCAACCAAAGTCATAAAGAAGAGAAAATTAAAGTTCAAATTCAACAATAAGGCAATAAATACGCGTAATTTCAATACTAAATCAAATATATAACCACTAGGATTATAAACGAATAAGATCACAAGTCATGTCTAAACCTTCATAATCAAATATAAACAAGGTGTCGACCATCACAATCAACTAAAAAATCATCAATAACAATCAAGAAATTTCACAATCTTTAAAATCGTACTATACAAAACTATGTGACTAGATACTAGCCACAAAACGAGGAAAGAGGAAACAATGTTTAGCTATAGTAATAGCCCTCATGTGGTGCAGAGTGAGCACGTCATCCACATGACCTAGAGTGTATCCATGAATATCACGTCGTCACTCGAAATGGTCATACGCCAACTGGAGAAGACACGTACTGGTCGTATTCCATGTGGCAGTGTGTTTGTGGGTTCGTGGAGGTAGGAACATGTAGAACACACCCCACATTATGATACCTCATGGAGAAGGCACACGTAGGAACTCACTGTAGCCAAAAGTATACATGGCTAGGATCTTCTCATATGCTACCCGACCAACACAGTCAAAGCAGTCATGACTATCCATCTACAAGTGTTTGAGGCCCCATAATGCTCATCACACAAGTAGGCTATCAAAGACAATCTCATAATGCGACTTCACATGTCTATACACGTGGCATCGTGTAACACAAAATCATCACCATCACTATGTTGGAACATTAGTGGGGTGCGACATTGTATCTATTGCATCATATCAGAACACGTGCAAATATAGTATATCACAACATCATCACCAACACTATGTCGGAACATCAATGAGGTGTGGCATCATATCTATTACATCATGTTAGAACATGTGCAGATACACTAAATATATAATGCAATATGATAATATCAATATGGGGCTACCAATCTTCACCTCTCATATAGATGAGGTTTACTCGCTAATGCCAGATCACATCCCTAAGGAGGGTTAGGCATACACTAACAAACCTATGTTGTTGTACTCAAAACTGTGGGGATTGGGCTAACACTTATGGATCAAGTATCCTAATCCATCATAAGGGAAAGTAGTGGGTATGTTTCCTCAGGATTGGTTGAGATGAGACACTTTGCGCCGTAATATATGTACACTGCACACTCCACCCAAGGAACTTTGTGGTGGCTACTATCCCTTCACACATTGAGGGGCTAGAAAACCAAAAGAAAAAGAATCTATGAACTAACTTTTGGTTACTCTTATATATATAAGTTTCAACCTCACATGGGTTGGCCCTCAATTGGGTAACAAACATGCAAACACACATTTCGGTATGGTAAATCCCACATAAAAATGGAACTTTTCCCCATGGATGGGTACCAAGTAACACCATTCCATGGATACACAAATCAAGTACGGGGTATTCACAACACTCAAACAAGATACAGTTACTGGCTCCTTACATTTACAAGGGGTACAACTACATACATAATCTCATAGGAACAACAAATTTCCATAACCCATGGGATTCATATCATTATTTTCTATCCATAACCTTTTATCAATTCTCTTTCACACTACTATTTTCCACAGAGTACATCATGCTAAATGTAAAATCCATGAACACGTGATCACTTAACAATTCCACCAATAGATTCGCAAGGGCAACATATTGGAGTCAAATATACCCAGAGTACCCAGTGTATGAACCTGGGGCTCTGATACCCTGTGTAATGCCCTGCCACACAACCCTAGAGGAAGTTGCAACACTATGGAAGCGTACAATTTTATTTTTTTAAAGTGCATTATTAACAAGGAAGATGCACTACACTTTCACAACAACCTCTAAGACACACGAAAAAGGTTACATCTAAATCCATCACATAAACAATACTTACATAAAACATTTAACTAATTACTAACAAGAATTAAAATGCATTCATCCAAGCATTTAATTTACATTACAAAGAATAAAAATACATCAAGATATAGATTACATTAAGTTACAAGTAAGATTACAATACTCATTCTCGGAATGAAGAAGATCATTCCTAACTATTAAAAATTACATGAGTTCTCGAATATAATAGAGTAGCCTAAATACAAATTCAAATTGAAATAATACATTAAAATAAAGGAATGTATTCGCTGGTACCACTCCGAACTCTCAAACTAGAAATCTTGCTATCACAATTTGAAGACAAAAGTGGACCCAATAGTGTAGGGTGCACGTTCCTCCCAACCAAGTGGTACCTGAAGGCCCACCCCCCGTGCTAGGAGATAGCAACAAAGATCCAAGACCAAACCTACTACCTCTAGACACAGGCTAACATAAAACTAAGCTTAACCAATACCATTACAACACAACTCAAAGGGTACAATGCTACTAGAGTTAAATAACTAGTTACACCAATGAACCATACATACTATTAACCTAGGAGAAGTGTCACTACAAGGTGCATGGGTTACCCGGTAGATCTTCCCAAACCCTGGCCTTGAACGAGAATCACTCTCCTATAGTCAACACGTGTAACAAAACCACTCCAAACCTAATAGGTAAAACATTCTCATTCAAGGAAATCGGGTGACTCATTGAGTTCAACAAAACACACTACCCAACGGTAATTAAAGGGATGAAACCAAGAAACGCAACCCCAAATGAGAATACTACAACTGGAAAGCTTACTAACACAGCTAGCTAGCCTCCCTACTGAAGTGAATAGAAGAAAACATAAACACGTTCAAAAGGAATACACATAGGAAATACACCTACTAATAGGAACTCCTAAATCCAATCTCAATACGTGAATTTTATTAATACCCTTCACCAAAATTACCTAATCCTAAATTATATTTTCTATTTTCAAATAATATAGAAATTAAATATATTTACTTGAATCAATTAACCATTTCCATCAATTCAAAAATCATATTCCCTCCTCAAAATTATATTTTTTTAAAATTGTCTAATCATGCATCTATTTAAAAATATATATATAATTATATATATATATATATATTTATACATATATTATCTAAATTTTCTTAAAATTACTTATATTATACAAAAGCTAACATTAACAAATATATATTTAAATGTATATATATATTTACACATATATATATACACATATAAACATATCTACATATATATATGTATATATATATAAATATATATTTATTTATATAAATTAAAATCATTAAATATAAAAGTCAAAACTCCAGCAGACGGGTTTGTTAAAAGCGCTGACTACGCCCAACACAAGTTTCAGAGCTTGCTAACTGTCGATACCCATTTGTAAAGGGGTGCAGACAATGAGAGCTCCATTGTCCACCTCCCTTAGGGGAAGCGATGGTGGAGACTCCACCGTCCACCTCCCTTTAGGGGGAGTGGTGGTGGGGTATCCCCCTACGCCTCCTTCCAATATATGCAAACTTTATAATTTTCACTTCTGCGAAAAAAGAAAAAGCGATTTCGCCGTATCACCATGCGCTCGGCTCTTTCTCTGAATTTGATCAATTTTCTTCAGGGAAATTTAAATGAATAAACAAAAAAAAACATAATATATTTATATATATAATATATGTACATATGTATATGTATATATATATCTTTCTGAATATATATATATACATATGTATATTTTAATATATGTTAACTTGGTAAAAAGAATACTTCAATCGGGCAAGAATTTTCACTAAATGGCCATCTACAGGTAATTATCCCAAATTTAATAGAGAACAATTTCCAACACAAGGTTCCCTTTCTAAATAGAGAATTTGCAAAGACTTCATAAATCATCAGAGGTTTGCTCCAGATGACAATATATTTTCACAAATTTCCTTCTATAGGAATCATTTACCCAACTCCCAGAAAAGACAATATTTACAAGCAATATTTAGAGATATCTTACACAATATGAATTTCACAATTTACCTAGAGATTTACAATTTCCCATCCATACAAATCCAATTGGAAACAAAATAAAACAAAATTTCCTACAAAAAATAAAAATTTCTTCTAGAGAGGGGTTTTCTTTCTAGATCCCTAAACATTTCTTTTCGGGTTTCACTAATTTCACTATAATACCAAATAGTCATTTACTAAGTTTTTCCACAAAGAAATTCAACCTATAGAAGAAAATGCCTCTATAGAGAAAATTATTTACAGCAACACAATCTTTCTTACACAAGGCAATCTTTTTATAGAGAAGATGTAATCCAAATACTTTACAATTAAAAAATTTAACCAAACAAAGGAAAGAACTTGTAATCCAATGCTTGAGTATTTGGAGATCTAATGCAGTGCCTCCTCCACAGCTCCAAGAAATTGTTTGAGACAAACAATGGATTCCTCAAAAGTAATATGATTTCCCAACCACAACAACAATCCCAAACACAACAAGAATTTTTTGAGAACAAATTTTCTAAAGTTACAAGAATACAAAAGTAATTTCTACAGAAAATTCTTACCAAAAATTATCTAGATCACAACAAGAATTCCTTTTTCCAACAAATTCTCAACCCCAAAAATATCCCGAGCCTCTGCCATGAAGAAGCTTTCCACTTCCTCGCTCAAAGCCAAAATCATCCCCCGTGAATTAATTTTCCCAACCAATTCATTAATTTCTTCCAACACATGTTGAAATTTATAAAATATCTCTAACAACCCTCTTAGCATAAAATCCTCCAATATTCAAAATTAAAATATTTTAATAATTACAAACATTTCCCTTTTAAATTTAAACTATTTAACTAATTTAATTAATCAATAAACAAAATAATCCAAGGATTAAACTTTTATCAATTAAATTAAATTAATCAATTTATTAATTCAAAAACCTCTAACATTGAAATATGATTAATCTAATAATCAAATTTAAATAATTAAATTCGCTAAATCCTCTTAAAGCATTTTAACATGATAATTCAAAGCAATAATAAACACTTTAAATAAACAAACTAATTAAACCTGACGACACACTGAGACTAGGGTGTAGACTTGACACAAGTATCCTAGCTACTATATCCCAATCAACTTAACCGTTGGGCGGTGGACACGCTCAAACTTGTGAAGCTAGGTGGAGTCTATGTCCTATACCTTCAAACTTGTAAATGAGGCATCAATAGCACATGTATATAAACATCATCATAAAACACACCATGAAGAGGAAGTCACAGAATCACAAGGCCCTCACAAGCAAGTGATGCAATTCCATCCCCTTCACCAATACACTTATCACAAATTGAGAGTTCTAACATATATATAAACTACTCATGTGCAATAACCATGTTATTCCAAACCATCATTATACTAATCAAAGAAAATTTAAATAATAACATCAAAGAGAGTGACATCACACCACAACATATATTCCACATTTCTCTATAAATAGCAATAATATAATAAAGCATCGTAATCTAAGCATAAGAGAAAAATAGAGGGGTGTTACACATTTCCTCTTCCTTTTATTTTATTTTATTATGGAAGCGTGACCTCCCCGATGTACTCCAACAATACACAATAAATCTCCTTAAATTTTGTCAAACTTTTCTTGACCAAGGGCCATCCTTTCATTAATTTTCTTGGCTCCCAGACCTCTCCAAGGGTCATCCTTAGGTGAAGCAATAATGGAAAGTTGGCCTGGCATCAGATTAATTGACATAGCCTTCACTGCTCCCCCCACACTTTCATACGGTACTGAACTCCAACCTCTTTATTCATAATTCTCACACCAACCACTACTGCCTTGACATGTTTGTGAATAATACTATCAGTTCCATTTTTAAGTTGAATCTTAAGACACTATGTTTATCAATTGTCTCATTTGGATGAGGTTTATTTTGTTTTATGTTATTTTTATCCAATACTACATCTGATAGTAATTATTTTATTAAACTTAACTAATACCACATCACTATGGTCAATCGCTTATCAATTTTACTAATTGATAGATAAGTAATGATGTTAAAAAAAATAAAAATTTATTTTATAACTATGATATATGAAATTTAATAATCCCTCATGTAACCAACTTAGCTTTAAGAGACATTGATAATCTATATTATTATAAGCTTCCCTAAATGATCAATAATGAAAATCATAATATTGAGAAAGTAAACTAATGTTTTCTCTAAGCAATAGTCCCATTATAATACAATCAACCACAACTATAATTACCAAAATGATACCACCAACTAATTATACAGCTTTCTATCTAGAACCTTCAAGCCAATAATAATATGACAATTCTACAAAAAAAACATTGATGCTCCAAGGTTACAATAACATTATCTACATTAAGAATACCAATAATTAATAACTTGAAATCCTTTCAAATGATAGATAAGATTATTAAAATGGTAGTAACTTGAGAAAGTATTCAATACCTTTGAAGTATATATATAAAGAAATATCAAATAATTATCTTAGTTAATATTGCATACATAACAATTGTCTAAATTATGACTAATCACATAATAAAATAATTATACACAACTACCGGATATTGATTCAATAACTCTTTTAATTCCAATGAATGTGAAACCAAATAGTAAGTATTAAAGAATAATAACTTGTTGACTTCTACATTTACATTAATTAGCTCAATGAGAATAGAAATTTGCTAACTTTTACATGCAATAGATATTATAACGACCCTCGACTTAGTCATTATCATCTTAATGGAATACTATTAATTTAAATAATAGGATAGCTCTTATGTTTATAATTAAATGGGATTGTAACGATGATATAAAGGGTGGGACCTTACATTCCCCTCCCCTTAGCTTAGACTTCCTCTTGGAATTCTCTAAGGTTCAAGACTATAATCTTAACAAAGCAACACACTTAAGTCTATCAATCTTACTAATTACTTTACCCTTCTTTTTTTGAAATAATCAAAAAATTCAACTATAATCACACATTAGAGACATCATTTCTTTGAATTACTCATCCAAATTCTTCAAGTAAAATTTTCACAATAGAACATTTATCATGTATACTCACAATATAACAATGTTATTGAATATCCCTGTAGTTATAAATTATTGACAATGTAACCAAATTTAATTAAGTTTCAACAAAAATATATCAAACAATTGTAACATCTTTTGATACTTCACAAAATTTCCTTGCACCATAAACATCACTCATGATGTTAGTGTATTAAAGTGAATTTGCACCCCTAGTGCAAATCCCCTTTTTTCCCTTTAACACCTTAGAGAATCAAAAGTGAATTTATTTCCACATAAGCCCGCTGCTTGCATTCCACTTGGTGCCTGGTTTGTGTGTCGGTGGGGGCATTTTTGTCGGGGATGCCTATGTGGCATATAGACATTCGTGCGATGTGCTTACGTCCCTGGAAGATTCTTGTGGCTAAGACTGTAGAGGCATTACACTTTTGATTGGAAGTTGAAGAGTAACGCCCCTCTTCGGTTGGCCGACTCGAATATTGTCATTTTTTGCCTTCCCCTTCATAATCTTCACTCTTTGATCCATAGGTCTCTTTAGTAGGAGTTTGGATAGAGTTTGGAAAGATATTGAATCCATAGCTTCACTATTTTCAATTATTTCCCAAGCTTTTTAGCAGTGCCATTCACTCCATTTTCAGAAATCTATCACGCCATCACTCCAACAAGGTGACTACAGGACATACACCATGGAAACCAAGTCTTGAGTCCCTCTCATTCACTCCTCCATAAGCCTTTTGCACTTTGGACGAAGGCAGTAAGCTCCTCCCTTCTCACCTTTATCTTTTGATTGGGTAAGAACGTACTGCTTGTAGTGTTTTGTGTTTACGTAGCTTGTAGTTTCTTTCCTTTATCATTTCTCTATGCTATTCCAAACTTGTCCGTCCGTGGAGGTGGAAACACAAAGACAGGGGTCTGACTGAGGTAGGCCCCTATATAGCCCCAACAATTTCTCCCTTCCTTGTGTGCAGGTGGAGAGTGCGTGGAACAAGCTAGCGAGGGGAGAATTCTATGAGATCGTCTTTGTCACCTTGGTGGTAATACATTTCTTTTATCATATTCACATTTTATTTTCTTTCCTCCTAGTCTCATTCTATTACTCTAAGCACTCCTAGAATAGGCTAGTGGTCTTCCTTTTTGAGTAATAATCTTGTCTCCTCAGTTCTTTGGCCGTACAGACACCAGCGCACCTATGAGACACCAGCGCACCAATTTTTCATCCTAGAACTACGCTTTCATCCTCAGAAAAAGAGCTTCCTAAGACACGAATCCAACTCTAAAGGCCAACCCATTTGGTCCCCTTCCTACATTCAGATTGCAGAGTGATCAAAGGGCTCATAATCCTCATCATTCTCATCCTCATCATCCTAACTTCCCTTTAAACTAATGTGGGTTAGGGTAGCCTTTTTGCTCTTGGCCTTTTGTGACCTGGGGCCTTGTAGTGGGTGGTCCCCCTCTCTCACATTTTTGGTGAACCTGACGTGAACCATTTTGGTTTCGTTCTGCGATATTGAAAGTTCCTTTCTGTGTATCCTAAGAGTGTTGTAGGTGTGAGTGTTTTGAGGCTCTTGCCTCACAACCCAACCTACAACCCCTAGTAGGCATAGTTGGAAGGTTCCAAAGTATTGTGTAATGAAACCTTACCTAGGCCACTACCTTATCCCGTAAACCCTACGAGGCTCCGTAGAAGTGCCATCTAGTGTGTGTGATGGTCTCTTTCCTTAATCAACCTATTCCCTCTGCGTAGACTATAAGTAGTGGTACTAGCATAACCTTTACTTCATAGGACTTGCCGATGGGCTTCAACAGAGATCCATCTCCTCTTTACATTCCTATGAGGATAAATGGGAACACTGTAGTAGGTGTTCTCATTGATCCGACATCACAAGTGAATATCATAACTAAGGAGATTATGTTGATTAACTTCCTACACAAGAATGGGTATGATGCACCTAAAATTACCGTCTGCACCCACGACGGGATTTTCATGCCTCCTATAGGGAGTATTGTCCTACTGGTCCTTGTTGGACCTAAGTTCGTAAGCCTTAATTTTGACATTATCCTACGGTACAAACTCTTTAGAGTGAAGCTAGGTATCCCCTGGCTAGTAGCAATGAGCGCAGTTCCCTCAATCATACACAAGTGTCTGAAGTTTGTTCATGGAGGTTCGGTACATGTTGTCCATGACACTGGTTATAGAACACTGGTTGCACGTGATAGCTATACCTTGGATTACTTTTGGCCTACCTCCCTTGGTCCTCTCCTGCCTAGGAAGGATCTCTTACACCACACTTATCAGAACTATAAGAAGGGGCACTCTAGGTCGAAAGTGAGGTACCCTCTATAGCCTTATGCTATCTCACATAGAGCTTTCTTAAAGGCTAATAGTGATGCTACCAAGGCACATAGAAGAGAAGAAGAGAAGCGGTCTTGAGATCCTCCTTCTTCCTCTTTCGCAGTTCAGCCTGATGCTTCCTCTCACCCTACCATGGTACCATATGTTTTCATCTTGCATTTTCAAGAGAATCCCATGGTTCCCACTTGGCTAAAGGCCAAGCATCCTACATTTGAGCTTCATTTCTTACCCATGGAGCCCAGGCCCGTTCAATATGGAAGACAAAGAGTCTCCCATGGAGAGTCCTCCTTGTATCAACCTATGCAGAATCCTCTTGTTCCTATTGTTAAAATAGTGAACAGGAAGAGGCCTTTCACAGAGGCGCTAGAGGTAACTCCTCTCACTATTTTCGAACCCATTCCTCTTGCTCCCATTCAGGAGACTACCCTTCCATTGGAGATAGCCATGGAGGATACCCCCATGGCTGAGTAGGATCCTTTTCTTCCTTAACAAGTTCTGGCTTCCGGTGTGAAGAGCCATAGCAACCATGGCTACTATTGGATCTCTATTGGACATCCCCAAAAATGTGTCACAGTTTGAGTTCTTAGTGGAACAGGTATTGATGCCGGCATATGACATCCCAGACTCATAAACGGTTTATGAGATTTTTGGTCCCAGTTCACCTTGGTACCAAGACATTTATGACTATCTAAAATCCCAAACCTTACTACCCAACCTTTCCAATAACCAAAGAAAGTCCTTTATACGAAAAGTCACCCAACACACCATCATCAGTGAAACCCTATACCGTTGTGGCTTTGATAACACCCTTCTTCATTGTCTCGACACTAATGAAGCCCAAACAACTTTATGAGAAGTAAATGAGGGTATCTATGGATCTCATTCGACTGGTCCAACGTTAGCTAGGAAAGTCACCAAACTTGGATACTTTTGGCTGACATTGGAAAAAGATGCTCTTTAGTTTGACAGAACATGTCAGAAATGTCAGGTGCATAGTGACCTAATTCATGCACCTACACAAGAATTGAGATTGATCACTTCTCCATGGCCTTTCACACAATGGGGACTCGACCTCATGGGAAAGATCCATCCATCCTCCTCTAATGGCCATAAATTAATAATCACCACCACTGAGTACTTTACTAAGTGGATTGAAGTCGTCCCTCTCACTTACATCTCCGGTAAGAAAATATCAAAGTTTGTCCTAAATTACATCATATGTCGATATGGTGTTTCGCAGTCCATCATCACAAATAATGGGAGTCCATTCAAAAATCAAGACATTCATGAACTCTATGAGTGATTCCACATCTAGCATCATTTCTCCACCCCTTATTACCCATAAGGTAACGGCCAAGCTAAGGTGTCAAATAAAACAATTCTTCACATTCTTAAGAAGACCGTCAATGACGTTGGCCGAGATTGGCACCTACAACTTAATCCTGCTTTATGGGCCTATCATACTAGCATTCGTACCCCCACTGGAACCACTCCATTTTCCTTGGTTTACGGATCCGAGGCCATATTGCCCATTGAGGTCGAAATTCCTTCTCTCTGAGTCTCCTTGAAAGGAATGATTGATGATGAAGAGTACAGACACTCTTGCCTACATGAGCTAGAAATGTTACAAGAAAGATGACAAAATGCCTTAAATCATTTGCAGGCATATCAAAATCGTCTATGTTGAAGCTATAACAAAAGAGTAATGGTGAGAAAATTTGAAATTGGTGACTTGGTCCTCATGCAGAACCCAAGAAATCAGGTGGACCATGAAAATCCTGGCAAGTTTGAGGCTAATTGGCTTGGTCCTTATAATATTACTGCCACATTTGGTTTTGGAGCATATCAGTTGGCCACACCTGATGGAGAATAGTTGAAACAACCCATCAATAGCTTACATCTATGAAAGTTCTACACATAGCATCAAAGAGCTTGGCTAGAAAACTAAAAATAGAAAAAAATTGAAAAATAGAGAAAAAATCGTCCCTTGATGAAAACCTAGCAAACAAGCGTCTTGGTGACACCAAAAAAATCAAAAAAATGACAAAAATAGTAAAAATAAATAAATTCATCCAATAGTGAAAACCTGGAAAACAGGCACTTTGGATAAGTACCATGGTGAAAACCTAGCAAACAGGTGCCATGCGTAGTCGATCATTTCTTTGCCATCTACTATTACTCAAATTGACCTTTATCCACTTCCCATAATCACAACAACCTGGCACATTCGCGACATTCATCCTGAGTCTTGTCAATCCCAGCCATGGTTAACATTTGGTTGACATCACCCCTTGCATATCCTTGCCTTTTTCCTTGTGTCTTCCTATCTCCATATCATTGGACTCAGGTAATCCCCAATCTATCTAGGGGCAAGAAATTTATTGTGTAACTGCAATGGGTATCGCATATGATCCTACAATTGTGAAAAGTCCTGAAAAAATCCTAAAAATCTGAAAAAGTCCTGAGAAAATCCAAAAATAGAGTCAAATTCAATGTTTGTCTGGTCAATTCAATCGGCGATGTCAATCAATCTTTTTTCCACGTCTGAACTACATTGTCTCTGCGCATTTTCTATGTAGGCAAGATTCATCTTTGAATCCCCGAGACATTAGGTTAGGCTTTCTAGGTTTGTCAAAATAAAATCATGATTCAAACTTCTCTCCTTTGGACAAGGTCATTGGTTGTGTCAAACTACGAGGTCTTTGAGTGAACAACGTAGGGAAGGCCATCAATCGATGAGCCCCTGAGGCCGCACTAGGTCAGTCCATTAGGGTTCATGGCACAACGTTTTCACACACATCAAACTTCCTTCAAATCTATCAAATATTCTATCAATCCCGAGCAAGCAATCTATAAACAGTCTATTTCATCAACAATTTCAATCAATTCAGCATGTCAGCAATGAAATGTAATCAAATTCTATAAATACAATTTAACATGGGAAAATTTTTAGGGTTCTTCTTCAAATGTGTCCTTCTGAAAAGAAACTCTCATCATTTCTTTATGTTGTTGGATGTGTCCTTCCTAAGCATCATCATCATCATCTGGCATTTGGATGGATTCTCCTAACTCTAAGAATCGATCTCCTAGATATCAACATCATTCAAGATGTATCCTTCCTAAATTTGATATCACTTGACATTTGGCAACACTTGACATTAAAACACTTGGCAAAATTTATTTTTTCTTTTTGATGGTTATCATGATATTAGCTCCTTACATCATAGGAGCCACAACGTATCATGATGATTATCCTTGTCTTTTTATGATCACCTTGCTACTAGTTTCTCAAATATTTCCTAACTATTGGATTTAGAGAAGCAATGATGTAGTACGATTATTTTCCTATCTTTTTTACTATCATGTGGCTAGTTTCTCAAGGATGTCCTGACATCAAGATTTAGAGAAGTAATGACGTCTCATGATTGGTTTGGTTTTTTTGGAAGTTGGTCATGACAAAGTGACTAGGGGAAATTGTGTTCCTTGTATGAGTCATGATCATCCTTGTCTGTGATTGTTGATCTATGTGAGGGTTCGACCTTGCACGCTATTGATCTACGTCATATCATAGTGTTTGTTGGCCATCATGATATTTTCGCCCAATGATTATTAAGAGCAACAACTAAGATAGCACTATAGCAAGGCTTTGAAGGATTTTTTTATTTCTGCACTAACATGCATATCTTTCTTCGCACTAACATCAATCTTCATCTTATCTTCTCTCATTCTCTGTTGATATCCTTTGACATACAGAAAAAAAAAGTTGCATACATGATTACACGAGCATTTCATATTCACATCTCACATCTGCATAAATCAAATATCATAATTCACATTGCATAACGCTTTCATTTACATCCATTCACATCATAAAACCATCATTTGCATCAACATATAGGCATCATAAATAACATTTGCATTACCATATAAGAATCACATTACACAATGCATACATACATAACCACATCCATAATCACATTCATAAGCATAAGCATTACATCCATACATCTCATAGCATCATAAAAGAATCACATAGCATCTAATAAAGCATAAAACACTTTAACACATAGAATCATATAGGCCACATTAGAAACTGCATCACATATATATAATCTCAAAAAAGTAATGTCACAGGATAGAGTCATATGATATCCCAAAAATGGAGATCGCGGGCTTGAATATCAAAATATGAAAGAGTCTAAAAACAAGTCCTATGATGTCCCTCCTACGTCCCGTGGAGGTGAACTGTGAGGTAGTTGTGGCTGACTCATCAAGTGAAAAGTGACCTGAATAGGAGTGGTGTCTTGAGTCTGACTCTGATATCCTGAGGGATCAGTAACAAGAGGATAGCTCTACTCTTCCTGGTGTCCTGATGACACTGATCTATGCCCATGCCTTGATCTATGGCTATGGCTTGATGAATTCCTATGGGAGCTATGTGACCTATGACCTGATGATTGCCTTGATGAAGGCGACCCCCCAGCACTAGTATGACTACCATTATGTGACCTGCTGCTATTGTGTGTCTAGGTGCCACTATCTATCCTTCTATATGATTGGGACAACCCTAGGTCCTGTCTCTTTGGTGGAACAGCCTGCTCATACAACACCCTATACTAACCCCTACTATTGGCCATCCTGGCTAACTCCCTAGCCATGTCCCATGTTGGCCCTATGCATAATGCTACAAACTATGTCACCCATCAGTCTGCCTCCTATCATCAAATAACTGCCTAATCTCTGTCTACTCTAGTGACCTCTAACTCCATTGCTAAGTCCTTGTTTTGAGACAAGGCCACATCTAGTCTACTCTGCAGATCTATAATCCTCTGGTCAATGGTAGCATCTGTTGGCAAGACCAGTGATCTATCCCTCTCCTCATCCCCATCGATCATCCACTCTCACAGTCTCCGATCTGCCTCATCCTCCCCCTCATCCTCCTCATCCCTCTCCTCCTCTCCTTAGACCTCTTCCACGTTGATGTCAAGAGGATGGTGCTCAACAAATAGATCCTCCTCCGCTAGCATCTCTCCCTTTGCTCTACCCTCCATCTCATCTCTACCCCTAACCACCTCCTCTGCTCTTGCCTCCACCTCCTCATCCCCCCTCTGATCTCCTCCTTGATCTCCTACTCTGTTGGCTACTCTCTCCTCACCCTCCTCTTGGATGGGTGACAATGGTACACCACCCACTCTCCTAGGCTGCCCCTACCCTCTATCATCCCTCCTCCTCCTGACACCCCTCCCATCTCCTCCACCACCTCCTCCCCCACCACCCCCATCATCTCCCCCACCACCCCCATCATCTCCCCCACCACAGCCTCCATCTCCCTTGCCTCCATCTCTCCCCCCAGCCCCTCTACCATATTTGCCTCAATCCCTACCACCCTAGCCTCTCCTCTGTACCCGTGGGATAATTAATCTCTTATATATAGGCAGTGGACCATCTGGATCTTTCAATGGGATAGGCCTGTGAATCTTCCACCAGGCATCAAACTCGACAGATATCCCTGCATCTGCTGGACCTCCCCTCCACATCCCCTGAAGTGAAACAAGACCATCTACTTGCTGCTCAGCCACTGTCACTGCTATAGGCGGCCCCCATATGCTCTCTCTGGAGGACCGTGTGTACTCTGCGGTGCCTATTGGTACATCCTACTGCTCCCCAAACTGCCATAGTACCCGTTGGGGTAGGTACATCTCTATGATACACTGACTCTGCACTGTATGGCCGATCAGGTATCTAAACTGTCTGCACAATGATGAATGGCCATCCTCATCTAGCCACTGGGCATAATCTCTGTAAGGCCTCCATACAAAACTAATCATGGTGTTAATCTGATGATGCCAATAACCGGTATCTCCCACATGAGTCTGACTGACTGAACCCACATAAAGGTAGACATAGGACATCCCATCGCCCAATTGTTGCATCTGTACTAGTGGTCAAAAAATGGGAATGTGCTCCCATGCCCAAATCATAAAAAGAGTAGTCCCGCAACTAATACTCTGCCCGTGATGATAGACTACCCCATGGAGCTGATGGTATAACAAAACCAACAAGCAAGGCCCCCAAGCAAAAATTGTCCTCTGACCCTGCATATGGACTAGTACCTCCCCCCATCTGATCAAAAATCCATGACCACGACGATCCAAAATTAATACTCCAATAATCAATTTCATGAGCATGGCGTCCCACCATGGAAACTGGTCGGCCACGACATCCTAGCCAATCTCATAACCATCGATACCTATACTGGCACCACGAGCATCCTCATACATCTCTGATAGGGCCTGTCACCCTTGGTGTGGATCATACCTAACCCTCTCCCCGCTGATCGGGATGCGCAGAATGAGATAGACATCCTCTAGGGTAATCATGGCCTCTCCTATAGGAAGCTAAAATGAGAAAGTCTTTGAATGCCACCTCTAACAAAGTGTTGTTAGTAAGCCCCTATTTTTCCAAATAATGGGCATGTGAGTGACATAGTATAGTCCAAGTCTCATCAATTGGTGTCTCTCCCTATCACTCGGGCAGTCTCTAAAGGCATAGGTCGTTGGTTTGAACTCTTGTGTGTATATAGGCACTAATCATCTTTGCACATGCACAAACAAGAATTAGCACACATGGGTCAACATTATGGGCACATTATTACTATTGAGAAAACAAAAATTTATCTAAATAAGAGCCTAAGCAAGGTCAACACTGGTCAACCCTAATCAACGGCAATTGTGTCGCGTTGACTGCAAATGCATCATAGTTTATCACATGTGGCCCTAAACCTGGTAGTTGTGTCAAAATAAATCAAATGTGTCACCCTATCTAGCAATTGCACAATCACACAATGATCACGTTGTTTGACAAAAAATTGCATCATTGTAAATCACTTGTGTCGCTTGACCTGGTGATTGTGTTGGAACATCGCACATGCGTCGTTTAACCTTTCGTTTGCATCGCATAATTGCACATGCATCGCGAAACACCGCACATGTGTTGCATTTTTACGTTTACGTCGTTTCCCCTATCAAATGCGAGCTTTTAAGCTAAGACCTGTCTACCCCACGCACTTGCGTCGTGATGCAAAAAATGCGTTGAATGAGAAGTCAATTGCGGCTTACGCGACAACATTTGCATCGCGCCGCATTCATTTCCCCCCCTAAAAACCTCATAAATGCATAAAATTTGAAAAATTTATAGGTAGGATAGGGTACTTACTAGTGCCTCTATGCCCTCGAGTCGTCAAAAAGTGCACACGTGATAGCCACGGTGGTATTTCGAGGGAATCACCATCATCTTTTTGAGCTCTGATCTTTGAAATTTTTAATTAATAAATGTGAAAATGACACTTGGTTTTGATTTTTCAACCTATTTATATGCTGAAAATTAGGGTTTCGACCTAGTAGGTTTGTATTGGCGGCTCATTTGACCATATTTGTCTGGAATTTGGGCTAGCTTAGTGTCCTGCATTCTCGAGTCTGATCATGTCGTTGTGTCTCCTGTCATTAAATTGTTTAATCGAGAAACTTTCCAAATTTTTCTGACCCCGAGTCAAAATTCGGAAATTTTCTCGAGGGAACATAGGCACTCCATACCTATGCTATGGCATATTCTGGACTTGTTTTCTTTGTCATAACGTGATAACCTGCATTATGACAAAGAGGGGAAAATGTAGACACTTAAAAATTACCAAAACCTGCAAGCAATATTTTACCACCTTTAGTCTTAGCATAATTATGACATTTTAATTATGTTCCTAACCCACCTTCAACTATTAATTAAATAATTCACAATTATTTAATTAATTCATTATTTTCTATTCTTCATGATTATTACATAAATAAATCTTATTTATTTATTTAATGTGTCACTAATTATCAAAGTCGTCTCACAATTAAATAGAGTTCTCAATTTATTTAATTAATCTTTATCATTAATGTCCTCTTGATTATTAAATAAATATATTTTAATATATTTATTTAATGTCACTAATTCTCAAAATCTTCTTTTATTTAAATAGATTTATTAGTTTATTTAATTAAATCAATTGCCTCTTCTAAATTAAATAATTATTCCTAATTATTTAATTGTCTTATATGACATTTCCCTCTTTTTAAATAAAACAATTTATTTAAAAATGACTTCACATAGTTAACTGATTTTTCTTTTAATAATTAATTTTAAATCAATTACTTATTATCTCACAAAATCTATATTTTGAATTAATTTTAATTCAAAATAGAAATATTCAAGATTCTACAAATCAAGCAATTGCTAAAATTACAAATTTTCTAAAATCTCATCTTCTTATCTTTTGATTTTTGCTAATTTTCATCTCATTGTCACATTTATTCTCATTCTTTGATTTAATTTCTTAAATTAAATCTTGTCCACTCAAATTGAATTTCAACCTAGAGTTGCCCTAAACCTAATTAAGGGGTTGTTATTTTGAATCTTGACCACAGATTCTAGGGCACTTATCAATCTTTAATCTCATCCATCCATACAAAATTGCATTTTCTATAAAATGACAATTTTGTCTTCATTTTGACATCTCTTAAAAATCTCTTAATCTTAGAATTTTATCTCTCAACTTCTTCTTCTTCTTCACGCCATTCTTTTAATTGTCTTTTGCAGATTTAATATTGCATGTAGAACTTAGGTTTTTAGCTTGCACTCCATTCAAATCCTTCAACATTTGCATGGTCTTGTCATAATCATAATTGCTCACAAGGAAATTTGAGGGCATTCATCATATTGCAGCAAATCGAGAAGGTGCAAGGAAGGTGATTCATAAAGGTTGAAGGCATTTGGTGAGATCTCTCCTTTTGCTTTGTTGTTTTCTCCTTTGTTCTTCTTTGCTTACTTAGGTTTGTTTTTGTTTGTTTTCATAAAGATAACTTTGAATAACTTACCCTATATTACATTGGTGAACTCGACAAGTTTCTTTAACACGGTTTTCGCAGGTTTTGTACGGCTTTCAATTTTTTTTTGTAGGTACAAGTACGAAATGACACATTTGAGAGGCCTTGTGATGCAATCACTCTATTACGCCGCATTTGACTTCCCTTGTGATGCATTCGCTCTGTTGCACCACATCTGACATCTCAGGTGACGCATCTGACCTATCATGCCGTATTTGACAGCCTCAGAACCACAAACACCAGAACGAGCCGCATATTCTCTATCACGATGCATTTGACTGGTAAAAAATTTTCCCTTGTTGTATTCTTTCTTTTTCAATTTTTTCCTATTTTCTTTAGTTCTAGATTAGAGTATATTTCTTTTGTGCTACTAAATCTAAATCTGTTTGTCGTAGCGTGTGTCCAGCTAGAGTTAGTTAATAAATCTATTGTTGTTGTTTCCTTTTCCAACAAACCTTGCATTTATTTTCACTCATGGGATAAAATGAACAAACATGCAAGTGCTTAAGGGTAAAAAGAACAATACATTTTGTTTTACATGGGTTTAAAATTAACTCTTAGTTGGAAAATACTACAAACGGTTAAAATAAACCCCTTTGTTTGCAAAACACTACAAACGGATAAAATGAACACCATGTATTTTATGTTTGTACACATTTTTTTTTGGGTTTAAAATGAACACCATGCGAGTGTGAGTTAGCATATTCATGTGCGCTCTCTTTGTTTATAAACAAAGATTGACTGAGATATGAATATGTTGGCCTACTTTTGTTAAGCTTTAGAAACTTGGGCCTACTTTGGTGGGAAAAAGTACTCACCCCAAAGGGACTCAAACTGGCAATGAAGCTCTTTAGTCGAGCTGCTCCCAACTGGTATATAAATGTGAATCCTAAGGGAAATCCTAGGATTACGAGTGTAGATATGTCATACAGGACCAAGTAGTACTCTTAGAACCCTATTGAGCTTAACCTCTTCAGGCTGGAGTGCCTCCTTAATGGAGCTTAATCTTGTGCCCCATGTATGACCAATCGAACAGGTGTCCAAATTAAATCCTTTGTTGTAGAAAGCCAAAAACCTTCTATTCTTTGGTGCAACAATGGTCAGCACCCGCAACTGCGCAGATCTTAGTAGAAATGATCAATCTGCCATGGGAGTTTCATGGAGGTTGGAAGCTTGGTTTCCCTAACAAGTGAGTGCACTGTAAGGGGGAGTCCGTGGGGCCAAGCTTTTGAATTCATTCGCTAAGGATATGCAGTTAGTGGGATCCAAAAGAATACTATCCTTGCAGCCCTAGGATTTTTGTCAATATCTTCAATGTGGTTGATTTTCATTTTTTTCAACACCAAGTGTTTGCCAACTTTGTTTTCAGAAAAATTCAACAACTGAACATCAAACTTGCTAAAATCTAAGACAAAACTGGTAAAATCTGTGAAATTTTTTTTCCAAAAATTGCCTCTTGCGACGCAAACACTCTGTCGAACCGCATTCTCTATATTTTGAGACACAATCATTCTGATGAGCCGCATTTGAAAAATCATGAGCCACAATTGCTATGATGAGCCGCATTTGAAACATCCTGCATTGCATCGCCATTCTATGCCGCATTCACTAGTATCAAACCTCATTCGCCATTCTGAGCCGCATTTTCCAGTTCTAGAACCGCATTCACCATTTTGAGCCGCATTTGCTCTGTTGTGCCACATTCGCTGTGATGCATTTGCAAAAACTTCACAACCATCTTCCCACTATCAAAATTGAAGTCCAAAACTTTTCTTTTCTACAATTCCATCAAGTATTCATTTACTATTACTGTTTAAACCAAACACTGAATTGCTCAACTTCCCTCAACATTGCATTATAGATACCATTTTTTATGATCACAATAGGATTCCATTTCCATTCCATTAGTTGCATTGTTAACTCTACCATCTCCTTAGACACTTATTTTTGCAGATTTTAGGAGTAGACTCTTACCATCCATTGTCAAAACTTTGCATTAAATATTAGGTTATCTTTGGACTTAATCACACTTTGTCTTTTAGTCAAATATCCTTGTGAATTATTTCTCACTCATCAGTCTAGTGTGTAAACTTCACCTTGTCACTCATTGTCCTTTTACAGTCCATTGGTATTCCAAACTTGAATCATTGACAAAACTTTTCTTGGTTAAGTATTCCTCTCCTTAGATTTATCAATAGTGAGTACATCTTAGGCTCCTTTTAGTTGCATACCATTTAGCATCTCCATTTTAGTGTCACACCATTTGAATTCACAAATATTTAGCCTCATTTTAGTCTCATTTGCATTTCATAACTTTCCTCATTTCCAAAAAACCTAAAAAAAACATAGTGTCATATTTAGATCATTCTCCCCCATCATCCAAAATTTGAGAAAAAATTTTATGGTTGAAACTAGATTACAGAAAAATAAAAGACTCATGGATTCCTTTGGACAAGACACCAACTTTCTTGGTTTCACAATTGGCATGGATTCTTTCCCTAATGACATGAACAATCTTTCTTATAACATGGGAAATTCCAATATCAATCCTTTCAGTGAGATGAACATCCCACCCTCTCCACAAGATCTTTTTGAACAATCCTTCTTATAACTAGGAGCGGTGGTGCAGAAACTAAAAAAATGTGTTTTTTAATTTGTGTTTTCCATTTGTGTGCCTCGAAATGCATGCTAGGGAGGTCGTATGGCCTCCCTGGCAAAACATTTTTGCCTCTGAAACCAATTGCTCCAAAATCGACCAAACAATAGGCATTCTTAGGGTTTTTGGCCACTATGAACACGATGGTGACCCCCGTTTGTGCCCAAAGTCCCCAAAAAATCAGCTACCCCCAGAGCTTGCAAAAAATCACCGAGCTTGAAACCCTCATAGATTTCTTCAACGATGACCAAAATTAGTAAAATAAAAGCCAATCCTGACTTTTTCCAGCACTCTAAATTCAATGGAGATGCTCGATTTGATCCAAAACACTGCATAAATGAACTCAAGACATGAAACCCTCAAGGAATCCTGAATGTGTTCTGCAATTATTTTCTACAAAAAACTGAGAAGGGGCTACATATCAAGGCTCTGATACCATGTTAGAAACCAAGATCATACATGAAAACCAGAATAGCCTTCCACAAAAGAGAAAAACAATAAAAATAAGAGCTTTGCAAAAAAATGTGCAAATTGATATTATTCAAAATTGAGAAATTACATGAGATGAATTGCTTTATAAAAGAAATGTATGCATAACCCTAATATTGACCTAAAACCAGCTCAACTAAATAAAGATTACTTATTAATTAAGTAAATTAATTATTACCTAAGTAAAACCTAAGTAAACTTAATAAAGTGTAATTAAATAATTAATTACACCAACAAACTATGCCCCTATTTTAATGCCCTTGACCTGAAACTGCGTAGTTTCCTAAAAAGAGTGCCCTTGTTTTATGCATTTGACCTGAACCTACGCACTTGCCTAAAAACAATGCCCTTGTCTAGTATTTTTCTAGCATTTTCTCAAGAACCTAGCTTTTGACTTCTCTTGCTATTTTTTCTTTTAGCATTTGTTCTAAACCCTAGCATGTGTCTGTTTGTCATCTTAAATGTCATTTTTCATCATGCTTATATCATTTTGTGTTACTTTACATGTTTAGAGTGAAACCCTAACATCTTGGTTTATAACAATTGTAGGTGTCTCCGAGCATTTATGATGAGAGAGAGATGTCCTCGCCACTTGTTCAATCCGATTTCCCATTTCGGTGCATTGGAGCGAGACTTCCTTGATGTCGTGGGATTACATTATATTTCTTACATGCCCCCGATTAGGACTCATACATCAATGATGATTGCACTTGTGGAGAGATGGCACTCTAAGACATCCTCCTTTCATTTGCGTATAGGGGAGGCTACTATTACTCTTGAGGATGTTTGGAGGATACATTGTCTTCCTATTCACAGTGAGATCATAATGTATCATGTTCGATGAGGTGCTCATGCTATGCAGTGTTTGTTAGGTGTTGCACACTTGGATGTACATGCTTTAGAGGTTGATCTATTTGGGTTTTCTGATAGCACAAATCCTATCATTCTTGTCTTGTATGGTCTATCAGGATCAGTTGTTCCTGATAGGTCAGTTTGATAGTTTTTTGTGGGTTGGGGTACATGTATCGAGAGTATGCTAGAGCATGGAATGAGATATGTCTATGGTGCTTGTTTGCTTGCTCATATTTACCGATATATGCACGAGGTGGTGTATTGGGGTGGGAAGTCTATGTTTGTAGGTATTTCACTTTTGTATGTATTTGGGTATGGGAGAATATTGTAGTGACTTGTCTAGATGGGATTTAGGATTGTTCTTTTGAATGATCCATACTCTTATCATTATGGGGACTTTATGCATTACACCTTACCAGGGGACCTGCATTATTGGCATCGTGTGTTTGATGACATTCCTAGTTTCATGTGGAGACCTCATTTGAGCTGTGAGGTTTGGCCAAAGGATGTTGATTAGCTTGTTTACTACCAATAGACCCATTGGTTTATTATTCATTCACCTTCTGTGATAGAGCATTATCTACCAGACCGAGTCTATCACTAGTTCAGAGCGAGACAAGGGTAGGTTTTTGATGGATATGAGGCTTGGCTTGGTCAAACTACTCAAGAGGTCTATGTATGGGGTCTTCAGGCTGATATAGATACTATGGTTTTCAAGTTTAGAGAACTTGCCCCAGTTAGTTAGGGGTTGGCCGGTTGGTGTAGTAGATATAGGTACTACTCATGACTATGATCAGTGGTCGGCATGATGCAAGCCTTTGAGGTTTATTGATCCTGGGGGTGATCCCATTATGGATAGAGCGGGTATTATAGGTCATCATGGGGAGCGAAAATGAATTGAGGTTCTCGTAGAGTAGTTGGATCAATCTCAATGTGATGAGACACAAGGTATTCAAGATGAGTAGGTGCCACTCGCGTAGGGTCAGGGATAGGTTATGGGTCCTCCTCCACTATCTAAGGATGTTGATATATTGCTAGCTCAGATGAATTCTACCAAAGATGTAGAGATTGTGTGACAATAGGTTGCAAAGGCTTTGGTAGAAACTTTGAGGGCTAACCAATAGAGTGAGATTGGCCGATGACATTTTGTAGAGGCTCAAGTATTATTTCTGAAAGTAGAGAGAGATACTCTTTGGGCAGAGCATGATAGTATGTGAGCTGAGTGAGATCAGTATCTACAAACACCCACCTATTATCAAACCTTATATGATGCTACTATTCCTAGGGCTTCTCGGTGTTCATGGTTCAGGGAGGCGAGTGCTACTAGCAATGGCGGTGGTGGTGCAAGTGCAAGTGTTGGTGTAGGTGTAGGTGATCAATTTATGAGACAACCAGATCATTTGGGTGGTCTATAGTAGGGATAACTTTAAGAAACCCCCCCCCTCGGCAACGGTGTAAAATCTTGGAAAATATTTCCTTTTATTTGAAAAAAATATTAATCTTCCTAGCGAATCTTATGCACTGTATTAAAATTTTTGTAAAATCCTAGAGAATCTTAATGAATAATTAGTAAAAATAATAATCATAGTGGAAAATCCTAGTGAATAATCACTAAAAATATTAATTACAATGGTGAATCTCTCCTTCAAAAATTTGCATAGTTGGTCGACACAATTGCCCCATATATTTTTTTTTTTTTTTAATATTGAAGTAGGGGCCCGGGGGTGGCAGCCACCAACGGGTTCAAGGGGTCAAAGCCCCCTTATGGGGGTTGAGGGGGCAATGCCCTCTCATGGGGCCTGGCGACAGTGGCCCCAATGCACTCCCAAGCATAAATTCACTATTAAAAATGCATTGGAGCACACACGAATGAATTTTTTTTTTTAAATCTCACTTCAAAAGTAAGACTAAATGAAATTTGAAAATTTTACCATTGATTAGCTTTTAAATCGAATGGCTACAAGTTCATTCCATGAGCAAATATCAGCATGAGTGAACATCATCGGTGGGACACTTAGGGATGTCCCATAGATACAATGATGATGACGTATGTTATGAACTATTGGAAATAGTGAACGGTGGAGATCAAACAAAGCTTTGATCGGATGTCTTTCTGGGAGCTTGGTGCAAATATTGTAGATTCCCTTCATGATTCTCCAGAATTACACAAGTGGTGTACCTGTGCCTTGGTGGACCCCAAGTGGAGTATGGAAGCCTTATTGGCATGAGTGAACATCATCGGTGGGACACTTAGGGATGTCTCACCAATACAATGATGATGAAATATGTCATGAACTATTGGAAATAGTGAATGATGGAGATCAAATAGAGCTTTGATCAGACATCTTTCCAGGAGCTTGGCACGAATATAGTATATTCCCTTCTTGATTCTCTGGAATTACACAATATTACTGGTGAATATTATTAATATTTTTAATTACTATATAAACTACTAGCGAATTAGTGCCAATGACATTGTTTACATGGAGAATTAATCGAGAAAAATTTATTTTTTTGTAAAAACCTGGTGATTCAGTCTTCATTTTAGCTTGTACTATTTGCCATTTTTGGAGCTCCCGATTTCTATTATTCACCAATTGGCGAAGATTCACCACTAAATTTTTCTTTGGTCTATAGTATCCTATCCATCTTGTTGGGGTCTTAATTTTTTTTGGCACTTTATCTTCATGTTGTTTCATGGCGTAGAAACATTTATATATATATATATATATATATATATATATATATTCATTGGTCTAGTCAAGACCTCGTATACATGTTATGATGTTTTATTACTTATCACACATGTGTCACTATGGATGATGTACTTATGGAATGTTCCATTTTTGATGATGATATAGATGAGATATACCTTCTTCGATTCAGCCTCATTTTATGCTTATGTGATGGCGATATATGATGATGTATGTTTATATGTGCTTTTGTGCTTTTCTGATGTATGGATTTGATGTGGATGGATGAATGTTACTTTGTCTCATTTATGATTTGGTTTATGTTGATATGAATTCCCCATACATGATACATGATTTTTTTATTGGTTTATTATCATCATGATATGTATTGATAACATTTGTGGATGCAGTATGGATATGGTACTGATGATGTTTTATGCAGGATGAATGTTAATTAGAAGAAATATTGATGATAGATAGAGATATGATGTTAGTTAGAAGAAATATGATGTTTGTTAATTAGAATAAATATGATTATGGATAGAAATTTGATGTTAATTAGAATAACTATTGATGATGGATAGTGATTGATGAGTTGCTTTTGCTTCACTTTAGAGACTTTGTGGTTTGAAAAAACTTATTTGATGTAGCAAATAGATACAATGCACCAGGGTATGAGTTACCAAGGTGAATTTGTATCCATTGCATGGATTTTGACTCTACAAACAAAGAGTATCTTTCTTTATACCATACATATGAAAACTTTGTTTAAACTATAGGGGGGTTGTGTGAAAAACATTTCGAACTAGTCACATAGAGAGGTATAGAACACCTAACATGTAACTACTTCACAAAATATTTTAATACAACTTCCATACCCAATAAAGCAAGTATTTGCCAAAGTAATATTACAAAAATATCTTACAAATAACAAATTGAAATGATGCTTAATTTCCCCCATTCCTTCTTCTCTAAATCCTTATGTACATCCTCGAGACATCCTGAGAATGAGTCAATAAAATAAATCATAAAAATTAAGACCACAAAAATATAAAAAACAAATTTTTAGTATCACTTACCATATCTATTTGGGGTGGGGCTATTATCCATTTTGATCACGTCTATCGTAGGAACGGATTCATTAAGGCATATCTCAGGATGTTGTTGGGACTTGTCAAAAAGATAGATAGTTGATACTTTGGCATTGTTTCTGTCTGTTTATAGTTAGCTCTTACGTGATTGTTTTTCTTGGAATTTCTATCTTTTGATGTTTTCTTTCTTTGTTTGTTTGTTTTGTCAAAGGATTATTGTGATGATTCATTTATTATGGATGAAATATTTATCATGGATTTTGATGATGGGATGGGTCTTTTTAATTTTCTAAGTTTTTATGATGTTGTTTTTGTTATTTTCAAAGGACTAACCTAAGGCCTCGAGGTCTCATCAAAGATAAGCCTTACCTATGTTGTACATGCAGAGGCTTGTAGCTCGCTTGGTTTGACCTTTTCTATTTTATATATGTTTTTTGGATTTTTGTATGTTGTATATGTTTTTGGGATTTTTGGTTCTTTTTTTTTACTAAGTTGAATTAAAGCATGTTGAAAGCCTAAGGACACTGACCTAGGGTCTCAGGGGCTAAAAATCCTTGCCTACATTGTACACACAGAGACCACGTAGTTCGACTGTTTGACTCAAATCATGAATTTTTTGGGGGTAAACAACATCGATAGCTTGGATTGATATCCTATTTCTATGTCTAGAGGATATGTTGTGGGAAATCTACTTGAACTAGTTGTGAGTTTCAAGCAAATTTTGATATCTTAGACTGTTGAGTGAAGGAATAACCCAACGATGTTGTTTTGTTTTGATGTTTTTCGCATGTTTTTTTTATTTTTGTTGTTTTCTAGTGTTTGTGACTTTTTTTGTTTTATGACCACGATCGGATGCCACAAGATCTAATCCATGACTAGATTTGGGAAGTTTCCCCCAATAAAATGACTTACCTTAATTAGTGGCAAGCCATGGTTGGATACATAATTTATGAAATGGATGAGTGGATGCAATGAAAAAGTGTTGATAGATAATGATGCATGTTTTATTCACACATAGCACATGTTTTCTAGGTTTTCACCATGGTACCTATTCTAGGAGCACCACAAAGTGGTTTTCACTCAACGAATGTTTTATTTATCTTTACTGTTTTTTTCTTCTTTTTTAATTTTTTTTGTATTTTTTATCTCTTTTTCAATTTTTCTAGATTTTTACCCTTTTGCCTAGGGTATTCTGACGTGTTTCATGTATAGAAATTCTTGAGGTGATTGTTGTTCAGTAGTTCAGCTAGAGGTTCTCCTTCAAGAGTAGCCAACTGATATTCCCTAGAGTCATAGCTTGTTGTTATGATGAATGGGCCTAACCAATTGGGTTCAAATTTTCCCTTTCCATCTTGATTCAATTATATCTTTTGATTCTCCTTGAGGACTAAGTCACTAGCTTGAAATTTCTTATCTTTGGTTCTCTTGTCAAAGCTTCATTTGAGCTGATTCTGATAAACCTACAGATGGTCTAACGTTCGCAAATTCCTTTCATCTAGGAGTTCTAATTCATTCAGTCTGGATACCTTGTATTCTTTGTTGCTAACCATGCTTTTTAATGAAACTCGCAACGAGGGGATTTTGACCTTAATAGGTAAGACAAATTTTGATCCGTGGATCAAGGAAAAGGGTGTGGCACCAGTGGGTGTGTGAATGCTGGTTTGATAAGCCCAAAAGGTTGGTTTTAGCTATAAATTCCAATCACAACCGACATCATTGACAGTCTTTTTCAGTATTTTTAGGATTGTTTTATTGGATACCTCTGCCTGACCATTTCCTTAAGGATAGTAGGAAGTGGAAAATCTATATTGGATAGAGAACTTGGAATAGAGTTCCTAGACATCTCGATTCTTGAATGGGGTGCCATTGTCTATTACAATTGTCTATAGGATTCCATACCTACAAATGAGATAATTCAAAATGAATTTTGATATGTGTTTGTCGGTGATGTAGGTCAATGGAATTACCTCTATCCATTTAGTGAAGTACTATGTTGTGGTGATAATGAATTTATGCCTATTGGATGAAATGGGTGATATCTTACCTACCAAGTCTAATCCCCATTGCAAAAAAGGCCATGGTGTCATGATGGCTCTCAACTCTTGTGTTGGTGCATGAACTAGATCACTGTTTTGCTAACATTTTTGACACCCTCTAGAATGTTGAATGTAGTCTTGCTCCATGGAGGGCCAATAGTATCCTACCCTAAGTAGCTTATAGACTATGTTAGGTTTGCTAGAGTGGGATCCGCAAATACCTTCGTGGACCTCTTGTAAGGTCATTTATACTTATTTTGTGTTAAGGTACCAGATTAACATACCATATAGGCTACGATGATATAGGGTTTCTCCTAGGATCATGAAATGGGAGGTTCTATGGGTGAAGGTTTTCTTCTAAGTAGTCATTAAGTCAAGTGGTATGATACCGTTCTGGATATAATCAAAAGTATCTTAGTACCATGGAGAGTTAGGACCAACAACAACACATATCATTTCTGATTCTGGGATGTCAAATGTAGGCATAAGAAATTGTTCCATGAGGAATTCATATTTAGGAACATCCTGAGGAATATCAAGTAGCGAGCCTATCATTTCCATTGAATCAAAAACTCTATTATTGATCCTAGGAACCTGTTCAAAGGTTAATTTGATGAAGTACTCCTTGAAGTTGTCTACCATTCTTTTGTATGGTATCAATTTGTCATCTTTTTTTTGTTATTTTTCATTCACCTATTTTATTACTAGTTGAGAGTCTCCAAAGACATGTAGCTCTTTTATTCTCCATTCAATTGCCATTTTGAGCCTCGTGATAAGAGCTTCATATTCTAAGATGTTTTTTGTGCAAGGAAATGTAATCCTATAGGCCTTGGGTATACTATCTCCTTTTGGTGTGAGAAATAAAATACCTACTTCAGAACCATGTTGAGTATGGGACTTGTCAAAGTATATAGTTCATTGGCCTGTATGTTATGTCATCAAGACACTCTCATCTAGAAAATCCACTATGGGAGGTTTATGATCAACTATGGGTGCTTCAACCAGTTGGTCTGCTATGAATTGTCTCTTTATAGCTCTCTTGTCCACATACTCTATATCAAATTCACTTAGGATCATCACGCCTTTGGCTATTTGACCTTTTAAGTTTTCCTTTGCTAGTAAATATTTGAGTGGGTCTACCTTTGAAATCAGCTTCACCTTTTTGTTTAAGATGTAATGTCTCATCTTTTTTGTTGAAAAAAAAACTAAGATACATGCTCTTTCAATGGGTGAGTAGTTTATTTCATAGCCCACTAGTATTCTACTAATATAGTAGACTGCCCTTTATTTATTGTTATCATCTAGTTGGTCCAAGAGAGCTCCTAGTGTTGCTTGTGTGGTAGACACATAAAGTATCATCTCCTTTTCTAGAATAGATTGAATGAGTACAAGAGGAGTAAGTCAGTATTCCTTGACTTGTTGGAATGCATGGTCACATCTTCCATCCCAATTGAATGTGATGTTCTTGTGTAGGAGATGAGTGAAAGGATGGCACTTTTCTACCAGTTGTGTGATAAATTGTCTAATGGGTTGTACCTTCCCTTGTAGTCTCCTCAACTATTTTAGTGTCTTTGGAGGAGGCATCTCTATTATAGCTTTTACCTTTGCAGGATCCACTTCTATTCCTCTTCTTGACACTATGTACCCTAATAAATTTCTAGATGTTACTCTAAATACACACTTTTTAGGGTTGAGTCTACGATTGTATTGTTCTAGTCGATCAAACACCCTTGCTAGGTTTTGAAGTGATTTTCCCTTTTGATTGACTTTGCTAGAATTTCGTCCACAAATTTCTCCATGATTGTGTGTAGCATGTCATGGAATATGGTCATCATCGCTCTTTGATAGGTTTCCCTTGCATTCTTTAGACCAAAAGAAATTACATTCCAACAAAAATTCCCCCAAGCACAAGTGAATGTTGTTTTGTGTCGGTCATATAGAGAGATATTTATTTGGTTGTATATAGAGAAACCAACCATTAAGGATAGCATCTCATGTCCTACTATTATATCTACAATCATTTCAATTCTTGGTAATGGAAAGTCATCTTTTAGGTAGGCATTGTTCAAGTCTCTAAAGTTTGTACATATCCTTATGCCCCAAGTAGGTTTGGACATTGGTACTAGATTTGATATCCATTGTGTATAGTCAATGGGTTTGATGAAACCCACATCTATTAGCTTCTTTAGCTCTACCTTTACCAGTAATGCTATCTAAGGATGCATTTTTTGAGTTTTTTTTTGGTAGGATTTTCTCCAGGGATGACAACTAGATGATGCACCACTAATGTTGGATCTAGTCCAGGCATGTTAGCATAGGTCTAGGAAATTTTTACCTCTCTCATTGATGAACGCTATGAAATTTTCTTTCTCATTAGGATCAAGTGATGTTGCATGGTATGTTATCTTTGGGTCCTCTGTTGTGCCAACATTTATGGATTCTACTTCTTCTACAAGGAGTGTTGATCTTTCTTGATATTATGATATGGGGAGATTGAATCATCCATCCTCGGGTGCCTCTAGGAGGTTTTCACCTTTGGATGCATCCTTTATTTTTCTCTTTTTTTTGGATCTGATATAGCCACAATGTGGTTTTCCCTATGGGATCGTATTTTTATGTTTTTTATTTCATTTTTGCGACTGGAAGATTCAATGTCTCCACCAAAGTATGCCTCTTGTTCTAGCTCCATGATGAACCCTTCTTTTTGAGATCTTGTTGGTATGTCTGTTCAAAGTCCCATTAACTTCACGATTGCCTCATCATTCTGGAATTGGTCTAGAATAGGTGTATGTTGTTGTTGATCCCAATCTATGAGATGTGGGTAAAGAGTGGGAGACTATCATCTTGGTTTGCAAAACTTACTAAAGTAGGTGAAAGGGTTAATATGGATCTAGTGTCTTTTTCCCATTGGGTATCTAGGTCATCATTACTAGAAACGAGGGAATCATATCCAATGACGAAGGAAGGAGAATCTCATTCATATTCATTAGTCTTGTTCAGAATGGTAATAGATGTTGGGAATGGTTTCCATGTATTGGAGAGGGAACCTATCAATTCTAAAGTTTTTGAATAAGTCTTTTATGGGTAACTTTTTGTCCATGACATGATAGATATCCAGTGCCTTAACACTAGCAAAATTTTATCATTTCTTCCAAGAGGTTCATCTAATTTTTGGAATGACCACTTCTTTTGATTTATAACCTAGCCCCATATTTTTTTACCTTTGTTCCACTATGATAGGCTCTGATTATCCTTGTTTATGTATCCCAAGGCCACCTATTCCATTGTATCCCATTTTTTTGACTAATTGATAACCTCTAGAGTTAGGATCAATTAAAATGGGTTATGGATTTTCTCATTCTTTTTGGACCTCCTTGTAGATCATGGATGAAAGTTCCTCAAATTTGTCTTCATCTTTCATGTCTCCCCATCTAGTAAAGATAGTGGGTTTTTCTATCATTTGTATTATCTTGATCTCTTTTGGACCTCCATATACTTTGGGTGTTGGTGGAAGCATGCCAATGCAAAGTACTAGTTTAAAATGGTAGTTCCAATTACCCTTGTCAAGTACTTGAATCTTGGCTTCCATTTTCGGTTGCTCACTTGATGTGTTTCTGGTAGAGGTTGATGGAAGAATGGAAGGGTTGACATAAGAAAAGGAATCAAAAGCTATATCATTGCTAGGCACACGTTGTATTTTATTGTACTTCTCCTCCAACTTGGCACAAAAATGGAAAGGTTCAAGATCATCATATAGTGTTACTTCCTTTCCTTCATGTGGAAACTTTAAGCATTGATGAAAAGTGGAAGGGACAGTTTGTAATGCATGGATACAAGGGCATCCCAGGATTAATTTGTATGGAAACTCAAGATCCAATACTTGACAAGTAGTTTCTATGATGGCTGGTCTTATTTGTACCAGCAACTTGACTGTTCCTTCAAAATTTCTTTCCAAGTCATCATAGGCCCTTATGGTGATACTCTTTCCTTTGTCAATCATGTCGTCAGAATACCCCAACTATTTGATGAATTTTAAGGTACAAATGTTTAAACCTGCACCATTATCTATCAGTACTCATTTGACCATGATCTTGTGAATGCCAACCTCTATGTATAGAGATTGATTGTGGAATTTTATTTGTGGTAGATCTTTCTATAAAAAGACTAAATGATTATTTGTAGTGATTTTTCCAACCATAGCTTGGAACTGACTGGGATCGAGGTCATTAGGGACTGACATTTCCAATTATTTTTCCAATATCTCCCTATATGTGGGTGATAGTTTTAACAATTCTAGGATTGAGATGAGGGGAGGTGTCTTCTTTAACTATTCCAAAATGTTGTAGTCACTTGGTGACTTGATTGTGGGTTTGGAAGATGCTCCTTGTATTGTAACTCTTCCTCGATGGGTAGTCAAATTGTAGTTGTTATCTCCTCCTCATATCGTTACTACGTTTTCCCTATTATCGTCAACCAGTGAGAGGGTCCCTAAAACCATGTCATCGTATGTGTAGTTATGATTGTGGTACTCTTGTACCTTTCCTTTATCATTCCTCTTAGCATGGTTTGGGATCAGGTTTGAGTATATTTATAGGTCTTTTTTTCCAGTTCGATGTTCCACATATACTTCCCCTTTTTCTATCAAGTCTTGTATGATATGTTGGAGGTGCATGCAATTGTTGGTCATATGTCCTTTGATCATATGGAAATCACATAAGTATTTCTCATTGTACCATGGTTTCTTAAAGCTAGATTCCTCATAATCTTGGTGATCATTCATTTTGATGAGGTTTTGTTGTACTACTTTGGGTATAATTGTTTCAATTGACCCACCTAATATAGTGAATTGCCTCCTAGGCTGATCATATTATCTCTGTTACCCTCCCTAATTTGTCTGTTGGTTTACAACCTAATTTTTCTTGGGATAGGTAATTTAATTGCTTTGTGTGTTGTTGGGACCATAGCTTGTTTGTTCCACCTTTGGTTTGTTTTGATTTGTGTTTTGTGTATTCCACAATGCTCTAGTGTCTACCACTCCATCATTTGTGACGTTCTTGTTTTTGGCCTAGACTTTGGGCTTCTCATTTCAACTAGAGGGACTATCTTTTGAGTTGTTTGTTCTTAAGGTTCCTCTTTCTATGAGGGATCTCTCAATATGTAACCCCACTTTTATTGTTTCCTCAAAGTCTACAAGATATAGCATAGTGATATGGTAGTTTATTTTGGGTAGGACATTCGTGATGAAAATATCCACCAAATCCTTGTCTGGAATGGGCCATTTGCATCAACTCACTTTGTGTCTCCATATCTATAGGTAGGAGGCAAAGGACTCTCCTTGGTTCTATTTGATTGTGGAAAGACTCATGATGGTGACATCTTGTTCTATATTAAACAAGAAATGGTTTATAAATTTACTAGATAGGTCATCAAAAGTTCTAATTCTAGGCTGTAGACAAGTGAACCACTCCATAGTGTGACCTATAAGGTTGCGTGGAAAGAGCCTCATGAGATAGAAATCATTGTTATGTACCTCCATACATGATACCAATAATTCTCATACATTCTCTACCAGATCTCCTACTCCTTTATACTTTTTATCAAACCTGGTTATATCAAAGTTTTTTGGAAAGGGTAGTACCGTGATGGATTGATTGAATGGGAACGAAAAAATTTCCTACATAGTGTAGTTCTTCTTCTATTTTCCTATCTACATATCTACTATTTTCTAGGTGATAGCATCTAGTTTTAGTTCCATCTCCATTTTTTGTACATGTGTTTGCAAACTCTTCATGTAATATCCTTGTTTCCCTACTCGGTTTTGGTCATAGATTAGGTATTGTGAAGGTACAGGACCTTGATAGCCATATGGGATGTAAGGAGGGTTAATTCCTTGTTGTTAATAAGGAGAGTTAGCTCCTTGTTGTTGGGGTGGAATTTACTAAAGGCTTCCCTAATGATGCATTTTTTGGTGACCTTGTTGATGGGATGACTGAATAAGGGTGCTTTGTGGCACACCTTGTTGAGCAGGACTAAACTGAAGGTTACATTGGTGATGCATTGGTGGGATACCTTATTAAAGGGACAATTAAATAAGGGTGTTCTATGGCACACCATTTTGTTGAGGACTATAATGAACATTACCCTTATGATGCATTGGCAGGATACCTTGTTGATGGGATGACTGAATAAGGGTGCTTTGTGGCACACCCTACTGGGTAGGACTAAAATGAAGGTTACCCTAATGATGTGTTTGCAGGATACCTTGTTGATGGGATGACTGAAGGAAGGCTCTTTGTGGCACACCCTACTGGGTAGGACTAAACTAAAGGTTACCCTAATGATGAATTTGTGGTATACCTTATTGATGGGACAATTGAAGGAGGGTGCTCTGTGGCACACCGTGTTGGGTAGGACTAAACTGAAGGTTACCCTGATGATGTTCTTTTTGGATACCTTGTTGATGGGACAAGTGAAGGAGGGTGCTCTGTGGTGCACCCTGTTGGGTAGGAAAAATTGAAGGTTACCCTGATGATATGTTTATAGGATACCTTATTGATATTATTGTTGGTTCAAAATGGGACCCTATGTTCCACCTTGTTGAAGGTACTGATTGTTCAGAGGGGACCCTATGTTCCACCCTATTGATGGAACTAATTATTCTGAGGGGGACCCTATGTTCCACCCTATTGATGGTATTGATTATAAGAAGGGGGACCTTGTGTTCCACCCTATTGATGGTACTAATTTTTCTAGGTAGGGTTGACTCTTGAAGTGTTCTGAGGTATATATCAAGCCTAGGAGGTGGATTTTTATTTTGAGGTTCATATTGAGATGGCCCCCTTGATACATTTGTGCCACAACTACTTATTCAACCTAAGCTGGTTTTCTAAATAAGGGGTTCTCTATGGGTTGATCACTGTTTTATGAGAACATGGGTGGCATATTCGACATCTTTGGAGGTTGGGTTGGGTAAAAGCACAAACCTATGTCACACCTTATAAAGGAATCAACCAACAGCAAAAAAAAATCTGAACTTTGACCACATAAAAGTGGTCTTTATGTTTTGAATTTGAAAATGGTGTAAACTAATTAAATGTAGAAATTTTGATGAAGTTTATTCCTATAATTTTTAAATTTAGAAAAAAATTGTTTTCATTATGTTTTTTTCAATTTAAGGACAAATTTTGGAATGCTGAAAAATTTCAGGAAAGAGTGACTTCACGGGCCGTCAAGAAAAAAATCAAAAAAAACTTCATTTCTCCCTAATTTTTTTTCTCCAAATAGGTTACTTCAATATCTACTACATGGAAAAAAAAATCAAATTTTGATGTATATTTTTCTCGTAATAATGTTTTAAAGTCAAACACGTCATAATTTGACAATTTTCACGGGTCGTCAACTATTTTCAATTTTTTTAATCATTTTCAAAAAACAAATTATACCCTTTTGAAGAAGACTCTCTCCTCTACTGCACCATATAAGTTTTTAAAAAAATTAATATGTTTTACTGATTTTTTTTAAATTTCTAATCAGCCTCTTTTTTAATTTTAACAACCTACTTGCATTATTTTGAAAATAGCATATATTAAAACTAATCAAAATATTAAAAAACTTATATATTTGGATTCCCCACTCAGAGTTCTACAAAAGGGTATTTTTATTTTTTGCAGAAAAATCATTCTAATACTTAGTTAAAGTTGAAAGTTTCACAAAATTCTGAAAAGTTTTGAGTTGGTTGCCAACTAGGATGCCAACTAGACAGTTTCGGCCGGAAGGGTTTCTATCGGAAGGGTTTTGGCCGAAACCCTTTCGATAGGAACCCCTCACATATAAAAACCCAAATTGAAGGCCGATTTGAAGGTTGAAAGGGAAAAAAAAAAAAATTGGTTTCGGCCAAAACCATGTGTGCTCGTATGCGCCACATGGTTTTGGCCAAAACATACTCAACCGAAACATTTCCGATTGAAATTAGTTCCCTCAGAACTATTTATTTGGCTAAAAGTGTGACATAAGTTTGTGCTTTTACCCGATTGTTTGTCTCAAAGCTGAGTTATCCTAAAGGAATAATATTGGGGTCTTTGAGAGCCTCTACATTGAAGTCCATGGGTAATTTTGCACTGTTTTGTGCTAACTTGAAGAAATAGGAGTTTGGGTCCTTTCTTAACAACTTTTCCATTAGTTTGAGAACCTTGGGGTTGTTATAATGTTCAAACAATTCCTCCTTGTTTATCTCTTCCTCACTATCTACCTCCTCAACAACCACTTTGTTTGGGTCTTGGTTGTTTTGTTCCATTACCTCCTTCTGTTTGTGGTTCATTTCTTCCTCAATGAAAGTGTCCCTGTACACTGGTATCTTATGGGGATTTTCAAGTTCACTTGGCCTATAGCCCCATGGGCTACTCTCATCATTCATGGAATTTGTTGGTGGGATACTGGTGGTGTTCTTGTTTGCTTCCATTTTCTTCCTATGTTGTGATCTCATGGTTGCCATAAAGAACTTGGGTCCCCTGTGGGAGAGAGGTGAAACATTTGAACTCTCTAGGTGACTCAAATCCTAAGGACCCAATGTTGTCCTATAGATTATGTGAGATATTAGAACTGTTAGAATGGACCAGGAGTCTGACAATAGTAGAAGGAATAAATGTTTATATTTTTCTTGGAAGCACATTTGTAAAATTTGTATACCAACCTAGTTCTAGTTTTGTCAAGTGCCCAAAGGTGTTTCTTGAGAGCTTTTGGACTAAGATACCTATGTCCAAAATGACAACCTATGGAATTTACCTTAGGGATCTTGACCTTGCGTGAGATCATGAAGGGGATATTTATTGCCACACGAGTGGTGGTAATATAGGTCTTTCTACTACTATGTCAACTTTCTATTCCTCTTCGTATAGGACAATTGATGCGGTGAGAAACTGGCCAAGTGTTTCATTCTTCTAAAAAATGAAGGCTCTCAACCTGCTTATGATGTCATTTTGTTCACCTTTGATATATGTGAGACTAGGCTAAAGGATCAGTGCTACAAGATCCGATTGTTGAACTGGGGTAGTTGGTCGCTAGATAGTCATAAAGTTTGATGGTGTTATGGGATGGTCACTGTGAAGCTCACGACCTTAGTGTTTGATTGCTATTTTGGAATGGTACTACTTCTTGGAAATCAAAATGTTGAAGAACTACGGTACATATTCCACTTCCTTGTCTAGAAGATATGTTGCAGGAAAGCTTACTTGTACTATCTGTGAGTCCCAAGTAACTGTTAATATCATGGACATCTGAGTGGAGGAATGAACCTAATGGTTTGTTTTATTTTGATCTCAAATAGGTAGGATGAAAATAATGGATGTGGGACTATCTGACCTTCTAGCTTTCCAATTGTTTTGGTTCGAACAATGATCCTATAAACAACTCTCTCTCATCTTTTTCTCCATGTTTGAAGTATGGTAAGTGATAAAACAACACTTGGATTGACTCAACAAGCATGGACTTATGTGACCTTCATATTTATAACTTAAGCTGTGAAATCACAACACAAATGTTTACTTTGATTAATGTAACTTGAAATCAAAGCCAAAAAATTTTGAAACCTTTAAGGAAATATCCTTTCAAGGGGTGTAAACATAAGGTTTATTTTACAAGTATGCACTAAATCAAAGGGTTTGTGGTTCAACCATCTTGTTCAGTGTTTGTTTCAATGTGTTCTTTTTCTTTTAATCAATCACATAATTTGATGTCAAATTATTTTGAATGTAATGGGAAAGTTTAACATGAACCAACAATTACAACCCTAGGCCTGATAGAAACCATTCTCTTAAGTAGGCTTGTCTCATGCTTTGAAGAGATGATTTTACATGCAACTTATGGCACGGGCCTGTAGTTGGAAATGGAAAGTAACTTCTTAGAAGTAAATTATGATGCACCAGTTTTAGAGATTTTTTTTGGATAATAGGGTGGCCTCTAAAACAATTTGGTTCTTAGTGATAACTATGAACACGAAAATATGACACTCACCCGCTAGCCAATTAAGGCTCTTTAACCATTTCCATTCCACTTAAGGCATGGGATTAGGTGAATTTTGTTGTCAACATGGATTGAAGCTACTTTCTTAAGATTTTGCAACCTTTAATATAGCATGCTTGTAATACCCCTCTGTTTTTCCTTCTGGTTGGACAGTGTGTCTTTGTGTGGGTATGTTGCTTTGATGAGTTTCTAGTTATTTAGATGTTATATTTATCCCATGCTTTGGATTAGCATAGTGGTTATTTAATTTAAAGATGTTTTGTGCTTTGGATTATAATAGTATATTAGAATTTTCAGATAGTTGCATTGTATTGGTGAAGGGGACGGTATCGTATCACTCGCTTGCGAGTGCCCTACGATCCCGTGATTTCCTCTTCATGTATGTATTTTATGTTGTTCATATTATATGTTGTTGTTTACTTGAATTACAGGTTGAAAGGTACAGGACATTGACTCCACCTGGTTTCACAGGTTGGAGCGTGTTCAATGCCCAATGGTATTCGATTGGGAGATAGTAGCTAGGTTTCCGTGCCAATTCGTCACCCTAGTCTTTGTAGGTCGTCAGTTGTTTGTCGGGTTGTGTTGTTTTGATTATCGTTCCCTCTCTTCATTATTTAATTTCAAGTTAGGAAAGGGTAACTAAATGGCTTAATGTATTTAAGTTGTGGTTTAATTTGTTCTGGGATTATGTTGAAATGTAATTGATTTTATTATTAATTTAATTTAATTAATAAATAATGTAATCGTTGATTAAATCTATTTATTAATTAATTAAATTTATGATGTTGAAAGAATTTAATTGTAATTATGTTGAATTTGAAAATAAAGAAAATGCATAAAAGTAAATGTGAGAAATTTGGAATTAAAAAAAATTGAAAAATGATTTAAAAGTCAAATTTGAAAGTTTGAATTCAAAATTGAGGAAATTGAGATATTTTCTAATTTTCTATTTTGAAGAATTTATGAAGGTGGTTGTGGGATTTTTAGGGTTTTATCCTTATGTTTGAATTTCTCTTCACAAATTTGGATCTTGGAGTTTTGAAAAAAAGTTTGAATTAGAGAGAGGAAGAATGTTTCAATTTTGTGGGTTTTTGGATCTGAGTTGTGAAAACTTGTGGAACTAGATTTGGAAGCAAGGTTGGAAGTTGGGCAATGTTTGGATCTTCTTAGACATCAGATTACCAGGTTCATGTCATTTGAATTTTTTATTAAAATTGAAAAGGTTCATGCTTTTGGAATTGTTGCTTGCAAAATCATTGTTTGGGAATCTTCAAAACTTAGGTTTGGTTTGCAAATAAAACCCATGTGGAATCTTGTTTTTTAAAAATTTGAATGAAAAACCTTTGGCTGAAAAAGAAATCTTTTCAAAATATTGTTGTTCTTGGTTTAAAATAATTATTTCTTGATTAAGTTTCCCATTTTGTTCTAAAAAAATCTTCTTGTGAGGTTATACTTACTATATATTTATATACAAAATATATATATATATATATATACATATATATTTTGCATATGGATTATTGGAGCTCTATCAATTTATTTTGAAAATTTTTAACCCTGGTTTTAAAATTCGGATATAAAAAAAAAAAATCCGTAGGTTCCTTTTATTTAATAATAAAAATTTTATTAAAAAAATTGTTTTGTTGGAGGGCTTTGGGGAAGCCACCGGGGGCTCACCCCACCGCACCCCCCATGGGAGGTGTGTGGGGGAGCCACGCCCGATGCGACCCCCGCAACCCTGCCCCCGCAGCCGGCTATGTTACACAGTCGTCGCTGCCAGTAATGGCGGCCGACTGTGTTACACAGCACCGCCGCTGCCTCCTCCTCTGCCCGGCACTCCAAACCAACGCCGCCCACTGTAATCTATGGCATGCAGTCCAAAAACCACGATCGACAAAAAAAGCCAACAGCCTTAGAAATTAGGGCACGCGCACGCGGCCCGAGGAGCTTTTAATTTGGTTTTTTTATTTTTATAAATAAATATATAAATATTAATATTTTATATATTATTGTTATAATATTAAAATATTATTTAATAATATTTTATATTATAATTTAATAATATTAAAATATTAGTATATATATATATATATTTATATTATGAGCATTGTTATATCAATATGATGTTTTATTTAAAGCATGTTTTAAGTTTAATTTAGGGAGTTAAATATTTGATTAGAGGATGCATGATTTAAATTCAATTGTGAAATTTTAAATGCATTTAGTTTGAAAGGTTAAACTTAGAATTGGCAAGAAATGTGTTTAGCATCGTGATTATATAATGATTTATTTTGTAATAAACTTTTTGTATTTTCTAAACGTTATATTCTGAAACGTAGAGACATACATGATTACTTGTTACCATTGAAACAATTAGTGAAGTTAAACTTTTAGTTTGAATTCCATCCTTCAATTGAAAGAGTCGTTATTTAATTCTGTGTTCTTAAGGCTATTAAGTATTGAATGCAAATGAAAGACGTGGATTTAGGAAATCTGAAGTAGAGTTAATTCTGATTAAACTACTTGTCTCTTAGGATTATTGTTTGGGGAAAGGGGTTGAGTGTTTTTAACTCATAAGTCTTCTAGTTTGGTTTTTCAGTTCTATGGGTTGTCGTTTTGTGTTTGTCGACCTTTTGAGAGTTCCTTGAGTAGTGCTTGGTCGAATCAATGTTTAACCCAGTTTCCACGAATGGGGACGTTTGTACCTCCTTGGTTTAGGAGTGGATTATGGGATCCGTGTCTCCTTGTATGGAGTGACCTTGTTATGTGGTTTGTTTCCTCCAGTGTTGGAGCGAGTTTCATTTTGTGTCACCTCCTATGAAAGGCATGGTCATGATATCTTGTTTGTTGCACCTTGGTACCATTGATGTTTGGCTGGTGTGTGTGTGTTATCAAGTAGAAGAGTGGCTTCCACAGGGGCCAGAGCCCGAAAGAGGTATCCAGGATAACCTTCGGAAGTGGTTTAATCAAGTGATAACTAAAACAATACTTAGAATATTAGGACTAACTTCTCACTAATCAAGATAATTTTACCTCACTCATAGACACAAGTGCTCGTTTAGACTTGGGATGAGTGGGAAGGCTTGGAATGGAAAGGTCATCTATCTTGTTTGTACGAAAGGTATTTGGCTCCGCATGAGTGAGTATGGGGGCCGAGATTTGATAAAGGTCACCAGGAAAACCTTTTCTTGTGCGGGCCGGAGCCTAGGAAGAATCCCAGAGGATAACCCATGACAAGCTATGTGATGACACTCTATCTAGGACAACAGTCATTTTTTTTATGGGTATGGTTTCCTTAACATACCTGATGTGACCATAGTTGGTATTCGATTATTATGTGTATGGTTCTCGTAACATACTTGATCTGCTTAATTTCTGGAAGCAATGTGACCATGTATATTTGTACTCATGTTGTACTTGTGTGGTATATGAGTTCTACTTGTGTTGTACATGTGTTGGTTGTGTCAGTTTGGTTCAATTATGATGTAGCCTGTGTCTAGAGTAGATGGTCTTGGCTAGGATTCCTTGTTACTATCTCCTAGCATGGGGGGTGGGCCTTTGGGTTCCACTTGGTTGGGTGGCATGCACCTAAATTCGTTGGGTTCCTTCTTCATGTTCTTGTGGACGAGACTTCCAGTTGGAGAGCTCATGGATTTCAGTTTCAGTTCTGCTTTATTTCATTTATGTTGATCTCGTATTATTTTACCCCTCAGTTGTTATCGAGGTGGAAAGTTGTAATTGTAATCCTATTGTTTAGACTTACCTCATTCAGGGAATGAGTGTTGTAATCTTATTTTAATGAATGGTTTATTGAAATGGAAAGTTATCTTTATGCTTGATGTAAATTATCTTAAATGGAATGTATGTGTTTAATTATTAAGTAATTGAATGGCATGGTTTAAATTCCTTTTTTTTTTTTGAGGTTCTATTTAACCTCTATCTCATAACCTTAGAGGTTGTTGGCATTAGTTAGTGAACTTGTTTAATAATTGTTCTTAAACAAAAAAATAAAATTAGTTTGTTTAAGTAGTTGTTTGCAACTTCCTCTAGGGTTGTGTGGTGGGCCGTTACAATGCTAGTAAACGTGCTTCGAGACCTTGCAATGAGTTCTCTAGCGTGGGATGTATCTCAAGGTAAGCCCTCTCTTTAAGGAAAACTTGAAAAATAAATTGCAATGCTCAAAATTTCTTTCACTCACCTAAGATTTCCAAAAGGTTCGAGGGGAGAAGATAAAACACTTCAACTTTTCTAATCAATGAATGCATAATGAAAAATCCATAGAAAATTGATTCCTTTTAAACACCTTGAGCGGTGTTATCCTCAAAAATATGTGAATAACATAAACAAATTGTTCTTTTTATTTGCACCAATAGGAAGTATTCAGGATATCGGTCGAAAATAGAAATGGTGCAATACAAAAGAAATAACTTTTTCATTTTAAGCTCCAAAATTGAGTGTTTCTAAGAAAATAGTCCTAGTCTTTAATTGGTCAACAAATGTAAATCGTGCATGTGTCAACAAAATGGAAATCATTTGTGCTCTTTTCAGGCACCAAATTTAAAGTTCCTAAGTTAAGAAAACATGAAATTGGTTCATTTCTAGATCCCAAAATTGAAGTGCTTTTTTATTTTGTTCTTTTTATGAGCACCAAAATGAGAGTTCCTAAGTTAAGAAAACATGAAATTGGTTCAATTTTAAAACACTAAATCAGATGTGAGTTTGTGTTTATTCATTTTAGAGCACCAAAATCATATTCCTAAGTTAAGAAAAAATGAATTGGTTCAATTTTAAACACTAAAATCAAGTGTGAGTTTGTGTTTGTTCATTTTAGAGCACAAAAAGAAAATTCCTAAGTTAATAAAAACTAATTTTAGATCTAAAAATCTAGGACCGATCATCTTCCCTACAAAAACGTGTTAATGTCACTTGAATCTTGCATCAAATTTGTTAATACCTATTTACACATCCAAAAACAAGCAAAAGTTAGTGGAAAATTTCATTACAATAGTGCAGGATTCATACACTTGCATGTCAGAGCAACTACTTAGAGAAAAAATGAAAAAGCAAAGAAAAAAATGCAAATGCTCAGTTCTAGAAGTATATGCTCAAATCTCCATGTAAATGCTAACACTATCAAAAGAAAAAGTGCAAGTCTTGAAGCAAAAGCACAGTTTCTAGTGCAATAGTGCAATTCCCATGTCAACTACATAGTTCTTGGCAACTATGTGATTTTATTGATAGATAAGTGCACAAGTTTTTTGGGTAACGCGTGAAAGCTCTTTCAAGTGTGTTTCTGGGACCTACAACTTAAAAAATGGATTAAACAGATGTTAGAGGAGGGGACAAGGGTCCCACCGAGCATGCCAAAATGTGTGAGGGGGAGAACGTTAGATCAAAAGAGGGATCAAAACATGCTAATCTAATAATCTAAACTAAGATTAAACATATTAATCTAAGATCTAAACCTACACATATGAAATGAAACTAAGTTATTTTAACATATATAAATGAATGTACAAGAATAACACAGTCTTACCATCCTATAGTGGAGTGTATTCACCTAATGTTGGGTTGTTATTATCACCGCGAAGCCTCCAAATTTTGTGTGCAAAATCTTGATGAGTGACTATTTTGGTTGGTTGATTGAAGAAATGGTGAAGCTCTATCAATAGTGTTCTTGATAGCACTTCATTGCTCAATGTATGTTGATTCTTTGATCCTTATTTATGAGGAAAGGGGCTTGTTATATAGAAAATGAGATTTGAAATGGACGATCAAGATCATGTTGAAGAATATCCAGATCACTGGTCGGAGTGTGTTGAGAGGAATCAAACATGAGAAGATTGTGCAAATTTGATTGCACAATTTGGGTGATTGAGAAATAGATTGGCCAGTTAGGGATTTAGATTGATCAGTTAGGATTTAGATTGATTAGTCAGGATTTTGATGGCTTATTTATGAATTTGATGGATTAGTTAGGAATTTAATTGATCAGTTAACAACTTAGATTGCTCAGTTAGCAATTTAGATTGATTAGTTAACAAATCAGATTGATTAGTTGACAAATTAGATTGCTCAATCAACAATCATATTTTCTCAATCAGAAAGTGGGTGAGGAATATGAGTTAATTTATTTAATTAATTAATTCATTTTCAGAGTTGAATGTGCAAATCAAGTTTGACTTTTGCAAACAAAGTTGCATTAGTTTTATTTGATTTTTGATAATTGATTTGAATAGTTTGATTTAATTATTCAAATTTTGGAGGGAAAGTGTTGTAATTAAATTATGATCTAATAATTTAATCAACTTATGGGAATAAGGTGATTTAGCAACATAATTAAATGATTGGCATCATTTAATCAATCATGACAAAATAAAGTGAGATTAGAACTTCATTAAATAAATGTGATTTATTTAATTGGTCGAATGGTGAAATGTGAATTAATCAAATAATGTTGTTATATTTAATCAATAGCAGAATTAGGGTTTTTAGGAACTTATTAAATAAATGAAATTTATTTAATTTGTTAGAAATGGTGAAAAAGTGAATTAATTAAATAATGTTTTATTATTCAATTAATAGAGGAATTAGGGTTTTTTATGTCATTTCATTGTGGTGTGATGTGGGACGTTGTGGGATGATTCTGAGATGATCTGAGACATTACAGGATGATTCTGAGTTGTTCCGTGGTGATTCTGAGATGATCTGAGACATTATGAGATGATTTTGAGATGTTTTGAGGAATTTTGGGATGGTTTTGAGATGTTATGGGATGTTCTAAGATGATTATGAATCATCCTAAGATGTTACGAGATGTTTTGAGATGATTTTGAGTCATTCTGAGATGTTATGGGATGTTTCGAGACAATTTTGAGTCATTCTGAGATGTTACAGGATGTTCTGGGATAATTCCAAGTCATTCTGAGATGTTATGGGATGTTTTGGGATGATTTTGAGTCATTTTGAGATGTTAGATGTTATGAGACAATTTCGAGTCATTCTGAGATGTTACGTGATGTTTTGAGATGATTCCAAGTCATTTTGAGATGTTACGGGATGTTCTGAGACAATGTTTATTGTTGTTTGATGTTGTTCAATGTTCAATGTTGTTTGATGTTGTTCGATGTTGTTTGATGTTGTTCGATGTTGTCTGATGTTGTTTGATGTTGTTCGAAGTGTGTGATATAGGTGTTAAGTCAATTTTACATGTCTATAGATATACTTGAGTTTCTTAGAGAAAACTATTTTAATAGTTGACATAATAGGTTTTCTAGGAAAATGTATGCAATGAGTTTTGTTGTAACATTTTACCATCTATTGATGTGGTAAGTTTTTAAGGTAAATTTTTACCTAATTGTTTATTGTGTACTCAAGTAATGCAACCTATGATGTAATTTATATTTTTTGTAGAAATTTATGTGAGTGCAACCCAATGTGAGATGTATTTTTACACTCATAGTCTAAAAGTGTTGAGTCCACTCAAGCCAAACTCCAAACTAGGTATAACACTATGGTAATTAATATTTGGATCTACAAAGATAATGAGGAGGTTGCAAGTTCAAGGGACTCTAACTAGAAGAAAAATAACCAAACCAAAATAAATTAAATCATTTTTAAAATTTTCATACATCAACGTTTATTTTAGATGGTCTGACCTATTATTTAATAATGAAACATGTATAAAAATAAGGGTTGAATGAACTTTTGATGGCCACCCCTTCTTTTTTTTTAATGAAATATATTTCAGGGGATAGGGTTTCAACCTCCTATGGTGGTTGTGGCCCCTATTGTGGGCTACAACTCACAAGGGGTTGTAGCCTCCATGGGCTCCCATGGTAGGGCCAATGCCTTAAAATAAAATTTTATTTATTTATTACATTTTTTTGTTACTTTGAAAAATATAACCTAAAACCTATAGCTAATGTTCTAAAGTTGTCTAATTGATTTTACTTTAGTATTATTATTTTAATTCATGCTTTTTTATATTTTATGTTTATAAGTAGACTTATATATATAGTGTATCCAATTCATTTTGAAATTATATATGTTTCAAAATAGAATATTCAAGTGATTTATGCGTATACTCAAATCTTAATATGCCTCATAAATTTATAAATGTGAGAAGCAATATATTTTATATCTCAATATATCTATATTTTTATTTAAAGTACATTGATATTGATTTTGATTACTATATGAATATAAAATAAACAAAATACTAGATTAATTCCTCCTTTTAATACGTATACATAACTATATATTAAATCAAATCTTTTTTCTAAAAAAATAGAATTAAAAATACAAACATTAAAACCTAAATTTCTTAAAAAACTTAGAGAATGTAAGATATTAGATAAGTATTTCTTAAGTAGCTATAATTCTAATCCAAGGATTTAAGTATAAATAAGAGATTCTTCATTTAATTATCTGATGTTAGGGTAAAAGTATAAATTTGTGTCACACTTTTAGTCATCTAAACAAGTGAATTTAATTATTTCTAACAAAAAAATAATTTTGGTCAAACATATGATCTAGTAAGATTCATTCTAGCTAAGTTATATATTTCCACAATTTTTCCAACTATAATTGTTGGCTAAATGCATATGTAGCACCATATTGAGGCTAATTTACCAAAAACATAAAATTATTTGAAAATTTTGATGTTTCAACAACTCCTACTCATGTAAATATTTTTTTGAAAATATAAAAATACCCTTTTGTAGATCAATAACTGTAGTTTTCAAATATATGTATTTTAATAATTTAATTATTATTTTTATTTTATTTTTATTTTTACTAAAAGTAGGTTATTATCAAAAAATATTAGGTTGATTACCATGTCAAGAAAAAATAATAAAACATATTAAAAAATTTGAAAAAATATGATGCACTAAATAAAAGAATTTATATCAAGATGGTATAATTTTTTTCTATTTTAGATAAATAATTAATATGAAAATTGGCATTGAATGAAAACAATTGTGTTTAAATACACATTTTTTAATATTTATTAAAATTGGAAAAAAAAATATTCATGCACTAAATTTCAAGTTATAAATACACACAACATTTGAAGGAAAAGAATAAAATTTACTATATAAAGATCAACGTCTCATGTAACTTCATTTTTTAGCATTTTCTCAAAAACTAAATTATAGTGTCAATTTATAAAAAACCATATTAAAATTATTTTTTAATTTTTTAAAAATACAAACATAAAATATACTAAAAAATTACATATTTTATTAGTTTACATCATTTCAAAATTCAGAAAATATCACTTTTAGAGGTTCAAGTTTAAAAGTTGGATCTATGTTAGTTGTTTTCTTTATAAAAGTGTGACACAACTTTGTACTTTTACCCATTAAATATACATTATATACAAATTATTACATACAAATATCTTTTTAGAAGGTAGTTTCAACCCTATTTCCAAACAAAAAATCTTTGAGATACTTTTTTAATACACAAAATTATTTTTATTTAAAATACTCTACAACTAACTTCTGAATACAGCTCAACATAACAAATGCACTACTGCAAAATTTTACAACTAGAATTTTACAAATAACCCTCTATTGTTATTCTCACAACTTTTCCTCCTTAAATAACCTTTTGAAAAAAGTTAAGATTATCATCATAATGAAAAGAAATATCCAATTAAATCTTCTAATCTACATAAAATAACACAATCTTTCATTCATGGCCCTATGAGTATCTCATCTCCTAAACATATGCTCTCTCATGAACCACCCCCGAACCACCCCAAACTAGGAGGTCCTTGTAAAATACCATATTTCATACTCAAACTACACAATGCAACCGAGGAAGTATCTAAATATAATGATGTATATTGGGATATGTTTAGATACTGTATTTAGTCATAGGATAAATTAATTAGTTAGAACTACTAATGTATTTCCTATGGTATATAGTACTCATACAAGGAGTGCAACCACAAGTTTCAACCATATCAAGGACACATTGAATGAATTCTATGCTCAATTTACAACCTAATAAAAATGTCTTCCAAATGCTCACTAGTTGTATTTGTTTATTCCCTTATGTAATATAGGAACTATTCTTCTTAGGGATGGGTTATCCCTCATAGTTTTATTTTAAATTTATAATTCTTTAATATTTTAATTACTTATGTTGGAATTTGTAACTTTGGGTCCTAGAGTTCAAAGTGATTTTAGGTTGACCTATTGAGCCTTGGTAATTTTTTTGCACCCAAGACTAAATATTTATAGCCCTTTTGTGGATCTTCTAAAAGGTCGTGACATTTGATCACAAAAAACTATTGAAATTTTAACATGGAATCCCTATTTAAAATACTACTTGAATACTCAAAGTAATGTAAATATCACTCCTATTGTGTTTGAATTCTCTAAACCTTGGTACTAGTTTTTTACTTTATTTCTACTTGAATACTCAAAGTAATGTAAATATCACTCCTATTGTGTTTGAATTCTCTAAACCTTGGTACTAGTTTTTTACTTTATTTCTTTTAGAATGAATAAATTTGTGAGATCTATCTTAATGTGCTTTTAAAATAGTTTCATATTGAATCTACACATAGAATATGGTGGTTCAAATACATTCAACTTGAAATATATTTGTATTGTAATTTTTCTTAGACTCTTACACTAATGTTGTGGATGATTGTGTGAATACCAGTCATTGCAATATTGGTTTTATATGATTTCATCAGATCTTTGAGAGCTACGAAATAAAATTAATCTTATCATTTTCCATTAATTTTATTGTTCACTAATCTTCAAATTATTTTCTATAAACCCTAACCATATTTTGATATTTTGTAGCTCAGTAGATTTAGGATAGATTAGACTATTTTAGAGTAGGCTAGATTGGTAGTTTTTTCACATGAGCTTCAAATATGTAACCTCTATTTAAGCATATTATAATTTTATGACTATGAATATTTGTTTTGATTTGATTATTCTAGCATATGCCTTTTATTAAAAACATATAGACCACTTAGCTATTCCAACTTGATCCAGCAATATTTCCTCCAAGCATACAATGCTCCCTAGTGCTTCCCTTCCCTATACTGAAGGAATATCCCACAAAATCTCAAAGATCCTTCTCAAAAAATAGATATGGCCGAGATCTACATCATTTTATTTCTAAGGAATAATCTATGAGAAGGTTGATGGCAACACTATGGGTTCCCCTCTTTTCTTGGTCATAGCTAACCTTTACATGGATAATTTTAAATAAATTTAACTTTTCTCCTTTCCCCTTAAACTGATATGGTGGAAACTTTATGTGGATGACACCAACATGTGTTTTTCACATGTCCTTGAAAAGTTGGAATAATTTAATGCTCACCTCAATAGCATAGCCCATTGTATCTCCTTCACCAAGGAACTTGAATTTGAAGGTGAAATTCATTTCCTTGCCATCTTTCTCATCAAAAAATTAGACAACACCCTAGTTCTTCACATTTTTCAAAAATTCCACCCACACTAGACTCTACCTCCACTCTTCTTCTCCTCACCACACCAACCAAATAATTGTTTTCCTCAAACCCTAACCATGAGAGACTATTTGATTTTGATGAAGATAACCTCAACCAAAAATTCTCCCATCTTCAAAAATTATTCAACTTGAATGGTTACACAAAACAAGAAAATCTCTAAATCCCTCAATCTAAGGTAAGTTTCTACTCCAAGTCCATTTCCTCAAAACCTATGGTCCTCCTCGATGCTTCCCTTCCCTATATCGAAGGCATATCCCATAAAATATTTAAGATCATTCTCAAAAATTGTATTTGATGTGCCTTAAAGCTATTTTTAACTATGAAGGTCAACTTCCTTTCCTCAACATCTTTCTCATAAAAAAATATATGGCTCCCTAAGTCATCATTTTTTCCATGAAACTACTCACACTAACCTATACCTCCACTCTTCTTCTCATCATCACCCCAACAAAAAAATTAGTATCCTTAAAAACCTATCCATGAGAGCCTATCAAATCTTTGATGAAGATAACTTGAACCAAGATCTATACTATCTTTGAAAAGTCTCCAACTTGAATGGTTACACAACAAAGAAATTATCTAGCACCCTCAACTAGGCCAAGGAAATTTTATATTTCAAAATAATTTCCTCCAAATCTATGATCCCCACTAGTGTCTCCCTTCTCAATATTGAAGTCGTATGCCACAAAATAAGCAAGATCCTTCTCAAAATAAATATTTGATGTATCTTCAATCCCTTTTTATTGTGGGGGCCAACTTCCCTTCCTCAACATCATACTCATAAAAAAATAATATCGCTCTCTAGCTCAATATTTTTTTCTAGAAATCCACCTACATTGACCTCCACCTCCACTCTTCTTCTCATCACTACCATATCCAAAAAAATGGTGTCATTAAAAACCTATCCATGAGAACCTATCATATCTGTGATGAAGATAACCCAAACTAAAATTTGTCCCATCTTCAAAAATATTTAGCTTGAATGGTTATACAAGAAAGGAATCTCCAAATCCCTCAACCAAGCCAAGTTGAGTTTCTATTTCAACACCATTTACTCCAAACCTATGGGTATGTGTAGGATCATCATGGAAAAAATAGGCCTTTAAGTGGCGATGAAAATATAGAAAATCAAAGTTAGGTAACTTGATGTAAAAATTTGAATAAGTTATCTATATTATTTCAAAAATATGTAAGAATAGAATCTGTAGCAAATTGAATTTAGTTTCTAAACTACTAGGTTTATTTTTTATTTTTAAATCTATTTGGTGAAAATTTGAAATTTCAATGCAGTAGTACTTAAATTTCAAGGAAAAAATAAGAAGTAGGTGTCTGTCTGACCACCCTAACCATAATAAAATGATAATATTTTTTTATAAGAGTTTATATATAAGTACAGAGCTCATGTCCCAATGTGATGAATATTTTTTTGTAATTTTTTTCCAAGTAAATAATTAATTATGATTTTTTTATTACAACAACAAAAAAAAAAAAAACTCGTATGTTTGACCACCTTAACTTGGTCAAAAATTCATGAAATTCATTTTTTTTTTTTTAATCCTATATTATGTGAAGCATAGAATATGACATATGTTTCGGATTCAAAAAATGTGATACCGCTTGAAAGCTATAGATGTTTTTCAATCAACCTATCAATCAGGACTTTAGTCGTAACTCAAATAGAAAATGAATAATAATAATTTATTAAATTTAAAGTAAAGCATAATTTATATTGGTGGAAATCTGAGAATATCCTTTAAAAACCCTTTTTTTTCCATCAAATTTGGGTAAAATTTTTTTTGTTAGCCACATGGGCCATCATATCACTTACATATCACCACTTTTTGGCCCATCATGATTCTGCACATACCCCTATTTTCCTCCCTAGTTCTTACCTTTCCTAAATTGAAGGTATCTCCCATAAAATGTCCAGGATAATTCTAAGAAAAGGTCATCAATGTTCTTTCAAGCAATTTTCAACTATGAATATCAATTTCCTTTCCTCGACATCATTCTCATAAAAAAACATTTGGCTCCTTAGGTTATCATTTTTCCATAAATCCACCCAAACTAACCTCTACCTCATCTCTTCCTCTCATCACCATCCCAACCAACAAATTGGTGTTATTAAAACCCTACCCATGAGATCTTATCATATTTGTGATGAAGATAACTTGAACCAAGAGTTTTCCCATCTTCAAAAAGTCTTCAACTTGAATGATTACACAAGAAAAAAAATCTCTAAATCCCTCAACTAGGTCAAGGAAATTTTCTATTCCAACACCATTTAATCCAAACCTAGACTCCTCTCTGGTGCTTGCTTTCCCTATATTAAAGCGATCTCCTACAAAATATGCAAGATTTTTCTCAAAAAAACGTCTTCAATGCTCCTTCGAACCCTTTTTAACTATGAAGGCCAACTTTCTTTCCTCCACAAATTTTTGATAAAGAAATTAGATGGTTCCATAGGTCATCACATTTTCCACAAAGTCATCCACACTAACCTCTACATGTAAGGTCTTCTTATCATTACCACCCCTACCAAAAAAATTAGTGTCCAAGTAAAACCCTATTAATGAGAGCCTATAATTTTTTTTATGAGGATAACATGAATAATGAGTTGTCTCATCTTCCAAAATTTTCCATCTTGAATGGTTACACAACCAAGAAAATATCTAAATCCCTCAATCATGTCAAGGAAAGTTTCTATTCCAACACCATTTAATACCAAACCTAAGGTCCTCCTTGGTGCTTACCTTCCCTATGTTGAACCATTCTCCCACAAAATATTAATATGAAGGAAAACTTCCTTTCCTCAAAATCTTGCTCATCAAAAAATAAAATGGATCCCTAGCTCATCATATTTTCTACAAATCCACCCATACTAATATCTACCTCAAATCTTCTTCCTATCACCACCCCAACTAGAAAATAAATGTCCTTAAAACCCTAGCCATGAGAGCCTATTAGATTTGTGATGAATATAATTTGAACTAAGAATTTTCCTATCTTTAGAAAGTCTTCATCTTGAATGCTTAAACAAGAAAGAAAATATTTGAATCCCTCAACCAATCCAAGGTTAGTTTCTATTCGAACATAATTTCCTCAAATCATACAATCCTCCATAGTGCTTCCCTTTCCTATATTGAAGGAATCTCCCATAAAATATCCAAGATCTTTCTCAAAAAAATCTTCAATGTGACTTCAAGCCCTTTTTTACTATGAAGGAAAACTTCCTATCCTTGAAATATTTCTCATCAAAAATTCAGATGACTCCCTAGGTCATCACATTTTCTACAAAGTCACACACTCTAAACTCTACCTCCACTCTTCTTCTCATCATCATTATAGAAGAAAAAAATATAATTAAAAACCTAGCCATGAGATCCTATTTGGTTTTTTATGAAGATAACTTGAACAAAGAGTTATCCCATATTTTGAAAGTCTTCATTTTGAATGGTTACACAAGCAAGAAAATCTCTAAATCCCTTAGCTAGGCCAAGGTGAGTTTCTATTCCAATTACATTTCCTTCATACCTATGTGTTAGGATGTGGTGTTGTACACCATTGCATAAAATGATTTATTATAATTTTGTAATTAAATAATTATTTAGTTTTGATGCACCTAGGTGGTGTGGTTAATCACACCAGGCAATTATTTTTGTTTCACTTGATGTTGTATTAATGTAACATTGTATTATTATTTAATGTGTGGGAGAAATGTGATAATAATTTAATATTGGGGAAATATTAAATAAAGTGAAGTCTTAGTACCCGATATTAAATAAGGGATTAATGGTTTTGTATTCACATGGTTTTGTGGTACATGGTTTTATCTTATCACTTGTTGTATTTGTGTGAGCTTGATTCTATAAAATAAAGCACCTGTTTAGTGGTTAAGGTTGGTTGAGTAAGGAGTGAATTTCTGAAGCATGGAATGGGATGTGTGGAATAATGCATTGGAGGGCTTGATGCTTCAAAGGTATTCATTATAACTGTTGTATTATTTTATTGTTGAATAATATGATGGAGTATGGATGCTTTTGGAGGTTGGGTTTTTTCCCTCTTAAGGTTTTTCCTATGGTATATCTTGTGTTATCTTATGGATTGTCTATTTGATCTATGCATTGTGGTTACTTGTATGCATGCTTACCTCTCATGGGTTATGTAGGAAATGGATTAAGATTGTGGGTTGAATGCAATATTTCCTAACAAGTTGTATCGAAACTTTCATGGTTGATGGATTTTTGTTATAACCCTAGTTTGAGAAGTTTTGAAAAATTGAATCCATGGACATGAATGTAGGGTTTGAGGCATTACAAGATATGGAACACATGTTGTAGGTGTTTGTATGCAAATTTGGGCTTTTGGGTTGTCAATATTTGTTGGGTTTATTGCAAATCTAAAGTTTTCCATATTTGGGTGAAAGAGGGTTTCTTGGTTTGAGTTTTCATATGAGGGTTTTGTAGGGGAAGATTCATAGATGACCTCTTGAGACAAAATGGACCTCATGGTTGGATTTAGGTTGGCTGAGAGATGAATATTGATATAAAATTTGACCTATTTTGGAAAAGTTGAAAAAAAAAGAAATTTATTTTTAGTTGTACAACCTATTTGCCCTCTGTAGAATAAAGTATTAAAAAATAATAAAATCTGAAAAAGCATTGAAATTTTTTATTAAAAAATAAACAAAAATATATTTGTGGGGGAGGGGGGGAGGGTCTGCAAACTAGCCCACCCCATGGCCTCAACCGTAGGCAGGGACTAACAGTCCCTGGCAACGCTGTTGGCCCTAAGTCAGCTAGTGGTCGGTTACCAATGGGCTTAGCCCCACCTTGACAGCTGGACACTAGTGGCTTGTAGGGAATATTTAACTACCCAAAAATAATAATTTTTTTAAAACAATTTTTAATAAAATTTAAATTCCACCAATTGAAACAAAATTTTGGACACTAAATATTTTATAAGCCAAAATTTATAAAAGGGGTGGGTCCGATGGAATGTGGGAGGAGTTTTTCAATTTTGAAAAATTAAATTGTTTTTGAACCCGATTTGGAATTTGCCACCCCAGGTGGTGGCACCATCGGCCAACCATTGACATGATACCCTGGGGCCAACAATGCTCATTTTATAGCCAGATTGGACATTTTTTAATTCTCAGAGGCACAACTTTTGCCCAGTATGTTTTTTTTTTTACTTCTTGTAGTTGTCAGAAAGCTCTTTCCATGCTCTTCTCTGTGGAGTTGGATTGATCTTCAAATTTTTATATTTTTACATGGTTTGGAGGCCTAAAAAATAGATGTTCTTGGTTTCACTATTTTGAGCATAAGTTTTGCATACAGAGTTGGATTTCCAATTTCAAAGAGGCATTAGAGAGCATTTACAGTGTACTACGTAGTGGTTTAGATTATTTATCTATTTGAGGAGCAAGATGAGTTTGGTACTTGTTTGATTGCTTGTAGGATCTTAAGATTTAGGGTGTGATTGTGTGAGCATTAAGATGATTCAAGAGGCAAAACCTTGAGGGAGTACATGTTTTTATATGATATTTATGATGGTACATTTAATTATTAGTTTACTGATTCTTGGTGTAGGTTTATAGGTTTTTTTTAGAGTTGGACTTTGATGGTGACAGGTACACAGGCTGTCTTCAGATTTGAGGACATTTTTGGACATGGTTTGAGACTTGGAGTCTCGTATGGGTGATAGTTGAGTGTAGGCACATTGATGGCTATGGTTATGGTGTCATAGGTATGTAGGTACATTTTTGCATTGGAACAACATGATCATGTATGTGGTTGTTTGATGGTGATTTGATTTGGTGATTAGGATATTGTTCTTATCTTCTTGATGCTTATTTGGTTCCTTGACTATGATTAATTAGTTGTGGAAATGGTTGGAAAATCAGATCTATGATTGATTTGGTGCTTGAGTCTTTATTTCTACAGGATTAGCTTCTTTGGTATCTCGGTTTGCAGGCTACTAATGTGATGATGATTTTTCATGTTTCAATGGTTGGATCTACGAGTTATGTGATTGGTAGGTATTCACATCCTATTGATTGTAGTGGGATGACTCAAATATGGATTTTCAATATCCACTAGGTTTGATTCATTGTTGTTTCATATTTCATTAGTTGGCCTTGTTTGTGGTCATTTATACATCGATATGTTGCTTTGGGATTGAGAGGATGGATGGTTAGAGTATTTGATTAGTCAAGTGAGGACTTGTAGCATGTGGTTTGATCATTATGTTATGATAGCTTGTTTTATTTCATTGGTTATACAATTTTAGTGGGAGCTTTTGACAGTGATGCTTTGGTGATGGATTGGTTTGGTTTAGGATGTTTTGATGGTGGTTGTATGTATCTTCTTGGCTTGTAGATCTTGGTTTGCTTGTATATTATAGAAATTGTAGTTGAGTGTGTGTAGACCTAAATGATCTTCATGGAGGAGATGGTTTTCATGATGCCATGTGTAACTCGTATCATGGTTAAGTGGGAGTTTTTGGCAGTGACATGGATGCATCATTGGTGATAGTTATCTTCATGTGATTGAAGATATGATTTCTTGGTTTAGAGTTTTTTTATATTATTTCATGGTTTACTCTTGATACTAGTTTAGAGTTTTGGCATGGTGCATTTTCTCTTGATACTAGTATGTATGCATTGGTGCATGTGATCTCCTAGGAGGAGATGGTTAGATCATGTTTTCATGAGAGGTTCTTGATTCTACGATTGGAGCTTTGACATTGATCTTGATAGTTCTCTTTGTATTGAGTACATTAACCATTTTCTTTATTACTTCATGATGGTGCTATGTTGCATTTGGATTTTGGCATGGATTGGTCAGTTACAAGTACTTATGGATACTTGGAGATGTAGGTGATGGTTGAAGTTCTCTTGTTCTTAGAGACATTTTCTTGAGATAGTTACTCTTTGGAGGTTTCAATAGGAATATTGAGGAGCCTTCACTTGGGTATGGATGTGAGTTCATTATGGACCGATAGAGGAGATTTTTATTAGAGTGAGTCATGATGGCTTGGTTACCCTAGAGGACCATTCTCATTCCCCAATCTTGGTATACTCAGTAGTTTATCATTTGAGAGGTATTTTCCCATTATATCTTTTAGGCGTGTTATGTTTTGTGCTTTGATTTCTCATGGAATTGAGTTGATTCAAGGTGATTGATTATGTAGACTCATTTGAGTATTGTTTACCATGATTTTATATGCTTTATCTTTCATAGATATGGACCTTAAGCTATGGATAGTTAGTTCTGGAGGATTCATTTTGAGGGATGTTATGGCATGGAAATTATCTCCTTGTTCATTTGTGTTTATGATATCATTCTTTGATGAGTATTATTAGGAGATGGCTTATGGGCTGATTTCTAGTATTGGGGATGGTTACTTTGAGTTTGATCTTCTTGATTAGAGAGGATTACATCCATGTTGGCATATGGATTTTGTTGAGGCTTCTCATTTTGGGCTGTTAGGATATCATACTTTACATAGTAGTACACTTTTGAGGTTTTGGTAGGAAATTATGGTTTACAGGTTTCTCTCTTCATGGTTCCTTCCCAGATGTTCATGTTTTGGGAGGATGGTGGCAACATGTTGTGAGAGATTATGCAACTATCTGGGTTGCATGTTTGGATCATTTTTATTATTCTTGGTACTTCATTTTTTATTATTTATCAGACCTTGATATTCTTTGACATTACCTATGTAGTGGGAGTTCCTAGAAATGTATGTTCTTCATTGACAAGTTTGATACATGGAGCTTGTGATTGCAGTATTACAAGTTGCGTATGTTCTTGGCATAAGTTTAATAATGTATTGATACCTTGGAGGTATGGATATTTGGATTTATTAGCATGTGTTGTGGATGTTATTTTTTATCATGTAGATTTTTACAGTTGACAACAACTTGTTTGGAGCCTTTGTTATAACTTGGATTTGATGCTTGTGTTATTAGATTGGTGCATATTCACATTGGCATGTTCCTTTTCTTTCATAGGTGGCATGTTGGAGGATAATAGGAGTTCTTGCTTGAGATGGTGGTCATCTTCTTCTTATTACAAGTATCTTGATGGAGCATGAGAGAATCTTGGAGATTCATGTGGTTAGATGTATGGATATGATGATGTATTTCATGTATTGATCCCTTATGCAATGTATACAATGAGTGGGAGAATGTTAGGATATGTTGTTGTACACCATTGCATAAAATTATTTATTATAATTTTGTAATTAAATAATTATTTAGTTGTGATGCACCTAGGTGGTGTGGTCAATCACACTAGGTAATTATTTGGGGACCACTTTATGTTGTATTGTAACATTCTATTATTATTTAATATGTGGGAGGCATGTGATAATAATTTAATATTGGAGAAATATTAAATAAAGTGAAGTCTTAGTACCTAATATTAAATAAGGGGTTAGTGGTTTCGTATTCACATGGTTTTATGGTACATGGTTTTATCTTACCACTAGTTGTATTTGTGTGAGCTTGAATCTATAAAATCAAGCACATGTTTAGTGGTTAAGGTTGGTTGAGTGGGTTGGATGTCATTATTGTTTCTTTCTAAGGAGTGCATTTGTGAAGCATGTCATGGGATGTGTGGATTAATCCTTGGACACATGAGAATTCATTGGAGGGCTTGATGCTCCAAATGTATTAATTGTAACTCTTGTATTGTTTTATTCCTGAATAATATGATGGAGTATGGATGCTTTTAGAGGCAAGGTTTTTTCATCTTGAGGGTTTCCTAGGGTATATCTTGTGTTATCTTGTGTCTTGTCTACTTAATCTATGTATTGTGGTTTCTTTTATACATGTTTATCTCTCATGGGCTATGTAGGAAATGGAATAAGATTGTGGGTTGAATGCAATACTTCTTAACACTATGGTCCTCCCTATGTATTACCTTCTCTATATTGAAGGAATCCCCCACAAAATCTCCAAGATATTTCTTAGAAAATGTCTTTGATGTCCCTTCAAGACCTTTTTATTATGAAGGCCAACTTCCTTTCCTCAACATATTTATCATCAAAAAATCAGATGGCTCACTAGGTCATCATGTTTTTTTGTAAATCCACCCATCTAACCTATACCTCCACTCTTCTTCTCACACTAGCCTAGACAAAAAATCAATTTCCTTAAAATCCTAGCCATGAGAGACTATTATATTTGTTATAAAGATAACTTGAACCAATATGTGTCCCATGTTTTAAAATTATTCAACTTGAATGATTACACAAGTAATAAAATATCGAAATCCCTCAACCAAGCCAAGATGAGTTGTGGTTCCAACATTATTTCCTCAAAAGCTATGTCCTCCTTGGTTATTCCCTTCCCTATAATGAAATCATATCCCACAGAATATCTAACATCCTTCTCAAAAAAGGTATATGCCTGATATCTATAATTTTCTTTCTAAGGCATCATCTACAAGAAAGTTGATGGCATTTTATGTGTTCCCCACTTTCTTTGATCATATCTAACCTTTACATGGATAATTTTAAATAAGCTTTCCTTTTCTCCTTCCCCCTTAAACTGATATGGTGGAAAAATTATGTGGACAACACCAACATCTTTTGACCACATGGCTTTGAAAAGTTTGAAGAATTCCATGGTCACCTTAATATTATAGCCCATTGCATCTCCTTCACTAAGGAACTTGAATTTGAAGGCCAACTTCCTTTCCTTGATATCTTACTGATAAAAATATTAGATGCCTCCCTTGTTCATTAAATTTTTCACAAAGCCACTTACACTGACCTCTACTTCCACTCTTCTTATTATCACCACCATAGCTAAAGAATCAATCTCCTTAAAACCCTATGCATGAGAGCCTATCATTTTTTTATGAAGATAAGTTTAACCAATATTTTTCCCATGTTTGTAATGTCTTAATCTTGAATGGTTACACAAGATAGAAAATATCTAAATCACTCAATGTGGCCATGTATTTTTTTGTTTCAACATCATTTCATCTAAACTTATAGTCCTCCATGGTGTTTCCCTTCCTTATATTGAAGGAATATCCCAAAAAATATCCAAGGTCCTTCTCAAAAAAATTCTTCAATGTTCCTTCAAGACCTTTTCAACCATGAAAATCTATATCCTTTCTCTCAAGGACTGTAGGGACATATTTATCGACTCTAAAGTTTAAAAGGTTGTGTATTCATGTGGTCTACCTTATATAGGTGAAACAAATTATTCTTTTAGTACAATAATTAAAGAACATAATATTGACATAAAACATGAATGTGTTGTTGAATCAACCATTTTTTACCACTCCTCTTCAACAAAATACCGTATCTATTTATAAAGCATGCAAATCTTGTACAAAGAAGATATTTTTTTCAAGATGAAACTTAAGGAAGCCATGAAAATTATAAATCACCCCAATAACCTGAATCATTATGATAGTTGGAGTCTTATTCTTTTGTGGAAACCTCTATTATACTACCTTGCTAATTTCCATCACCCCTACCTTGACATATTTCTATCTATTGTGGTCATTGTCTTTACTAGTTTTCTTCTTCTTTCCACCTAGGTCTCCTTCCTCTATTCCCTTCTCATCATTCTATAGTCCTCTGTTGACCTTATTTTTTTATGCTTCTCCCCTTCCTCCTATCTATTTTCTTCCATTTTTTCTTGGTATTCCTTGGTATTACCTAGCCCTCTCCCATCCCACTCCCCCATTCTTGTAGACCCCCAAATGATTCATGCATTTTCCTTCTTCCTCCTTAAATAATTTTATTCTCTTGATCCTCTTTTATTTTATATGTTCCCTTTAGTCTTCCAACCCCTTTGGTTGGTTCTTTTTTCTTGTTCAAGTGTGTTATTTTTTTGGCTAGGATTTTCATGTGTGTATTTTATTTTGTTGCATTAGATCTTTTTTTTCTTCTTTCTTAGAGTTTCTTTCTTGCTAGGTGTTTTGGTCATTCACTTTTGCATGCTCATCTTTTTCCTTATTTCCTTTTTACTTCGCCTGTCCCAAATAATTATTTTTTAAAATATTTCCTTTACCTCTATTTTCTTATCATGTAGATCCTTCTTTAGTTAATTTTTTTTTGTTTTGGCTCTTTATCTCTTTCTATCTTGTATTTCATTTTGACTCCCTTTGTATTTTATTCTCTTTTCTATTTCTATTTGCTACATTCTTATTTTAGATCATATTATTTTTTGTTAGATAATAGTTATTAGTTATTATTAGGTATTATTTTTTTAATATCAATTTTGTAGTGTTTTTATTTAGGAAAAGAATTGGCTAATTTTTAGACATTGTTGTTAATAATCATTTTTTCTATGTTTTTTAATAATACTTTAAAGTAAAAAAAATTGTTGGTAAATGTGAATGTAGAGAAATTTTTTTATTTAGGCCTATTTACATATTTATATTCAATGTACATAATTTTTTTGATAAAGTAAGCATGGTTAAGATCTTGATCCCATACAATAAAACAAAAAATCTGAACGAAGCATACATCAACTGATCAATAACATCCAAGCCCAAGGAACAACCACTAGGGAACATCCGCAAAAAGTATCTAAACTTCAAACCAACAACTTAATCAAAACAAATGATCAACCAGATACAAATACACAACATTAACCAAAAAAGAAGAATATTGAAAACCAGAATCCTAATTACATCAAAAACCATAGTCACTTAATAGAGATTTGATCTTAAGAGACATAAGAAGAGATAATAACCAAACCAAAATATAAAGTTTAAACATACGGAGTCAAAAAGTACCAACATCAAAACTGCAAGTCTCTAACCAAAAAATAAAAATTAATATTCGTAAATGAGGCTCTAATTATCCTAGAGTTCATCCACCATATCCTCCATGCTTTCCTTGAGATCCATCACCTCAGACCTTTTAGAATCATTATTTTTTCCTTTGTTGTTTTCAAAATTTTCCCTATCCCGAGATTGTACCCAAGACCACTCTTCTCATAACACCATCCATGACTTTATAGACACTCTTGATTGCAATTTTGATAGTTTTGCATCATCTTCAAGTTATCAATAGCCTCCATTTGTTTTTATATTTGGTCCATCCTCACAGCTAGAGCTTCCAAGGTGGTATCCATTATTTTTTTCTCCATCACCTTTAGGTTCTCCTTAGTACTAATCCCAAAATTTTGGATATCTAAACCTTAAAATTCTATAAGACTCCCAAACTCCATCACCTTATCCTCATATTTTTTTAGAAATCTTGTCACCTTCACGAAGATCCTCTTCCTACTCATTTATTCCCTCATCATGACCATAACCACCCTCCTCCTTCACATTCAACTCTATAGATTCCTCCTCCTATAAGAATTTTGTGTCCCCTAAATTTTTTGGGACACATTATTCCTTTGAAGAATCCTCATTTTTCCTTGCCACTGCTTTTTTCCCTTTTTTATCTCCCTCTTCAGAAGAAACCATCTCCTTATCAACAACAACATTTTTATCTTTCTTACCTAAATTTTCCCCTTTAGAAGCAGCAATATCTAAATGATTCGATCTTCAACCACCAAGGGGAGCCAAACCAGTGTCAGGAAAAATGTTTTTATCATCCAAAATAATAATTGTTGGACTTTTTGGGCTTGGTTCTTTAATTTTCACCTTTCTACATTTAATTAAGATCAAGGAGAGGGGATAGAGGTTTCATTTATTTGAGTTAATTTTAAGAAGTTCTTCCCATGAGGGTTCGTATTTTTGAGTGGGGGAGGGCTTATTCTTGTTTGACTTAGTTGGTTTTTGTGAGGAGTGGGGTTTACTTTCAAGCAACTCTATGTGGACTGAAGTCTTACAGGTTTGAGGACTTTTCAAGAGGTTAAGGGTAATTTACTTCTATGGAGTATTGGAAAGTACATACTTGCAAATGGCCCTAATGAGTCCATGATGTAGAGGAGGATTGACACCATTCTTCATACTTTGTTGGAGAGACAACATAAGAAAAAAAAGGAAGATTAATTTTCTCAAGGTGATAGATATGATTGAGTATGGGAAAATTATACCCATGAACTAACTATAAAAATGACCTTCCAAAGTAAAATATTTCATTACAAATAGACTTACTTTATGATATGCCATTAGGATTTTGAGCCTGGAGTAGCCATTCTGGGACCTATTCACCTTTTCTTTTTCCTCAAAGAATTTTTCTATATATTGCTGGTAGTTCCCTATGCTCTATTTCACTATTTTTTCCGTTCATATGGAAAGCCTAACACTTTATAAATTAACTTAGCATCCACAGCAAAATTAAGACCTCCCATATTCACCTCCTCATCACTCCAAGCATTCACAAATCTGTAACTTAGTTCTTCATTGTATCCCTCCATTTCCTCAAAGTAAGGGGTAAATCTCACCCACTCAAAGAGTCCCCACAACATCATATTTTGTTTGAGAGAGTCAAAATTGCTTTATTAAGTTCTCTTCCTTGGTCCCCCTATAATATTCTCTATGATCAAACACTCCTTTTTTAGTAGCAAGTAGTTGTTCACAAGACCAATTTCATCTGAAATCAAAATCACTGGCAGAGTGAAGTCTTCTACATTTAGGGTTACACTAGAATTTTGTATTTGGGAGGCCTTAAACATAAACCAACAATCCAAAATACTAATAATCATGGATTATGTCTGGTCACAAGAGAAGATCTCATTTTTTCCTCTTCTTCCCTTATTGGGAATGATGACCCTCAAAAATTTTCATTTCATAATTAAGAAATCTCTCATTCACATGAATTTGCAAGCTAAGGCCCTTTAAAAAGTGTCATTTTGATTTTATTTAGGGTTGAAAAGACTTTGGGCGGGAGCTATCATAATGGTAATTATTTTAAATTGACACCCTTTTAAAATCATTCTTGGGAAATACCACAAGAAGTAATTCCAATTATTATTATACTTCTTCAAAAAATAATTAGTTCTCAAGTACTCCTTAGGGAAATCCTTTTCCCCATTCATTAATATACCCCAGATAATAAAAATCAAGATGATCATTATAGATTTTAGATTTACTAGATTAGTCATCGTTTTAGCATTGTGGAGGGCTCTGGTTGTCATCATTCTATCTAGGATTATTAATTAAATCAACTTTTTCTTTGTGTATTATTTCCTTTCTGTGATTTTGAAAACTCTAAAATTGCCAAAAATTCCACTCATTCTTACTTAGACTTTCATTTTCCATAGCATCAATAGCCTTGTTACCCTCTCTATACACATGGTCAATTTTATAATGTTCGAAGGTGTTCAAATTTCTACTATAGTCATCCAATATATATTTTAGATCCTAGGGTGCATCAGTAATTCCTTTTAAATTATCAATTATTAATTTGGAGTCTACTTCAATTATCACCTTGACATAACCTTTTTCCTTAAGCTGATTTATGCCACCCCACATTGCTCTAGCTTCACCCATATTATTTGAAGCTATTCACAAAATACTACCATAACCTTCAATTAATTTTCCTAGTTGATCCCTAATAACTCTCTCGATCATAGCAAGCCCCGGATTACCCTTTAAGCAACCGTCAAAATTTCATTTAACCCAATCCATAGTCAGAGGTGACCACATTGTGGAATTTCTAATAAGTTTATTTCTCTAGTTGAAAATTTTCAAATCCTAAGAAAGACCCCATAATAATTTAATTCGTAATTATTTATATGAGGGTAGGTTTTTGGAAGGGGCATAATTCATAGCATTTATATTTTCTTGAATCTGATGTCTAATAGTCATACTTAAATATTTGTTGATCCTAGCAAGTCCCTGAAGATTCTATTATTTTTCTCCTTCCAAAGTCCCCAAGCAATAAAGTGAGGGACTTGTCACCACATATCCACAATAATATTGTGAGAAAAGGGACACACATTCCAACAATCCACAAACATCTTAACAATAGGAGGGAAAACCCATTCATTCATCAGGTTCTTAAGGAAGAAAGACCAAACTTCCCTTGAATAGGAACAAAGAAACAACATGTGCATGATAGACTCATCAGCATCATTACATAGGTAGCATTTATTAGCCAAATGAAAACCTATTTTCTTTAAGTTATCCAAGGTAAGAATCTTACCATGTACAACAACCCACCAAAAAAAAATCACTTTTGGAATTAGATTTTTAATTCAAATTATGTTCTAATGGAAATCATCCTTCTAGATCAAGGGCTTAACCAAGACCTCATAGACCAACTTAACTGAGATGTTCCCTGAAGAGGTTTTTGGTCCAAATCCATTCATCTCTTCTTTCTTTCGAAAAAAAATTCAGCATGCCCAATAAGTTGAAGAATTTGGTGAAGACCAACATCCCAAGAAAACTATTTACCACCTCTAAGAGTGGCACCATTCAGATAGTTTGTAAATATTTTCCATCTAGTCTTCAAGCCAACCCAATCGATACAATTAGTTACCTATTTCCCAAGAGTTCTTAATAGCCCGTACTTGATTTGTAGGAGATTTTTATTTGAAGATAAAGGATTACCTTTTGTCCAGACATCATTACAGAAATCAGTTTCCTAACCATTCCCTATTCTCTTTTTAATTCCCAATTTTAGAATCCCTCTGGTTTTCATCAAATTATTCCAAAAGACAAAACCATAAGGGAGCTCATCATCCCAAAGGAAACAACCTTGAACTTTAACTTTTAATTATTTGGCTCTTAGAATCATGACCCAACCATTAGTACCTACCAAAAAGTACCAATACATTTTAGCAACCAAAGCTTTGTTAAATATTTTTAGCCTTTGGATCCCTAGTCTCCCATCATTTTTAGGAGCACAAACTTTATCCCATCCAGCCAGTGCCATCCTTTTCCTTTCCTCTATTCTTGAGCACAAGAATCTTCTTTGTATATTTTCAATCTTATCAATAATGAAGGAAGGAATGTAAAAAGGGAGAGATAGTAAATCATAATGTTTTGCAGAGAGGCTTTTAGCAATTGTAGCTTCCCCACCTGACTTAGGAGTCTCCCTTTCAAGCTAGCTAACTTTTTTTGAATTATCTCTAGAATGTATTTCCAATAATTGTTGTGAGGATTTTTGGAAATTAGTGGCAGAACCAGATAGGTGGTAGGAAGGTTAGCTTCTTGACAACCTATGATATGAAATACTCACTCTTTGATAGTATGATGGGTGTTAACAAAAATCTTACTCTTCTTGTAATTAATATGTTGACACAAGACCTTGGCATACTTTTTAAGAATATATTTCTAGTAACCAGCTTCAAAAACCAAGGCTTCCCCCATAAGGATAGTGTCATCCAGAAACTGCTAGTGAGAGGTTAGAGGTAGTGAGGAAGAAACTTTGAACCCTTTCAACAACTTAGTATCTAGCATTTTTTGGATGTTTCTTCCCAAAGCCTCAGCCATAATAAAAAAAAAATGGGGAGAGGGGGTCTCCCTATTTGAGACCTCTACCACAAGAAAATAAACCCCTAGGGACACCATTGACCAAAATTGAACATTTAGGGGTGGTGACATAGGAAGTAATTAAATTTAGGAATCTTCCTTTAAATCCAAATTGTTTTAAAACAAAAATGAGGAAAGACCAAGAAACCATATCATAAGCTTTAGAAATATCCATTTTTAGGGTCATGCCTTGTTTTTTACTTAATTTCATAGAGTGGAATACTTCTTGAGTATATATGGTTGCATCAAGGATGTGTCTACCTTAAACAAAATATTTCTTATTATCAACAATCATCTTATTTAAAACCTTCTTTTATTTATTAACCATAATCTTTGAAAAAATCTTATAAGTGGTGTCACAAATACTTATAGGCTTAAAATATTGCATTGAGGATGCTTCTTCTAACTTGGGAACTAGAGAAATAAAATTATCATCAAGTTGGTTTAGGATTCTACCTGATTTAAAGAATTCTCAAGCAACATTAAGAGGTCCATAGAGGTAAAATCCCAAAATTCTTGAAAGAAAGTTGGAGGAAAACCATCAGATCTCGAGGCTTTGAAAGCTCCAAAAGAGAAAATAGCAACCTTAACTTCCTCAAGAGAAAAAAATTTAGATAATTATTTAAGATCTTTCTCATAAATGACTTGGGGAATAACCTATAAAAGGTTTTCTAGCTCATCCAAATCTTCAACTTGCACCTTCTAGAAGTTAGAGAAGAAATACACCGCTTCCTTAGAGATTTCTTCTTCCGAATTAAGGATCGACCCATCTTCTTTTATGAGAAATATAATTATGTTTTTTCTTCTATGCTTAAGTGTTGACTAGTGGAAGAATTTTGTATTTCCATCCCCTTTTTTTAGCCATTGAATTCTTTATTTTTGTTTCAAGAAGATTTCTTCATTTTCATTGAGTTTAAACCATTTCATTCTTAGATCCCCTTCTTCCTAACAGATAGTTTCATTAAACTTTCCTTGCTCCATCAAATCCTAACTCTCTTTTAATTTTTCTCCTAAATATTTCTTGGTCTAAAAGGTATTTCCAAAAGAGAACTTTTTCCATTCTTTAACATTTTCTTTAACTTTCTCTAATTTTTTCACTAGGTGAAACATGGGAGTACCAGAACAAGATTCATTCCACCAACATTCAACAAGGTTTATGAAGTCTAGATGTTGAGTCCACATTAATTCATATCTAAACAAGAAGGGGTCTCTCACCATATTATCCTCTCAATTTAGCAACAATGCATTATTATCCAATCCAGCTCTTGGGGAAGCAGTAAGGTTGAGGTTCAGAAGAGTGCTCTAATTTGATGAAATGAGAAATGGTCTAGTTTGACTTGAATGAGGTGGTTATCCTACCTTTTTTTAGACCATGTAAATAGTTTTCCCTACAAGGTAATTTCCATTAGACCCATCGAATTAACAAAACCCCCTAGATCCATAATAATCTCTAAGAAGTCATCCAAACCACCAAGCTTTTTTGAAGGAAAAAATTGGGAGTTGAAGTCGCCTCCCAACATCCAAAACTCCCCATTTTTATTGCTTATTTATATTTCAAGAGTATCCCAAAGATAACGTCTATCAAGGTGATATTTTGGACCATAGATGTTAACTAAGTTTCATTTAAAAGAAGTAAGAGTATCCTTAAAAGAAACCATAGGATAATTTTTGTAGAAAAGCCCCATAGAGCCAGACAATCTAGTTGAATTCCAGTAGGTGATTATTCCATCTGAAACACCATCAGCATCACTAACAGCATACCCAACATTAGGCCAGAATATCTTCATAGCTTTATCAAAAATATCATTTTTTCATTTTGGTCTCTTGAATCATAAATATTTCTGGTTTAAACTCAACCATACAAGTTTTCATCAAATGTTGTTTGAAATGGCTATTTAAGCCCCTTATGTTCCAAGAAATTAGTTTCATTTTCAGCAATAAGAAGCACATCACCACATTGATGTTGTAACAAGGAGGAGAAAGGCCCCTCTCACTTATTTATTTTTTGACTTAGTTCCTAAAAGAGAGTCAAGGTTTTTTTTGTTTTCCCAAGGCAACCTCATTAGTTGTATCTTTGCTCCCTGAAGAGGTGGTCTACCAAATTTATTCCAACCTCCCACATTTGGTTTTTTTTCCTTTCTTGATTTATAATTTGTTTGAATCCAATCTTCTTTGACCCCTGCCTTAATCTAGGAAGAAGAGAAGCCCAATTGGGTCATAGCTTCCTCAAAGATTTTTGATTTGCTTTGATTCAATGGTAATTATTGGTGTTGAATTTTTTTTTGTTTCCCTAGGAAGGAGTTGGTAGAGGGAGTATCCTTTCTCTAATTCTTTTGATGTTATATTTATCCTTCCTTGAGATCATCCAAAATTTATTCTAGACAAGAAGTCATACTTTCATTTGGGTTTGGTAAATGAACATGTTTATTATTCTCCCGAGTTTTTGAATCCAAACTACAAACAATCATCTCAACCCTGAGAAAGTTAGCCTGAATGTGGTTAGAGAGAGATAGTCTCAGGTCCAATCCCTACTTGGGGGTTTAAAGACATAAAAGCCTGGGAAACAATGTCCTTAATAGGGTAGGATTTGGGATCCCTAGGAAGAAGAGTATCCACAAGAATATCCTTAGCAAGATAGTCTTGAGGAGACTTAAACAATGGTTCAAAAGAAGCCATAATAAGGACAAGACATTCTAGACTTGAAACAAAATTATCAAAAATATTAGGGAGGGAAGCATCCAAATTACCCTTCAACTGAATAGAAGACATCATAAGACAAGCATCCTATAAATGACAAAATGTTTGTAGATCTAGAAATACACTATAGCATTTTTGTATTCCAATGGCTGAATCCACCTGCCAAATTTTGACTTCAGAGTAACAAAGGTTGGGAGAACTGTGTTAACAACAAAATTAACACAAATTTTAGCAAAAACTAGTTGAGACATTTGTTGGGTAATTTTGTCTATACCCAAAAGGGTGCCAAGAGACTTAGCAATATTTTTAAACATATCATTATTATACAATTCCAAAGGAAGGCTAGGAAGGTAGACCCAAGTAGGGGCTACCTTACATAAGGTCATCAAAAAATCAAAACCCGATTTCCACTTGCAAAGGGATAGGAAGTTTTTGAAACCCTGGTCAAAGGCCCAAGGGCCACCCATGAGGATCTTAATCATATCCTCATGCAAGATGAATCTAAGTAATAATAGCCCTTTAGCTATTACACAAAAAAAATACTACCTTTAAGATTCCAAGTAGCATCCACCCATTTTTGTACTTGGTCAATGTTTGGGCATGAAGACAAGAATTTACCCACCAAGGCTAATTTTAAACCCTCTAAAGACTCGTCCAAAAGCTAGTTAGGTATGTCAACTTCAGAACCATCAACAAAGAAAGAGGAAAATAAAGTACTCTGATTCTATGAACCCCTAAACCTGCAAGTGCATAAGAACAACAAACATTGTTAATGTTAGATCAAAATGCATGCAAATATGAAGGATTCCCCATAAAATCCACCTATTTAAACTAATATTAGGAAATGAAGAACAAATTCAAATAACATGGAAATAAATCCTAATCTAGCCAATAGAATGATGATCTTATGGGGGAATTGGTGCCAATGAGATGTTGCAATTGGCCCTTTCCCAATTCCTATGTTGCAATGTGAGTTGATTGAATCAATGGTCAAATCTCCAAAGAGATTTGAGCATAGCCTTGTTACAATTTATGAAAATGATGGATGATTGAGTGCAATGGGAAAAATTATCTCTCAATGTGAAGAGAGTAACTTTGCATATGAATTGTGGATGATGATGGATTTGAGTATAGTAAGTTTACTCAAATTGTGGATGATCGAATGAGAGGAAAAGTCTCTCATTTATAGATTTCCAAAATGGAAGAGAGAGTGAAAATAGGCAATGTGGGATCATTCAACACCCAATGGCCAAGTGCCACTTGTCAAGATGTGAATGGTTGAGGAATGAGCACATTCTGGTCAATGTGCATGATAAATGCCATTGGATTCAAATTTGAAATTTGAATGTGACATGTGAGAGGGAAAGAGAAATGAAGTTAATGTCACTTGTCTCAATGCACAAGGACATGTAAGAGGCATTGAATGCCTTGTTGGAAGGACCAAGTCCATTTGAATTTGAATTCAAATTGAGGGAATATTCCCTTTTGATGCCATGTTGAGAGAAAATAGATAATTTAATAAATCAAAGTAATTGATTTATTGTGCAAGTTGCATTCTCTAGAGGATTTTAGTGATAGGGATTAACTTAATCAATGTTTGATCAATTTAATGAGAGATTAGATGATGTGACAATTTAGACTTAAATTTATGAATTGATTTAAATCAAATTGAGAGGAAGGGTTTAATTAAATAAATGATTTTGATTTATTTAACTAAAGGGGATAATGTTAGATAATGTTCAATTTAATAAGAAGACTTTAGGGATTTAATCAAATAGAATGTATTATTTAATTAAAAGGGATTTGTAATGTTAATTAAATTAAATTGATTAATTTAATCACGAGAGGAGGAAGATTTAATTAAATGAATAATGATTCATTAAATTAAGAGGCAGAATATGATGAGATGTTGCGAGTATGATTCAGGAAGGAATGTTGTTACTAATCGGGATCAAGTGTGTCAAACCGGAAATGTACATTTTCCATGTCTACAGATTCAAAACTCTTCCACCCACAAGTTTTTCCAATTAAGAAACTGGGTCCTTGTTCGAGAAAAAGGAATCCAAGCCCTAAGAAGGGGAGATAGGAGATTTACTTGGGAAATAAGACAAGGCTCCCACTAAAGATGAGGCAACACCAACCAAAGCTGCACCATGATGGGGAACAACATTTTTGGATGATGGAGCCCTATTTCCCACTCGCCATTTTGAAGCATCAAGCAAGCCTACAAGAAAACACAATTGAAAATCAGAGCATGCATTATTTAGGACATCTTATAATAATGTTAATATCTGCATAATATTAACATTATTTAATATAATAACATATAATATTAATATTTATAGATAATTATATTAACATTATATCAATATAATAATGTTAATACAAATAATTATTAATCATTTAATTAAATATGTAATACCCCTCCAGTTCGGGCACTACAAATAGGTATTATAACACTGAACCCTAGTTTAGTGATGGAATTAATTATAGTCCTTCTACTTAATTCTTAAGGTGTGTCTTCTATTCTAGGAGTGTGATACTCTGATGTTGGATGTTACTTATGTGACTGTATTCATGATAGAGATTAGAATATAGTGTGTAGTATGATTATGGTTCACATTGCTATTAGATATGTTCATTTCCCTAATATATGTATATATATTATGGACTAACGATTTGATGATGTGCTTCATGTATCATGTGTGTGAACTATATGTGGTGTGAGAGGATGGTTTCATGTCGCTCTCTTAGGAGAGACACATGATGTCATGATTCTCCTTCACCAATGTGTGAGTGTAGATTATTTATTATGTTGGTATATATGTACATGTTCTTGGTTTGTGATGCAGGATTGTAGGTACTAGGCATCAACTCCAACTGGTCTCATAGGTCTGAGCATTCCAAAAAAACAATCTTGATGGTGGTATGTGGAGATATCATAGGGCCCTAAATATCCTAGCCTTCAACCATTGCCTCATAGGAGGTGATGTTGTCAGTTATAGTCACCTATTTGATATGCCATTAAGGCAATATCCTTTGCCCTGGTTTGTGAATGATTTGGGTGGAGTGATTTGTATTTCATTAATATTTTAATTGTGTTTAATTATGTCTTTTGATTTTTTGTTGGTTAAAAGTCTCCTTGAGATATTATATTTTTGGATATGTATATATGTGTATTGTGTTTTATGAAAATAAGGTTATAAATATTAACATATTCTAATGTTATTTATTAAATATTAATATGTTTATTAGCAAATATTTAAATATTAATATGTAAGCATTTATGTTTTGATTTACTATTTTGGAAGAGTGTCTTTTTTTAAGGAGGTTCTTTTATCTTTTAAAATGTTTTGAATTTATTTGGTGGGAAACCCCAAACAAATGAGTTAATTTGATTATTTATTTTATTTTAATTATTTCATTAGTGGGATGAAGATAGGTGCTTTAATTTAATATTTTAATATTTTATTTTATGAGAGGATTTTATTTGCTTGTTTTATTTTGGAAAAAGGAGTCTTTTGGGGAAAAGAAAGAAAGTTACTTTCTTTTTTGTTTTTCTTTCCTTTTGAATTTAATTAGTTTTATTTATGGAGAAAAATGGTAAATTGGGTTTTCATTTTTGTTGTGCATGAAATTTAGAGGATTTTGGAGAATTTGAGAATGGAGAGAAAATTGAGAGATTTTACATGGTTTTGAAGTAATTTTTCAAAGGTTTTTGAGAAATTTTGTGTGGTTTTGAATTGAAATTTGGAGGAGAGTGAATTGGAATTCAATTATGGTTTGAGGGGAATGGAATTTCTTCTAGATTGTGTTGAATTATGATTTTTTATTATGCTTTGGATTAGATATTTGAGTTTGGAAAGCTTCTTCAATTTTTAACATTCAATATTTTCATGCTTTGAGGTAGGTTATGTACTTAATTTATAATTTGTGTTTTAAATTCATAGATATTTATATGGATTTATAGAATATGTTATTTGAATGTTTTGAAGTGTTTCTTTCAAGTGATGAAATGATGATATATGTTGGGTTTTCTCATTTTGATGTTTGATTGCAATCAAGTATGCCAAAAAGAGGGTTTTTAAGGGATTTGTTTGTTGTTTTTTATTTTGTGAATTTTGAGGTGTTTTTGATCAATTCTGCTTGTGTTACTAAGTAATCAAGGGTCAAATCTGAAATGGTTTTTTAACGGATTTAGATTTCGAGTTGATTTGATTGTTTTATGGCTTGCAAACTTGACTACTGTCAAGATGGATTTAGCTCCGTTTTGAGGTAGGGTTTCTATACTTCTTGTCCTTTCTTTAGAATTCTATTGGCAGTTGTAGTTGCCTATTTGATATGCCATTAAGGTAATATCCTTTACCTTGGTTTTTGAATGGTTTTGGTGGAGTGATTTGTATTGCATTAATATTTTAATTGTGTTTAATTATGTCTTTTGATTTTTGGCTGGTTAAAAGTCTCCTTGAGATATTATATTTTTGCATATGTATATATGTGTATTATGTTTTATGAAAATAAGGTTATAAATATTAACATATTCTAATGTTATTTATTAAATATTAAATATGTTTATTAGCAGATATTTAAATATTAATATGTAAGCATTTGTGTTTTGATCTACTATTTTGGAAGAGTGTCTATTTTTAAGGAGGTTCTTTTATCTTTTAAAATGTTTTGAATTTATTTGGTGGGAAACCCCAAACAAATGAGGCAATTTGAATATTTGTTTTATTTTAATTATTTCATTAGTGGGATGAAGATAGGTGCTTTAATTTAATATTTTAATATTTTATTTTATGAGAGGATTTTATTTGCTTGTTTTATTTTGGAAAAAGAAAAAAAGTTACTTTCTTTTTTGTTTTTCTTTCCTTTTGAATTTAATTAGTTTTATTTATGGAAAAAATGGTAAATTGGGTTTTCACTTTTGTTGTGCATGAAATTTAGAGGATTTTGGAAGAGATTTTTGGGGAGTTTGAGAATGGAGAGAAAATGGAGAGATTTTACACGGTTTTGAAGTAATTTATCAAAGGTTTTTGAGAAATTTTGTGTGCTTTTGAATTGAAATTTGGAGAGTGAATTGGAATTCAATTATGGTTTGAGGGGAATGGAATTTCTTCTAGATTGTGTGGAATTATGATTTTTTTATTGTTCTTTGGATTAGAGATTTGAGTTTGGAAAGCTTTTTCAATTTTCAGCATTCAAAATTTTCATGCTTTGAGGTAGGTTTTGCACTTAATTTATAATTTGTGTTTTAAATTCATAGATATTTAGATGTATTTTATAGAATATGTTATTTGAATGGTTTGAAGTGTTTCTTTCAAGTGATGAAATGATGATATATGCTGGGTTTTCCCATTTTGATGTTTGACTACAATCAGGTATGCCAAAAAGAGGGTTTTTAAGGGAGTTGTTTGTTTTTTTTCATTTTGTGAAATTTTTAAATTTTTTTGGTCAATTCCGCTCACATAACTAAGTAATCAAGGGTCAAATTTGAAATTTGTTTTTTACAGATTTAGATTTTGAGTTGATTTGATTGTTTTATGGCTCGCAGACTTGACTACTGTCAAGAGGGATTTAGCACCATTTCGGGGTAGGGTTTCTGTACTTCTTGTACTTTCTTTATAATTCTATTGAATTGGAACCTTTGTGGAGTATTTTTCATGATTTTTTTTTTTTGTGTATTTTTAATTCTGAAAATGATGGTGTTGCTATGCTTTTAATATCATATGAATGTTTCTTTCTCCCTCTTTCATTTTTAGGATTTTAAGGGCAGTTTTTGGGAATATGTTTGCAAAACTCATTAAATGAATTTATTTATTTATTTTTGGTTTGTATTTCTTGTTTTTGGAAGGTTTCTAGTGTATTCTTTTGTCTTATATGGTTTTTTGGTGTTCTCTTTTCAATTTTGTGGAGTTGTTTCAAGAATCTATTGGTAGCCTTATTTTTGATTCGTGAATAATCAGATTCTGATGTATGTTGATTATGTATCCATGTGTCATTTTTTTTAGATACTTGGGTTAGATAGACTCATATCTTACCCATGTGAGTATGGCTTGTAATTTTTGAAATGATCCTTGTCTGAATTTTATCCCTTGCATTCCTTGTATGATAACCATTGGTTTTAGGTAGTTTCCCTTCCTTGGTTCTTGTGTTTTTGAGAGCCTTATGTCTATCTCCTAGCATGGGGGGTGGTACTTCAAGTTCCACATGGTTGGGTTGTTTCTTATCTCTATTGGGTATTTGTGTCCTTGTTCAAGTGTGTGGATGGATTCGAGTGTCTTCATGTGATGATTCTTCTGGTGTTTATGGCTCATGCTTTGGATCCTATTTTTCAAGAGTGGATTATGTATTGGATTATCATAGTTTCATATGACTTTTGGATTGATCCTATTTGGAGGATAATGAATCAAAAAGTAATGTAATAGGAGGTTAATGATGATAGTTGGTTATCTAGGATTATTTGATCATGTTCCTTTCATGTGCTCTTGTGATATATATATCTTCTCATCTGAATGAATGTTAATCTTAGGCACTTGAGTTGGTTAAGGAATGAACTTTAGATCCTAAATCTTAAATGGGATGTATGCTTTATAATATATTCTTTTTAAAGGATGTTCCATTCTTATGTATTAGGATAAGCATTTATGGGAAAATTAATAATTGGAATGAGTAGATGGTTAATTGCTATAGGTATATTCTTTATGAGGAATGTCTTAGCCATAATTTTTCTTTTATGAGTTATCGATGGTTTACTCCATTGTGAATGATATTAGTAACTTTAGATTGTATGTTCATTGGAAAGCTGATCATTATGTTGAGTACCGTTAGTTAATGATAATCATGGTTCTTGACAATGTTAATGTTTTTTTATTTATTTTTTAAATCCATGTCTTTTGCATTCCTCTTTCTTTGTTGTCCTCTAGGTTCCTTGGCGGGGTGTTAAAATATATCTATAATGTCAACACAAATATAATGATTAATGTAAAGATTATAATGCAAATAATGATTATGCAATAGTTTTATGTGTATTAACATTAGCATAATTATAATACAAATATAATTATTAGGTATTGCATGAATGTTAATATTATTATTGGTCCTTAAAATATTTACTCTAATTTTAATAATAAATAATATTTATGTATTAATTTAATTTTCTAATTATATCTTTTCAATGATATTTTCACATGTTTTTCTTTATTTTATTTTTTTTCTTCTTTTTATACTTATATTGTATTTTCATTCTTCTTTATTTTCATATAGATTCTCTTTAGGCTCTATTTTTTAATCCCCTCCTTTTGGTTATATTTATTTTTTAGCTTTTAATTCATTTACCAAATGTTTTACTTTGGTCCTCAAATCATCTACAACCTTTCCCCTCTCACCCTTGTTTATTTTTATCTAATATTGGTATATAAAAACTATTTCTTATCATTTAGCTCTCTATTATCTTGATTGTGGATCATAAAATTTGATCCAAAATTTTGAAGTAAAAAATATCCATCACAATAGAATCCAAAAAATAATATTAAGTAGAATTATGTATTGTGGAAACTTCATATCATTAATTTTTAATCTTTCTATTAACATGGAATTGTACTTGCAAGTCCAAGGCTAAGGGTTGGGTTTCCAAGCCTAAAACAAAATAAAAACTATGAGTTTCAAATTTAAAATTTTATGGAACACATAACCACTCCAAAATGCATACCCATTCTAAAAAGAATGGATGTATAGTATAAATAGAAATGGGTACCCATTTTAAAAGGTGTGGCAATTTTTAAAATAAAAAAAGTACACATTTCATATGAATAGGATTTAATTCTCAAGCATCTAATCCTAAATGGGTACCCATTTTTCAAAAAACGCATACTTAATCTTGTCACGATTTTTTTCTCATGTGAATTCCATTGAAAGTACACTCAACTTCTTGCACATTCCCTCTTAGTGTTTGGCATTTCCAAGATGTATAACTATTTGGGCACTAGCATGACATGCAGATGTCCCATGGAAAACTATTGTTCAATGGTTATTTCTAATTTTTCCACCACCTACTACATGTCTAGGTCAATGGTAACTACTATGAATAAAATCTTAATAGATATTTTAACCTTTGATTGTTCTACTTTCCCTCCAAATCTCATTTTTTATTAGATCTATCATTCACATATCTATCAAGAAATCTTGAAGCATTATAAAGCACTCTTTTAACATTGTAATCTTTATGTAAATATCATTAGAATTTACTAGCACTCTATTGAACTTCATTATAGCACTCTATAGAAATCATGATCTCCCTTAGCTTATCCAAATAATTTGGGGCGATCTCCTTGTTGATAATAATTTTTATCTCTTCATTCCTAGTTTGAGATAATAGTTCTTTTTCCTTTATCTTTTCTTGTTTTCATTGTTGTAAAATCCTTTGACGTGTACTTGGCACCATTTGTTTTTCCCTTAATTTTTCTCACATACATATTGTAGTGTCATAAATTATTGTCGCTCACACTTTCACGCTAGCTTTGACACCCTCTTTGTTCCATGTTCATAATTATTCTTGTGATATACCTATTATTCTACCTTTTCAAGGACATTTAATTAAATCCTTATTTATCAAGCCTTCACAAAGAAAATTTTTCCTGGACCCCAGCACTTTGTGCTCATGTATTAGCTATTTGTGTCCAAATTTTGGAATTTGAATGCCAGCCTCAATGTGATTTAGATAATAATTTTATTTGTGGGCCTCAATAAATGGTTATTTCAAAATATGTTTGAATTATATATATATATAAATTTTTCCCTCATTTATAACTCTCTAGCAACTCTCTATCTAGCACCTAGATAACTAAGATAATTAATGAAATCTCAAAGGAAAAAGATCATATATATAGCTCAAGTTAGTTATATTCTATAATATATTAGTAAATTCATGTTCAAGTATTGTATGATATTTCTTATTTATTTTTCTTATTATTATATGTGCTAACACTTGTAAGATCTTAAGGATTCTTCTTCATCCTCCTTATGTGATTTTGGCATAAATGCATCAATCCAACAAGGGTTTTAGATCTGAGTGGTAATGCATTTTTTTATCTTTTTATTTATTGTTTTACCTCTACTCCCCCAAGAGCATGTACTCTTTACACTTCATCACCATTGTCATTGTAGAGGTGGGAAAACCAACATGAAGTCTAACCAAGGTAAACCCCTACATGACACAACCCTTTCCCCTCTATCTATTTTACAATTTTACATGTTGCTAATGTATAAAATGGATTTGACATATCATCTTTTTTTGAGGTTCCTAAACCCTAATTCATATCTTCATGGACTTATCATTGGAAAAATAGGGCAGGTTGATTATCTAAGCATTGTCACACTTTGAAACATAATTTTTATAGTCACATGCCTTCAAATAATGCCCAATCAATATAGGTTCTAAAACCTTAATTCCTAACACTTCTAGACATAAGTGCCTTGTGCTAGTTTCTTGCCTATTCTACTCCTAATTTTGGCACCAAGTTCCTCTCTATATCTCATTCCTAGATCTACTCTCTATTTTTGAATTTCTATTTTGTAACTTCTACCTTCTATCATATTTAGTAAATTTGATCATAATTCACCTATTTCATTGCATTATCATATCAATCTATACACACCGAACAATAAAAAGGGTCCAAAATTGTAAATAGTTTGTTTGGCTCTCCCTTGAGGATAGTAGACAAAAAATATCTCTTGGTTTATTTTGTGTCCCCAATGTTTAAGGTGGAAATATTGATTTAGGTTAGGGAATTTAGCCTAGATCTCCCTTTCCATAACCTAACATTTTGTTGAACCCAACTTATCTTACATTTGTAGGTATTATAATTTAAATTACATATATTCTTTAACTTTATTTACTTGATTAAGGAATTAGATTATTTGAATATATTATTTACATATGCAAACATTGAATGCTAGTTTATAAAATAAAGCATTGCAATTCTTGTTCTCTTATGTTATTGCAAAATATAAACCTTAAAAACCTATTCTTTTCACATATTATCAGCATATTCATCTTTTCATCACTTTCTTCTATCTTCCACTTCCTAGGAACATTTATGTGTCCTAAAAATTATCCTTGATTTATGAGTTTCATGACATAGTGTTCTAAATCCAACACGCTTGTGAGAAGTTATCAAATTATGACATCATATGCTTTGAATAGGCCCAATGTTGATCCCAAGTTCATTAAATCTTTCACTCAAGTAACCATTAAAACACAATTATGTTTTTATCCCACTCCTACCTTGTCAATGACCTCTAACTCACAATCCCCTCATGATTTTCTTAGGCTTGATAACTCTGTGGCCTTTGTTCCTAAGGTCCAACTTTATAAACTAGACACAAGATTCGTTGGTCTCCAAAAATTATTAAGTATAGAACACTTGGCTAGAGAGGTTATCTATATTATTGAGAATCTTAGTATATTGATAGTTAATGACATGCAAGACATAAAAAATGTACATAGTCTAGCTCACATAGTTGATTCAGACATTATGATGTTAGCTAGCTATATGGATATTTTAAATAATGCATTCCCTCAAAACCAAATGGGGAAACAAGTTTTAATACCCTTTATTGACATCTCCTATTCCTACATTCACTTATTTTTGTATAACCATTGGTGTATAACCTAGTAATAGTGTTAGCACTATTTTTGGGGTTACTTGTGGGAATCATATAAACCAACATAGATTTTCCCCACCTTCCTCCACCCTCCTTGTTACTTCTCAAAATATTAATCCAATTTCCTCCCAACCTAAAATTAGCCAACCTCATTCAAAATTCACTTACCACAATACCAATCCACCTATCACTATCCCTTGTCCATATTCTACCCATTGTCAAACCATCCCCTCAATCGATCCTATCATCAACCAACTCTTTCAAAAGTGATCTCTTTACAACAAAAAATATCCATTATGAATAAAAACAAATCCCAATCCAATCCTCTTTCATACTTAACTTGTAGCCCATTTTTTTTCACAATCCTAAAAAATTAAATACCACAAAACATTGAAACACCCTATTTTGAGAAATACAATGGAAAGGGAGACCCTAATAACCATGTGACAAATTTTACCATACTATGAAATGATTTCCTCTTTGAGGATGCTTTATTAGCTAATATTTTTTCTCATTCATTAAAAGACACGACCTTGGATTGGTATTTCATTACCTAACAATTTAATCCACTCTTTTCAACAACTTGTTAATCAATTTATCCAACATTTATAAGCTAATATTGGATCTCAAGTCATATTGATTGATTTTTTTTATTGTAAGAAAGGGGCCAAGGAGAAGGTGATTGATTTTATAGGGTGATATCAAGCCATCTTCTCTCAAATCTCATATTCCCTTTTAGATGTTGATGGACAATGGGTCTTCTTTGGAAACCTACAACCATACATTCATGAGAAGTTTTTGTTGATGTGATATCCTTCATTCACACATATTTAAACCACTCTTTGTGATTACCATTTGTTGGTTAGCCAATATGATTGTCATTGATGTCAAAGGGCATAAAAGGGAAATCATGGTGGTCATTGATGCTAGTGATAAATTTCAAAGTGTATATCATTGATGAAAAGTTATAAATTTTGTCAAGCAACATTGCAAAAGTTACATAGATGTTGTATAGTCTTATAGAAGAAAAATGTAGGTAGTTTCAGAGGATTGCAGAGGAAATAGATAGTAGATCTAATATGAGTTTTTTTATTACATCTTAGATGTATGGTCCATAGGCCAAGTGGTAAGTGTTGAGCTTTGAAATGAGTTATTTTTTCTCTTTGGTCTAGCTAGGGTTTTGCAAAAAACCCCTAAGGGTTTCAGTCATGATGCTACACAGTTTCTATTTTTTTGTTGACTGGAAATAGGTGGTAATAGGTCACTTAAGCTATGACTTAAGCCTTCTTCATCATGGTGCAAGTGGGTCCTTCGTCCTAGTGATTACTGGCTCAACAAAAAAATTGGAGATCTTAATTTTTTCTAAGTCCAATGCTTAATAATTTATCCTAGCTTGATCAATAATGGTGATTAGAAATTGAAGATCAAGTGACTCCTAAACACCCGCAATGCTATATAGCTGATGTCAGTTCTTGAATATGAAAACATGGAATCTTTCCACATGTACAATGGGACCAAGTTCAAATTTCTTATCTTTGCAAACATTAATGGTTGTGATAAAAAGGCGTTAAATATCAATGGATGTCACAACATCACCTTTTTGATCCACTCTAACAAGGTTAAATATGTAATGATGTGATATGCTTACACATGTCTTAGATGGCATTTTTAAAGAAAAAATGTGAATTTATTTCAAATCAATGGTGTATAGTTCAATAAGAAGATCAAACAATTTATGTTATTCTATGAAAATAATGGGGGGTCCCTATTTTAGATTTGTGGGAACATAGAATGATGAAACATCTCCATGATTACACTAATGATATTTAATCCTATTCAAAGTAGAATATTCACTCAGAGGTTAAGTGGATATATACAATGCATATTTAAAGAAGATTTGATTGAACGATTGCATTTTAAAGTTGAAGCATAATAATAGAGACCGTTTGATCATGGCATGAAGTTATAGATTTATGGTCAGTATTTAAAGATTTGATTCTCTAAACAATTAAGTGGTGGAACTCCCAATCAAGTATTGGAATTTGACACAATGAACAAAATTTATTTTCATAACCACTCCAGATCATATTTTTATTGGTGATTGAAAGGTATGGTCAATGACATTAAGGCATAGATGGCTAAAAATTATAATACTAGATCAATCATGCAAGAATGATCATTTAATGGGTATCAAACCTAGAGTTTGATACATGCTAAAATAGAAAAATATAGTAAATTATGGGGATGGTGCATTACTCAAGAAAAATAAGACTTTTTGGTTAAGAAAAAGGAGAATATTTTAGCAAAACTTAAAGAAAATGATGAGAGACCTAGATCAAATGCAGAAAGATATCATCTAGGATACACATTCAATGTGTGAAGAGGGGAGAAGTAGAAGAGAAGAAGAGAAAAGAAGAATGTTAATGAAAATTTGGAAGCAAAGAAAGGAAATGACAAAGCAAAGAAGAAGAAGTGAATGAGCAGTTACAAAATAGGAATGTAACATAGAATTGGATTCAATTGAATCATTTGTAATTTTGAGTTATAACTCCATAAATCTGATTTTTTGGTGCCATCAGAAAGTTGAGTTGGTGCTCAGTTAGGGAGTAGGTGCTTCCGTAGAATTGACTCTCTTAAATTAGGGTATTGGTGACTCCTTACAGTTGGTGCTCTTAAAAATTGTAACCAATGAGGTTTTTATTGTGAGGATAGATTAGGAAAGTAGATCCTAGCAGATATTCTCATTGTGTTTTTTCCCATATTGAGTTGTCCACATATATCTGGTGTTATTTCTATTTGTGTGTGTGATCTCTACATGTCCTAATTTGCATTAAATGTGTTAAAAGGATAATTTTTAATTACTCTACCGATTCACTCCCCCTCTCAATAGATATTTGTGTTCCAACAATTGGTATCATAGCCTTGTTTCCTTTGGAGAAGCTTAATCAGCTCAGGTAGATCTTGGATAGTGAACACAAATTGCTAGTCAAGAAGGTTGTTCCTCAAAAAAATCATCTCCCTTTGATAGATCAAACTATGCTTTCTAGAGTATAAGGATGGTAGCCTATATGTCATATTTATGGTTTTATGTTTGGTTGTCTATGGTAAATTCTTATTTTATTCTTTCTACACTTCCCATTTATCAGGTTGGTAAGAAAACATATGAATCAAATGAAAAAGCTAAGAATTCAATTCTCTATGGACTAGAAAATTTAGAGTTTTTCAAAGTCATGCACTATCAAATAGCACATGGGATTTGGGGAAAATTGAAAAGAATCTATGAAAGTGATGATAAGGTAAAGTAGGCTAAGCTACAAACTTACAAAGGAAAGTTTGAAAGTCTTAAGCTAAATGATGAAGAGAAAATTGTAGACTACCTCCTTAGGTTAGATGAAATATTCAATGCAAGCAGAGGCCTTGGATAAGAGATTAAATAATCTCATTTTTAAAAAGGTCCTAAGATCGCTGTCATCTAGGTATGACTGTAAAAAATTTGCAATAGAGGAAGCAAGAGATTTGGATAAAACTCAATGTTGATGAGTTGCATGGCACTTTTACTGCCTATGAGATGAGAATAGGAGATGTAGATACCTCTAAGAGAGAATTTCCATTGAAAGTAGCCAAAAAAGAGAAGGTAGAAGCATCTGCATTTGAATCTGAGAATATTGATGAAGAAGAATCTAACTTTTTCAAAAGATTAAGAAGAGGTTCTAGAAAGTACAAAAGTAAGTTACCCTTTAGATTCTTTAATTGTGGTAAGATATGACATTTTTTTGCTAGATTTCCCAATTGGAAAAAAGGATAACACTGAGCAAGAAAAATATAGTAAAAATAAGAAACCCTACTTCTCCAAGAAGAAGAACTTTAAAAATAAGAAGATTATGTACACAAAAGAAGAGAGTGATTCATCTGATGATAGTGGTAGCTTAGATTATGACCATGATTATGCCTTTGTGGTCAAGGGAGATGAAACTATATTCATGACATTAGTATTAGCTTCTAAGGATCAAGAAAAGAAAGAAGTTAAAGATTCTTATGAAGAATAAGAAGAAGAAGTGGATCTAGAGGATAAACTCACTATGCTCTAGATGATATTAGAAGGTTGAGAAAAGAGAACACAAATTAGAAGAAGCATGCACAAAAAGAAATTAAAAATATGTACAAAATTCGTAAAGAATCTAACTAGATGATAGTTAATCTAAAGAAACAAGTTGAAGAAGCTAAAAGAATAGGAGATGTAGTCAAATTTGAACTAGAATCTAAATCTGGTGAATGCATGAAGCTAGAAGAAAAAATAGTGGCTTTGAGAAAAGAAATAAAAAAGGCTAAAGAAAAAACAGAAAAAGGTTTGGAGCTGAAAGGAGGCTCTAAAATTCTTGATGAGTTGATTCATTTTTAAAATCCTTCAAGAGAAAAATATGGTCTTGGTTTTGAAAAATGGAAAAGTCCTATAATCAGTGCATCTAAAAACTTGTATGATAACTTCAAATTAGAAGAAAAGTCTAGAATAAAGAATGAGAAATCTTGCACTAAAGATTATAAGAATAATTACTCTTAATATGTAAAGATAAACACAAACACTGTTGATGTGAAGGAATATGAAGGAGAAAATAAGCCCAGAGAAGATAAAAAGGATAATAAGTCAATCTATGAAAACTCAAGGAAGATGCAAATCACAAAGGGAGTTGATGTAGATAGTTTCATAAGGGTGAGAGACTTGAAGAAGAAAAATTCAAGAAGACCTTCTCAACCTACAAGAATAATTTCTATTACTAGGTAAATTCCCCATCTTTCTATGGCTAGTACTATAACTATAATCAGTTTGGTCATAGGGCTAGTGAATGTAGAGTTGTGCCTAAAAGGAGAAAAAACTTTGTGAGTAGAAATTCATTTGCTCCATTGATAGATACAAATAAAATATACTATAAATTCAATATTTTTGGTCACATAACTAAACAATTTTGAAAAAAAATTGTGAGACCAAAAGTTAAAAAAATAAAGGCATTTGTTGCAAGGTGTGTGCCCTTGGTATCCTTGTGTTGTACAATGTAGTGCTTGGGTTCGTGACATGGTTTAACCACCTCCCATGGATTCATTAACTCTAGTGGTTGTATTGGGAATTAACAAGTCAATCTTTTGGTTCAATGAAAATCGTTTGTGCAACAATTGGTATCAGATCCTAGGTCACAAGTTTGAACCCCTCACTTGTGTTAAGGGGATTGTTGTAAGGTGTGTGCTCTTGGTCTCCTTGTGTTGTGAAACATAGTGCTTGGGTTCATGACATGGTCTAACTACCTCCCATGGGTTCATTAACTCTAACCATTGTATCGAGAATTAACAGGTCAATCTTTTGGTACAACAATAACCGTTTGTGCAAAAACATTCCCCTAGAGTGAACAAAGGTTCACAAGTCTCTACAAAAGAGAAAGATGAGATAAAAAAGAGACCCAAGAAAGTGTGAAAAGAGAAAGATCAAAAGGTTGCACAATCACTTATTTCTCAAACTACACTCCATGCCAAGAAGTAGAATTTATGGGTAATAGATAATGATTTCTCTAAATACATGACTAGTGATAAGAGAAAGTTCATCAAATTGAGTAGTTGTAGGGAATGATCTGTCAATTTAGGAGACAATACTGCAATAAAAATATGTGGTAAAGGGACCCTATGCATAGATGGAAAATTTCCTACACATGATGTCCTTTAAGTTGAAGGATTAAAGCATAATATTCTAAGTGTCAACCAAATGTGTGATGATGGATACAAAGTCACATTTAACGTAGAAGGTTATGAGATAAGGAAATCAAGAAGATTAGTTGTAGAAGGGAAAAAAACTGAAAGCAACATTTATAATCTTAGTGAGGTGAATGGTAAAAGATGTATGATAGGACAGGTTTATGAAAATTGGTAATGGCATACAAGAATGATCCATGTTAACTTTGATAACTTGGTAAAAGTAAGCTCAAAGAAGCTTGTTAGACACATGCCTAAGATAAGAAAACTTGCAAACACTACATGCAAGGATTGTTAGCAAGGCAAACAAACAAGGGTCATATTTTAGAAAAAAGAGTATGCAACCACAAAGCATTTAGAGTTGGTGCATATTGATATTTGTGGTCCCAAAAAGATAAAAGGATTGAAAGGAGAAAGGTACTTCATATTATTGATAGATGATTACTAAATAATGACATGGGTAACCTTTTTGAAGATAAGTCTTAATAATTTGAAAAATTCAAAATCTTTAGGTCCATAGTTGAGAAGGATATTGGATGAAAAATAAAATTCTTAAGATTTGATAGAATTGGAGAATTCACCTCCAATGATTTCATATAGTATTGTGAGAAGCATGATCAGAAGGCAATACTTTGTAGCAAGGACTCCACAACAAAATATAGTTGTTGAAAGAAAGAAAAGAAAAGTCAAAGATATGGCCAAAACAATGCTAAATTAGGCCAAGTTACTTGATGTGTACTGGAGAGATGTGGTACATACAATAGTATATACCTTTAATAGAGTTCAAATGAGGGTAAACAATGAGAAAACCCCCTATGAACTATGGTATAGCATAACTACTTTGGTTAAATACTTCAAAGTGTTTAGCAACAAATGCTACATCAGGAGAGAAGAGTATAACTTGGGAAGCTTTGACTCTAGATGTGATGAATGAATATTTATTGGTTATTCCACCCAAAGAAAATCCTACAAATGCTACAACAAAAGTCTACAAATAAATATAGAGTATCAACGTCAAGGTTGATGAATACTTGAAACATGTTAAGCCTAATAGAGGTATCTATGAAGAAGAATCAAAATCTAAAGAGGAAGTAGCTAATGGAGAGATTGAGGAAGTAAATTAAAACAAACTTGAAAGATATTTTCAAAATGATCATCTTGTAGAGCAGATTATTGGCAATAAAGATGGAGTTTAGACAAGGAGAAGAGTGGAAAAGAACAAAGATCAAGTATTTTTTTCTCTAATGTTTGAAACTGAGCGTAAGAGCTATGATGAAGCTAGCAAGGATGGGAATTGGCTAAAATCCATGGAAAAAGAACTGAGTTAAATTGAAAAGAAAAAAACTTGGGAATTAGTTCGAAGACACCAAAATAAGAATACAATAGGTACAAAGTGGGTCTTTAGAAAACAACTCAATGAGGATGGAGTTTTTATAAGAAATAAGGCCATATTGGTTTGCAAAGGATATGCACAAGTTGAAGGTATAGATTTTGAAGAAACATTTTCTCCAGTTTCTAGATTGGAAGCCATAAGAAATTTTCTAGCATTATTTTTTTATAAGATTCAAATTCTATTAAATGGATTTCAATTTTACTTTCTTAAATGGGAACCTCGAAGAGGAAGTCTACATAGAACAACCTGAAGTGTTTTAGCTATCAGAAGAAGAATAACATGTTTATAGACTAAAGAAGGCACTATATGGTATTCAAGACTATACCAGTACCTGCAACAACAAGGATTCAATAATGGATGCATAGACAATAATTTGTATTTCAAATCAAAAGGTGAGCATCTGATAATTTTTTTTGTATATGGATGACATCATTTTTGTGGTAGAAATAAAAAAATGTGCAAGGATTTTTCTACTCAAATACAAAATGAATTTGAGATGTCCATGCCTGGATAACTTTCTCTCTTCCTTGGTCTATAGATACTCTCTTCCTTGGTCTATAGATAAACAAACTAATGAAGGGATATTTGTATCTCAAACCAAGTAAGCTAAGGATATTCCCAAGAAGTTTGGAATAAAAAACCAATTGGTACTCCCACGATAACTAGATGCAAGTTGACTAAAAAAGAGGAATCCCTTGATGTAAATAGACCATGTATAGATCAATGATAGGTAGCTTTCTATACCTAATTGCATCAAGTCCTAATATAATGAAAGTAGTGTGTATGGTTGCAAGATTCCAAGCTGCTCCTAAAGATTCACATGTCAATGCAATGAAAAGAATCTTTAGATATATCAAGAGTATAGTTAACTATGGACTATGGTATCCTAAAGGTGCATATTTCACTTTGACAACATATATAGATGTCAATTGGGCATGAAGTGTGGATAACAGAAGAAGCACTAGTGGTGGTGCATTCTTCCTTGGAAACAAAACTGTTTTATGGCTAAGAAATAAGCAAGATTCAGTTACTCTTTATAAAGCTGAAGTAACATATGTTGCATTAGTGGCTTGTTGCACTCAAGTATTTGTTGAACACACAAAATAATGAAAGGGGGTGAATCAATATTCTTTTAAAAAATTTAACCATTCAACCATTCAACTCATAACATATTCACTTTGTAGTGATGAAGGAAAACATCAAAACATTCAACATCACATAACACATGAACACCAAGTTTTTTATGTGGAAAACCTAAAATGGGAAAAACCATGGTGAGTATTAGCTCAAAATATATTATAACCGGTTATAATATATTATAGAAATGCTCACTACAGTTGGACTCACTGCCCACTGAGAAGTAAAAGAGATAGAAGATATTGTGGCTCATAGCTAGATTTGAACTATTACAATTGTATCTAACACATGCATGAAATACAGTTCCAATAAAGCTCAAAATACAAACTCAAAATTATTCATGCTAATATGAAATGTCACTTTTCTCTTCTTTGCATTCATACTAAATTCACACACGCATCTACTTACTCTTATCACATGTCACCACTACCAAAAACATCAAAAATATCCTTCTTATATACACTTCACCTATAACATCAATTAGGTTGGCCTAATTAGATGTAATAAACAAAATTTAGCTTGTCAGATCAAGATCTATCCACACACACTTTGTGCCAAGAATCAAGCCTTATAACAATTTGAAATAGGCTAGAATGGACCTAAAATAACACCCACATAATGGATCAAAACCTATTCAACCTCCACTATACACCCAACACATTAGGTCATCACTGATAATTACCTAATAGAAATATTCACCAACTGTACATCCAAACATTATGCAAACTAAAATACATAATAAACTAACACTTTTCAACAACTTCCCAAAACCATAAAGCCAAAATCCAATTTATAAAGAAGTGTGGACTCATCAACACATATGTACTAAATTGGCAACCACCCATAACTACCAAGCCAAACTTCTATTACTTATAAATCCAAAACCAGAAACAAAAATGAGATGAAACTCTAGAATTATGATCTTATATCAAGCAAAAAAATTATGTTAGAAGAGAAGAGATAAATCTTCATCAGTGGATGAATGTGGACCCAAATACCGGATCCCCTATACATAAAATAACCTAAATTAACACAATCAATTTCCACAACTATTTAATTCATTAGATATAACCTTACAAAATTATCTTTCATAATCATCCTTAAACATATTCAAGACACCCAAACTAATTTTCACCATATTCTTCATACCAGAATATAATATTGACATCAATGACAAAACTGCAATTCATAACTGCCTATACCTTGTGCTTATCCTGCATGCTCATGTTTCCAACAAGTTCATCAATGACATCTCATTCCTCCAACAATTTCCCCCTTTGTAATTGATGGCAACATGCCAAAACTATATCCAAAATTATTCTTCCCCTTTGACGTCAAGGGAAAAGGGCATATACAATAGTCTTCATTCATACTGGATCTCCCCTTGACAAATATATCCATATATATATACAAACTGGATCTGAACTAACTCCCCCTAAGAATGTTATTTACCACAATCAGATCAAACCTTATACTAGAAAACACTTTGCACCATCCACATATGTACACAGGAATCTAAAAAATATATAAAGAAATATAAACACTATCAATCGAAGGAAGTAGTTGACTCTTGCAGCTTTTATAGGTAGGTTTTCCACTCTTGTTTACCTTCCTCCCAGATTCTCTTGGCTATGCCAAGCATCCTGCACTATGACTCAAGTTCAATTTGGTAGTATTCCCCTTCTTCCAGAGTGTTGGGTACCAGAATGATCTTTGTAGCCTTCTCAGCACTCTTCAGGTCACTGAAAATAGATGTGAACTTTGAGTTCATCAGATCCCCAAGGCTCCCAAACTGCATAATAATATTCTTCTTTTGTGATTTTAGTTGGAAGAACTATTTGTGTAAGTATTCAACCACTAACCTTGTGCTCCCATCTAGGTCTTGTGTTGGATCATATGCATTGGAAGCTTTGTCTATTTGTGACTCAATTGAGTCCATTTCATTTTTAATGTTCTTTTTGGCTCTAGGCCACTTCATATAAAATTGGAACAAGGCTTTGGCCTTAGCCACACAAGCATGTGCATCCTTGATACTTTCCTATAAAAAATTGTGTTCTTGTGCACAATTCTCCATTATTTCTAATAGTCTCTTCTCCTCCATTTTCTTGTCTATTTATTTTCTGATTTTTCTTTTAGTTTGGAATCATACTCTTTGAAAGAATCAATCAAAATTTTAATATTATCCATACTGGAAAATGAGTTGTCAATGTTTGTACCATGTATGACTTCCTATAGAACCTTCATTATCTCTTCAATTAGTTCTCCACTCTTTTGATATTTCTTGATTATTTCCTTTTGAGCAGATGCATGAAAGACATCTCCTAGTTGAAGCTTGTGGAGTGGTGAAATATTGGAAAGGTCCATATTTCCTTCTTGCATGCACAATTGTAATAGTTGTGCGAACATAATGGGTTGGAAATGCAATTGCATATTCAAAAGATTCTATAGATAATATCTAGAGGTTCCAGAGGACTCTCCATTTTCCTTTAATTATTCCTCTATAATATTTTCTTTCATCTCCTTCTCCTTCACATTATTATCAGCATTAACTGGTGTCTCTATTTATAAATTTCCTCTTGCATCACCAGAGGCATCTTCATTCTTCTCCTCATCATATTTCCATGTACCTCCTTCACTAGTAGACTTATCTATGTTATCTCGAGAAGGGATAGTGTTCAATTGGTATTGTACTCTCCCAACCTATGTTTTAGTTACCAAAGGAGGAGTAAGAGTATCCTCCTCTATAAAATATTCTCTAGTAGTTTCATTCTTCTCAACATTATTCTCAATCTCCACATTTTATGTTGTTTTATCTTACACTTTTAGAGGAATGTTATCTTATGCATCTCCTTCTTAATTGTATGCTCATGTTGAGCATCATTTAGCTGCACATCTTCCTCAACAAGCTTTTCCTCAGGTATTTCATCATTCCTTTCCGAAGTCATTCCTAGCCTTTATGCTAGGTCTGTAACTTTATCCATTATCTCCTTCTAGATCCTTTTGAGATCATTATGATCTCTACTCATAAGGGTCATCACCCTTTTCTTTCTTCTCAATTATCTACCATACAATTTGGCCAATGTGGCTTTAATTTCATCAGATAGAGGAGCACTTATCTTCTCCAGTGCATAGGCCTTCAATTTGGCCTCTTCTTTTATTACTTCTTGTCTCCTCTCAATCAAAAAATTTCATAGTTCTATAGGTATTTTTTCTCTATGTTCCTCATATCAACTTCAAGAAAAATAATATATTTAATAATAGCTTCAATTAAGGTGGCCTTGTCCACCTCATCAACCTCATTATACAATTCTAAATTTTTCGCTAACATGTCATTTTGCACAATCCCATTAAATAATGTATAAATTTTCATTGGGTTTTGTGTTCTTACCGGGTTTTCCTCTTTTGTTTCTTTTTCTTTTCCTGTGACTTTTTCTTGGTGGCTTCTTCCTTATTTTATTGCATATGAATTACAAAATCTTTCTTTTCTTTCTCTATTTCTTCTTCATCATCAGTATCTACAATGTCCACCTTGTACTTCATAATGCTTGCTTCACCTTTTCTTTTCTAGATCAGATAAGGTCCTTCTTCCTCCTCTTCTTCATCTTCAACATTTATACCAACATATTATTCCCTAGTGGCCTTAGTCTTAACCCTTATCCTTATAGGGCCAATTGGGTGTGCTGCCAAAGTAGTCTTTTCTTTCTCTGACCTCCTTTCTCATTTTTCCAAAGAGGTTTTCTCCTTTATTGGAGCACTGGTTTGCTTTGCAAGAGTACTATTATCATTCATGTTTGTTCCAATTTATGATGGGGAAATCTTAGAGGAGTGGTAGTAGTTCTACCAGATCTTTCACTTGATGAGCTTCCCAGAGATCCAACCATTACTTTTTCTTCTTCCACTTGATCTTCTATGAGGCCCATAGCCTCTACAAACTATGCAGTCATCTTTTCAAAATTCTTCTTGACTTGTGGCTCCCTATTCTCCATATGCACCTTCATATAATTCTCTTCATGTGTTATGAATCTCTCCTGAGTGGTGTCCTTAGAACTCTTCAGCAGGGTATCAACTAAACCAATTATTTCATCTAGAGTCACCTCATATCCTAGTGTTGGGATCCACACTATTATGGGCTCAATGGCCTCCATTATGCACTCAACTTTTTCAACCAGAAAAGTAATGTCCTTTTGATACCTTTCCACCAATTTATTTGATATCCTTTTCCTAGATTCCATCTTCTCCTAAAATGTTTTGAAGAGCCCCGAGAGGGAATTCTTCTAAGAATCCACATCTCCTAATCCAAATAATTAATCTCTAGTTCAGTGGGCTATTGTTTTGTATGGTAGCCACACAACATTCTTCATTCTAATAACTTCATTAAAAAGTAAAACAACAAACAAATAATTAGAGTACCAAACTTGAAAGCATACTTGAACTACTTGGTTTTTTGTAGGTTCTCTAGAAACTGTAGTCTCCAAAATTCACACAAATCATATTTTTCACCTTTCTCCACCATCTCATAAGTTGTGTTAATGGCGGTTGTCAACACAAAGCTCTCCATTTTTTTTGACATACAACTTGTAAATAAAGATAAGGGGGATTCACTACTCATGAGTCTCTTTATTCTCAAGAGAGTCCTAGGGAATGAACTTCCCTAAACTACCTCAAGGAATAATGTTCAAGTGACAGGATAAAAAGGTGAGAATTCTAAAATCTAAAAGAGCAGGTCACATAGGTTTTTTGGATAGACTAGAGAGCCTTCTGCCAAAGGACGTCAGTGTGAAAAATGGATACCAACATGGCACACTAGAGTCCCAAAGGTGTGTTGGCATCTCGTATGGACTGAAAATCAAGGATGTCATAGAAAATAGTAGAGTGACTACTTCTACTCTAACTACTAAGAAATATTGGGATGTGAGAAAGTAAGAGAGATTAACAAAACTAAGATAAAGTAAAGTAAACTAAGTAAAACATAAATAAAAAAGTGAGAGAAGGAGAGAAAGAGAAATCTTACAACAAACAAGCAATGAAGTCTCTAGAAATTATATATCTTCAACACTTGCACACATAAGATTGAGGGGAAAATGTTGGGGTTGTTTAGGGGCTTTCCTCAGTCAAAACCTCATTTTGGTGTTCCCACCTCCACAAATAGCTAGATAGATAAAGAGAATAATAAGTAGATATGAAATGAATGCAAGAGTGATAAAATCAATCCTCACTCAAGGAGGACAACCCGTATCATGAAATAGAGATGCAATAGATAAGGGATGTGAGAAATCCCAAGATGCTCAAAGATACAAGGCACAAGATAGATATCACTTGCAAGGCTTGAGGAAGCCAAGGAGAGAGATGAAGCTGTGAGAGCCAAGAGAGTTGCAAAGAGTTTTGTAAGAATGTGAGAGTGTTGTTACCAAAAATTGCAGAGAGTTGTGCAAGAAATATAGTAAGAGAAAGATGGGATAATGTCCAAGAGAGAAGCCAAGAAGCTTGAGAGATCTAGAAAAATAAATGAATTAAAAATATAGCATTTAAAGAGAGAATAGGAGGTAAAAGAAGGTTCTCGAGTCATTACAAGGCATCCTGGGTTGTTACCACTGAAAAAAGTAGCTTACAAGTGGCAAGGCACTCAAAAATGATCATTTGAATTCCAAAAAGTCACAAGATGCTATCATGGTGTGTGGATGCCCATGCAGTGTGCTAGTGTCTAGACAAATCATGCTACAAAATGATAGGCATGAGAAAAGCACAAGGTTTAATGCAAAGATGACATGCAAAGGTTGCTGCTAAAAGGGGTTCTTGAGCATATTGAGAGAGAAAAAGGCTGATGCAAGAGCTAAAATGAGCCTACTAAAATCCTAAGGGAGTGGACACTTAAGTGGATACAAAATTTTATGTGAAATTGCAAGGGGTATAATTTTACGACATTACATTTCGCCCCCACTTTAGCAAGCATATGAATCTACACAAATATGCATGCTAAAGGAGATCTAATAAACATAAATAACATTTTGATGCCAAAATTATACTATAGAGGAAGCATACAACTCTTCAAACCAATGAAGCATTCCCCTAGGCTAAAGACCTACAAAAAACACACATAAGAGAAAAAATACTTGCATAAGACAACAATTTTAGAATATAAAAATCCATTACATCATAGGGTTAGAACATATACATGGATAACACATACACAAAGAAACATAAAAAACTAAAGGATTTGAATCAACAAAGTGAAAGAAACCTTGATGTAGAAGTTTTTCTTAGTACTATGCATCATCCCCAAATTAAGAAATAACACGTAGAAGAATTCTTAAATGGAGAGAAGAATGTAAGGATCGATTGCTTCAAAAGAAGAATGCATACAAGATGGGGAAGAAACCAATTTCAAAGAGAGAAAGAAGTATATACTTAGGATGAAGAAGATGCAAATATTTGATCCAGTATACCCAATTGAGAAGAGAAGAGAGAGATGGCTCCATAGGTACTTGATCCTATAAAGATTTGAACAAAAGCGCTACAGGTGCTCAGTCCTATGGAAGGTGAATGAAAGCTCTCCAAGTGCTTGGTAGCATGGAAGATGAAAAAAGGCTCTACAAGTGCTCAGTATTATAGAGAGAAATAACTTTATAGGTGCTCGATCATACAAAGGAGGCAACATAGGCTCTCAATCCTTGGGGGGCAGATGTGAAAGGCTCCACAGAGTTTGATAGACCCTTACAGGTGCTTGATCTTGCAAGGAAAGCTTGAGGTTCTCGGTCCTCTAAGCTTGATTGAAAAAGTAGCTTCACAAGTGCTCAGTATTATAAAGAAATCTTTATGCAAAGGATCTCTATAGGTTCTCAGTCCTACAAAGAAATAATGGTCAAATAATCCTATGGCTACTACAAGCTGAATTCTAGGATAGTCATAGAAAAGATAGATCTAATTAGGTTCCATCAAGCTAGATGCCAAGATATAAGATAGGTCTAATCAGGCTATCCCCAAGCTAGATACCAATGAATTCATTTGAAGGATAAGATTTCAAAGAGGGTTCCTTTGGTAGGAAACCATTCAAGACACAAAGGGGCCCATTCAAAGGAATGCTCAAATTGAAAGATAGAGAGAAGAGAGGGGGTCCTTAAGAAGGGCACATATCTCCAAAAAATGTTATTGCTACCCCTAGAATATAGGGGAGGAGAATCATGTAAGATAATATTATGTTGCTACCATGGAAAGGGTATGGTTACACACAATAGTGTACAACCATGAATGAAAATGAGCAAGAAAAGCTATAATTTCCACATAGCAGGTAGCAACATAATAAAAGGGAGATGTAAAAACCTTGTGAGAAGACGCTTAGAATGGACATGATAGAGGTAGAGCTCAATATTATTATTTGAAGAGGTAGATGCATCAACAAATAGATGAGTGATGACATGGGAATAAAGACATTTTATTTTATCCTTCAAGGCCTTACATTCACTAGTGGAATGGCCAGGCACTCGAAGGTATGCACAAAAATAATTTTTTTCTTTATCATGCTTATGAAATTTCTTGTGTAAGAGAAGGAAGAGTAATCAAGTGGGATTTTAGAAGCCTCAAAAAAATACATTCTTGCTAAAATAAAGAATGAGGAGTAGGAAGAAACCCTTTCTCTTGTGGAGAAAAGCTTGACTACTCACAAGAAGAATACATGAAGATAGTAGATAATGGAAAATGAATCAATTCAAGAGAACGAGGTTGAGAAAAAATCATGTCAGCATTCAACTATGGTTTTTGTTTATATTGTTCATTCAAGAAACCAAGCCCCAAATTACATTTACAAGGTACACTTTCTATAGGGACATGAATGCCTTGTTCATTATGACCATAGCCATATTTAGCAACAAGTTTAAAGTTAGGGCCATATCGTGTTTACAAATATTGAGAAGGAGGAGGATCTTCATAGAGAGTATTATTCCAGAAATGGGGATTACACTCCTCTATGGGATCACCATTATCCTTCTTGAAAGGACTTTCGACATTAGCCTCTTTAATAGAAGCATGATCATCTTCCTCAAAGGGGGGAGGATCAACATTCAGAACATTACAATTCAACTTCACATTATCCCATGATGCAGAGAAATAATCATCTTGAATAGCAAGTTTGGATGATGTTATTGGAAGGTCTAAGTGGATTGGGTTGACTTTATATTCTCTAATGAAGGATTTTGTAATGTCTAGATAACCCCAATCATCATTGAGACATCCATTCTCTTGAGAAGGAGTAGACTTAGGATTTATTGCTTCAAAAGGATCTTCTTCAGGGACATCTACCTCAAGAGTATCCTTTGTAATAGATACCACTGTAGTAGACATAAACACATTGGAAGACACTGAAGGGATAAGAGTAGGCACAACCAAAGCTTGACCAAGATCTTATATCTCACATAAGTGTACAACATCAAGGTCAGCCTTGATTGTGACTACTTGATTATTATGAATGAACTTAATAGATTTATGCAAGGTTGATGGGATTGCACCCATAGTGTGAATGCATGGTCTATCGAGAAGAAGGTTATATGGTATTCTTTTTGGCATAACATATACAAGGGTGGGTATGGTAATAGGACCTAACCTTAAAGGATAGACTATCATGCCCAAGGCTTGTCAACCGACATTATCAAACCCACGAATAGCAAGAGAGGATGAATAAATTTTAATTTTAGGCAAAAAATCAATGCTACATACATTGAGTGTTGAACAAACATCAATGAGAGTATGTCTGATTTTTATATTAATGTTAACTATATTCATTAGAGGGTTCACTTGTTTCTGTACTTTTGGTGGTGGGAGTTCCTATGGATATAATGTAATATTCGACGAATCCACACAAATGTGAGCTATCCACACATTAACATCCACCAGGCTAGCAGTAATGCATCAACCTTCAGAATTATTAACCTTCATTAGGGTAGTAATAAGGCCCTAAACTATATTACTGAGCTAAATATGTTGCAAGTGAATGAACTTCCCTAAACTACCTCAAGGAATATTGCTCAAGTGACAAGATAAAAAGGTGAGAGTTCCAGAATCATAAAGAGTAGGTCACATAAGTTTTTCAGAAAAACTAGCAAGCCTTTGACCAAAGGAAATTAGCATAGAAAATGGACAACACCACAACACACTAGAGTTCCAAAGGTGCACTGGAATCTCATATGGACTGAAAATCAAGGATGTCATAGAAAACAACTGAATGACTACTTCTACTCCGATTGCTAAGAAATCTTGGAATTGTGAGAAAGCAATAGAGAATAACAAAACTAAGTAAACAACCAAGCAATGAAGTCTCCAACAAGTATATATCTACAACACTTGCACACATAAGACCGAGGGAAAAATGTTGGGACTGTTTAGAGTCTTTCCTCAATCAAACCCTCATTTCAATGTTCCCAACTCCATGGATAGCCAGATAGATATAGAGAAATAATAAGCAAAAATGAAATGAATGTAAGAGTTATAAAAGTAATCCCTTCTCAAGGAGGAGAACCCATATCACAAAATAGAGATGCAATAGATAGGGGACGTGCAAAATCCCAAGATGCTCAAAGAGACAAGGCACAAGATAGATATCACTTGCATGGCGTGAGGAAGCCAAGGAGACAGTCAAATCTACAAGAGCCAAGAGAGTTGTAAAGAGTGTTGTAAGAATGTGAGAGTGCTATTAATTCAAGTTATAGAGAGTTTTGCAAGTGAGATAGTTGTAAGGAAGCTAAGGTAGCAAAAAAACTTCCTACACTAACCTTGAGAGGAGAATAATGTAAAACTTTTGAAAATATTTAATAGTTACAAAAACTTAAAACACAAATATCATGTATACCACAACACAATGATTTATGTGGGGAAAACCCTTTCAGGAGAAAAACCCCACACTCCAAAAGCCGCCCAATATATTATTTAAAAATCAAAAGATTACAAAATACTTGCAGAGAAAGCTTCTCATAGGATTATCACTATCAGAGATCAAGAGATAACCCTACCACTATCAAACTCTCAGAATATACCACCATCTACATACATCCTGCCCACTTATAACAAGCTTTTTGGAACCTTCTAGAATTAGGGTTTTACAAGGTTTTTTTCATTTGAAGAGTTAATGGAAAAACCTTGATGTGTTAGCGAGAAAAATATTTGACATGTCAGCGGGAAAAAACCTTGGCGTGCCACATACCAACATACATCCTATCAATTAATCATATATAATTGCAAGGTTGAGACACATTTTCCCAACAATAGTAAGAGCAAGATGGGAGAATGTCCAAGAGAGAAGCCAAGAAGCTCAAGAGATCTATAAAAACAAATTAATTAAAAAGATAGCATTTAAAGAGAGAATAAGAGTGAAAAGAAGGTTCTTGAGGTGTTACAAGGCATCCTGGGCCATTACCATTGAAAAAATTAGTTGACAAGTGGTAAGGTACTTAGAAACAATCATTTTAACATCAAAATGTCACAAGACACTAGCGCGATATGCGGAAGTCCTTGTGGCACACTAGTGTCCAAAAAAATCATAGTACAAAATGATAGGCATAAGAAAAGAAAAAGGTTTAATGCAAAGGTAGCTACTAAAAGGGGGTCTTGAGCATCTTGAAAGGGAAAAAGGATGATATAGAGGCTCAAATGAGCCTACACAGGTGCTAAGGGAGTGGACACTAAAGTGGATACAAGAATGTATGTGAAATTGCAACAGGTGCAATTTTATGACATTACAGTAACCTACCATCATGGAGGCATACTTCACAGTAGGATTCTTTATGTTTGTAATGATCAAAGCCCTCCTATTATACTTTTCTCTTGTTTTATCCATTACAATATCATTCTTAATAGATTTGAGTATGGGTACTAGTTCGGTTGAGCATAGACTAGTCACAACCCTAATTACCTCTTTGTTGATTAGATGTGGCATATCCAACTAAAAGAAATTTCCATGTATTCTTCTCAAGGTGTACCTCACCCAATCCACATAATAGAGGATTAGAAAACCTCAAGATTCTTCTCTACAAAAACCCCATAATCTTGTTTTGACTTGAAATATTCTCCAGTGAGTTCATTGACCTAGACTTCCTTCAACTTCGTTTGGTTATATTCTTCCATTTTGACATGGATGTAAGCCCTAACATCCTCTATTTGTAAAAACTCCATATGAGATGTGTGAGAATGCACCATCTAGATTATCCATCAAGGATTTATCGGGATGCCTCTTAAATTTAGGACTTCAATGTTTATAAACTTTTACCACTTGTGGCATATACATCTTTGCAGTAAATTGAAAGCTCTTTATAAAAATAGGGTAAAAAAAATTGAGAATACCTTTAAACACTTTCTAAATAGAGTTTTACTTGTACCAAAATTCAATCACTTTGAATTGCACTGCACTACTCTTATTCTTCTCTCCTTTTGTTGAAAACTTGATTGCAAATGAATTTTGGTTAAGTGTAATCACTTATAAACCTTCCACTATGACCTAATTTTCCATAAATTCTTCATAAAGTTATCAAACCCTTAAATGTATATATAGTCACCTTCGTCTACTTCGCATACTTCTACATGATGATCTTTTCTATCAAAATTTTCTCCAATAGGTCAAACATATTGAGCCACATGGCATATCCTCATGCTGAAACATCATCACTATTTTTTTGGCAAGGGATGAAATATTTCTATTAAAGACCCCCTAGGCCAAAGCTCTCAACTCAATTTCCAAAGGAAACATCTACACCAGAGTTGGTGTAGACTCATTCTTAACGTTCGTCTCTTCCTTTTTCCAAATATTTTCCATGTTGGATCATTCTTCTTTACTGGATTATTCTTCATATTTTTTCTTCTACAAAACTTAGAAATGTGTCTAGGCCTATTACCATTGAAGCATATGACATTATTTTGACCAATATTACTTCCATTCATTATATATCTACATTGATTATCTTTATACCCAAAACCATAGCATGTATAATAACAACCATTGAAATATTGAGCCATTCTACCATTGTTATAGCCATTCATCATTTAATTTTTACATTCACTAGCTCTATGACCAAATTTCTTGCATGTAAAAAATTGAGTGGAAAAGGATTGAACATTCTAATTCATTCTTCATCTACATTATATGGCCTTATATCCAAATATATTGAAAGAATAACATAAACCATTGAAAGATGGGTACCTTTGTGCATTTGATTGTCTGAACGGTGGTATTTTGGCTTTGTTCCTTTGATTCCATATTTTCTTCGCATTTATCTTGTCTTTGTTCTTCTTTTGTTCATTGATCTTCTTTTCAGCATTATGTGCTTAATCTACTTGTGAACTTTCACCCTTTTCAAATCCTAACTCTTATTTATCTTTGGAGCCTTTGTAATTTACAATCATTTCATCAAGCTTTCTAGAACTCATCTAGAATTTTTCTTCATGACTCTTTTCTTTTTCAAGATCTAATCTTAGATTCACAACTTCTTGTTCAAGCTTTGTGAATTCTTCATATTTGATTTTCCCAATTGTATTCAAACATTCTTCAACTCTTTTTCTTTCTTCAACTTTCACTTTTAGACCTATAATTGTTTCATTTTCTTGCTTCAATTGTTCACTAACCTCCTTATGCCTTTCTTTGAATTTCTTGATTTTCTCTCTCAACTTTTTGATGCATTCATCTGCTTCTTTGATATTTTCTCACATCTTTTTTTTCACCTTCAGTTCTCTCAAGATCTTCAAGAGAAAATTTGAGTTCTCCATTTATGTCAAATATGCAATATTCTTTTGTAGATCCAATAGAAAGAATGTCTTCCAAAGGAATAGGTAGTCTTCTAACAACCATTTTTTCAACCTCCAAGATCTTCTCAAAGTGGTTAAGCTCCTTCCAAGGAACCAAACTTTAATACCAATCGTTGAACACCAAAAATATTGTGAGGGGGTGAATAAGTATTCTCTTAAACCATTTAAACATTTAACCATTCAAATCATAACATTTTAACTTTGTAGTAATGAAGGAAAGAATAAAAACATTCAACAACATCACATAACACATGAACACCAGGATTTTTATGTGGAAAACGTAAAATAGGAAAAACCACGGTGAGGATTAGCTCACAATATATTATAACTAGTTATAATATATTATAGAAGTGCTCACTGCAAGTTGACTCACTATCCAAGTTGATCACTACCCATTGAGAAGTAAAAGAGACAAAAGATATTATGGCTCACAACCAAATTTATACTATTACAATTGCATCTAACACATGCATGAAATATAGTTCCAATGAAGCTTAGAATACAAACTCAAAACTCTTTATATTGATCAAAAGTATCACTCTTCTCTACTCTAAATTCACACTAAATTCAAAAAAATTGCATCCACTTACTCTTATCACATGTCACCACTACACAAAACATCAAAAAGATCCTTCTTATATATTTTATTCACCTATAACGTCAATAAGAATAGCCTAATTAGATGTAATAAACAAAATATAGCATGTGAGATCAAGATATATCCACACACGCTTCACACCAAGAATCAAACCTTATAAAAATTTGAAATAGGTTGAAATAGACCCAAAATAACACCCACATAATAGGTCAAAACATATTAAACCTCTGTTATACATCCAACATATTAGGTTAGCACCGATAATGACCTAATATCAATATTCACCAACTGTACATCCATATCTGGACATGCGGACCTCCAAACACTATGCCAACTAAAATACACAATCAAATAAAACTTGTCAATAACTTTTCAAAACCTTAAAGGAAAAATATCATTTGTGGAGAAGTGCAGACTCATCAAAACATGTGTCTTGAATTGGAAACCACCTATAACTACCAAGCCAAACTTTTGCTACTCATAACTCCAAAACCATAAAACAAAACGAGATGATACTAGAATTATGATCTTCTATCAACCAATAAAATTATGTTAGAAGTGAAAAAAAAAATCTTCATCATGGATGAATGTGGACCCAAATACTAGATCCCTTATACACAAATTCACCTAAATTGATACTTAGTCAATTTTCACAACTATTTCCTTCACTAGATCAAACCTTCTTGCAAAATTGTCTTTTATAATCATCCTTAAACATCTTCAAAACACCCAAACTGATCTACACCATAGTCTTCATACCAAAATACAATGTTGACATCAATGATAACACTACAATGCATAACTATCTATACCTTGTTCTTATCCCACATTCTCATGTTTCCAACAAGTTCAACAATGGCATCTCCTCATTCTTCAAATAGTATTGTGGATGAACAAAACACTTAAAGACATCAAGGTAGAGTATAAAGCACCTATCTCTATCCATTGTGAAAATTCAAGTGTTATTAACATATTAAAGAGTCATGTGACGCATTCCAAAAGTAAGAATATATCAATTAAGTATCACTTCTTAAGATAAAAGGTTGAAAATCAAGAGGTCACAATGGAATATGTGCCAACCTAGGGTCAAGTTGCAGACATATTCACCAAACCTCTTACCAAAGATAAAATCAAGTATTTGAGATAGAAATTGGGAGTGGTTGGTCATTCCTCACATCAGTAGATATTAGTGATAGGGCATGAGTCTAGGGGGGGTCACAATAGCTTTGGTCATCCCTAGAACAATAGAGAAAGGAAAGTCGGGTATGAAAGTTTTTACAAATGTCTAATGACTTGATGGTTGCAGATTCTTGGACAAATTCTTGTTTGTGGTAAATGGGGAGAAAATTATGGATGCAAGTAGAAGAATTGTATCCAAAAGGATTCCCATTTTCATTAATTTCAAAGGGGGAGAGATGATATAAAATTCTCTATGTTTTGGAGAGATGATAGAAAATTATCTATGTTTTGGAGATATGCTAGAAAATTATCTATGTTTTGGAGAATTTTTTTCCAAGTGCTCTATGTTTCCAAGTGTTTTGGAGGAATTTTATCCAAATTATCCATTGCCTAAGAGGAAGGAAGGTTGTTGTGAATAACTTTCTTTCATGTTCATTATAAGTCAATGGGAGAACAGCCAAAGTGGAAGAATGATTATAGCAGAGCATTTAGTTTTCCATCAATAATAAAGGGGGATATTGTTAGCAATATGATTGGAATTGAGGTAAAAGGGAATAATAGGGTATTCGTGGTGGTAATTGATGTTAGTGATCACTTACATAGTGTAGGTCACTAATGAAAAGTTGTAAATGTTTTCAAGAAATATTGAAAAAGTTGCACAAATGTTGCATAGTCTTACAAAAGGAAAATGTAGGAAGTTCAAGAGGATTATAGAGAAAAAATATAGTAGATCTAATATGGGTTTTTTGGGTACATATCAGATGTATGGTCTGTAGGTCCAAGATTTAATTGTTGAGCTTTGAAATGAATTATTTATGCTCTCTGTTCTAGCTAGGGTTTTGTAAAAAAAACCTCAGGGTTTCAGTCATGACGCTACATAGCTTATAGTTTTGTATTGATTGGAAATAGGTAGTAACAGATTACTTAAGCTATGAATTAATCCTTCTTCATCATGGTGTAACCGAACCCTTCATCCTAGTGATTACTGGCTTGACAGAATGTTTGGAGATCTTAATTTTTCCTAAGTTTGATCCTTAATACTTTATCCTATCTTGATGAATGGTGGTGATCAAAGATTGAAGATCATGAGGCTCTTGTGTGCCCACAAGGCTATATGGTTGATATCATCTCTTGAATATGGAAACATGGAATCCTATGATGTGTTCAGTGGGACCAAGTTCAAAGTTCTTAGCTTTGAAAATACTGACAACTATGATAAGAAGGGTGTTAAAGATCAATTATTGTCACAACATCACCTTTGTGATAAACTCTAACAAGGTTAAATATATAATGATCCAATATGATTACAAGTGCCTTAAATGATATGTATAAATCAGAAAGGTGAATGTATTTTAGATCAATAGTGCACATTTAAAGAAGAAGATCAGATGGTTTCTATTATTTTATGAAAAAGAATGGTGAGTCCCCATTTTAGTTTTGAAAGAACATGGAATGATGGTGTGTATCTATGATGATATTGGTAATATTTAAGTCTATCCAAATAAAAAATAAATCCTAGAGGTTAAGTGGAGATCTACAATGCATATTCAAAGGAGATTTGATCGAACGGTCATGTTTTAAAGTTGAAGCACATTAACGAAGACCATATGATCATGGCACAAATTTTTAGATCTATGAATAGTACTTAAAGATTTGATTCTCCCAATGGTTACAAAGTGGAACTCTTAGTCAAGCAGTGGAATTCAACACAGTGAACAAAATTTATTTCCACAACCGCTCTAGATTATATTTTTATTGATGATTGAAAGGTATGGTTGGTGACATTAAGGTAAAAATGACTAAAAAATATAATACTAGATCAATCATGCAAGAATTTGTATTTAATGCATATCGAATCTAGGGTTTGATACATGCTAGAACTAGTATAATACAATTAATTATGGTGGTGATGCATTGCTTGAGAAAAAGAAGACTTATCAGTTCAGAAAAAGGAGAAGAATCTAGCAAAACTTAGAGAAAATGATGAGAGACCTAGATTGAATGCAAAAAGATCATCTAGGATACACATTCAATGTGTGAAGAGGGGGGAAATGGTAGAGGAGAAGAGAAAAGAATAATTTGATTAAGAGTTAGCAGCAGAGAGAGGAAATGGAAGAGCAAAGAAGAAGAAGAGAATGAGCAGTTGTAGAACAAGTTTGTAACATAGAATTGGATTTACTTGAATAATTTGTAATTAAGAGTTGTAGCTCCATAAATTTGATTGGTTGGTGCCATAAGAAATTTTATTTGGTGCTCAATTAGGGATTAGGTTCTTCCTTATATTTGGTTCTCTTAAATTAGGGGATTGGTGTCTCCTTAGGGTTTGTTCCCTTAAAAATTGTAACGAGTGAGGTTTTTATTGTGAGGTTGGATTAGGATAGTAGATCCTAGCAATTATTATCACCATGGTTTTTCCCATATTGGGTTTTCCATGTATATCAGGTACTATGTCTATTTGTGTGTGTTATCTCTACATGTCCTAATATGCATGAAAAGTTTTATAAGGATTAGTTTTAATTACTCTACTAATTCACCCCCCCCCCTCTTAGTAGATATTTATGTTCCAATGAGTTTGTCATCATTTGATCTTATTGGTCAATATGAGGTTGCTAATCCTAATCATCAATCATTTAAAAAACAAAAAAAACTTCATCAAGATAATTCATCCTTCTTCCTTGATAATATTTGTAATTTCATGAAATTGCACCATGGGGGAAATTTCACATTTGCGCATTTAACCCTACATTTATAGCACCTAGTCACATTTATGAAAAGAACCCTATGGATCAAAATTTCATGATTTCAACTCCATGAGGACCAATGATGAAGCAACAATAGTCTGCCACTTCATTTCTTGAAAAATGATGAGTTGGATATCTGTGCGGTGTGCAAAAATCCACACGGTGTGCTGGAGTCCCTACATTTTTTTGAGTTGAAATGAGGAATCTTGGAATATTTTCCCGATGGCATGTGTCTCTAAGGTTAGGTTTCAAGAGTAACAACTTCTTTTGTCCATGCAACAACAAAAAATATCTCTTTTTCTCTCATTTTGGGGGTTCTCTCATTGGCACTTCTCTCTCTCTCACTTGCACTTCATTCTCTTCTCAATATTGCTCTTACACTAAAGCTCTATTGGATTGAGGTCCTTCCAACAACCAAATCTCTTGCAAGCATTCAATTATGCATTCGTCCAATCAAGAGAAAGTCATGGATTATTGGTAATGCTTTCTTCTTGTCTATTTGTGAATAGATAACTTGCTACTTTTCTATCTTGTGATACAAATGTAGACACTAAAAATTGGTATAGGCCTATGAATACCACTTTTGAAATAATATTCTAATGTCCATGGTCATGATTAAATAATGTTAATTATTTAATTATTTCCTAAACACATCTTTCTTCTATTAATTAAATAATCTTTTAATTATTTGATTAATCATTATGACCCTTATTCAACTTTTATTAATTAAATAAATCTTATTTATTTAATTACATCATTAATTAATTAGTTCCCTTTCTAAATTAAATAATTTATTATTTAATTTACCTTTAATCATATTTCAACTATAATTAAATATTCTTTTTGAAATATTTAATTATTCAATTAACCTTTTCAGTCAATTAAATAAATTATTATTTATTTAATTAAACCATTTCAATTTTTGAATATTGAATTAAATTAACATTTAATTCATAATTAATTTTTTCTGTCACATTCTTCTATCATCCAGTTAACTAATTATTCACTCACCATCTGACTTGAGATCTATTTAAATCTATTAGTTATCTTCGGATTCCATATCTAAACTTCTCTGCGAAAAGGACTCTTTGTCACAACCAATCAATTAACTAGTTCTAACTCATATGCATGAACATATTTATGAATTAAATATCTTTATTTAATTAATTAAATCATGTGTGCATTCAAATAGATCATTCTCCAAGTTCTAACTTTATCCTTTTCATTCAAAGTCTTATTCTTCTATTTTTGAAGACTTTCAACTGAAGGTTAAATCATTTATTTAATCTTAATGTCTATTCTTAAATATTTTCGAATAGTCTTAACACCAGATTAAATTACTATTCTAATTTAATATTTACCCTACAAAATTTCCCAACTCATGTTCTAACTGACACAAAACTCACATTGCATGGAATTCAAAAATCTCGATCATTGATCTCTCTTTCGAATTTGAGCCGATCGTTCGAAAACCAACTTTTTATAAATTGGCTGATCTATGCCATTATTCCTCCTCCCAAAATTAATACTTTTTGGAAGAACTTAATCTTTGATATTTTTTTTAGACATATGTCAAAGCTAGGCTTGCATACATACTAAAAAATCTGAGGGCAAGAATACCAACACAACAAAATGGATTGATATTCGGTGAGACTATTCTATGTTTTACATTATTTGTTTTTTAATTCATTTGATTCGTTCTTTGTTATTTGATTTAGATTTATGCATGTTTAGATTAGATTTAACCATCTTACTGTGCAACGCTATTTTATCTACGTTACATTTGGTGAACCCGATGTGAAGACACTTCAAACTTTGTGAATCTATTTCGCTTTCTCATATTTTTTGTTTTGCAAGTAGCGTACGACAAACCGCATCTGACTAATGAAATGATGCATCTAAGTTCGCGAATTGCATCTGAAATTTTTTGAGATGCATCTGATGACACGAGCCACATCTCAGACATCCCACAATGCATTCGACTATCAGCTTTGTGATGCATCTGGCTAGTAAAAATTTCAATTTTTCAAATTGTGTATTTTTCATGTTTTGGTATTTTTTGTTTTGTTTGCAGCTATGATTTAGGGGGATAACATTGTTTTTGCAGGATGAAGCATAGAATATATTGAAAACAAAACCCATTTTCTTGCAGAACGAATGAAAAAGACCAATAAACTACTAATCAGTTGCATGCAGGACCTTTCGTTGAAGATTGTGAATATTAAAATTAACTTTTTAGTTTGATAGTTAGAAAATTGTCATTTGGGATTAAAAAGAGCCAGTGTCTTTCATGAATATTTATGTTAGCGTAGAACCCTAATTCGGTATACCATAGTATCCTCTCCCCTTGCACATTCATGTGATCTTGGGTGTAAGAGAACTAGTTACTGACTCTAGAAAATTTGGGCCTATGTTGGTGGCTAAGAGTAACTAGCACGACTCAAAACCGATGACGGGCTTTATCACCTAGCCACTCCCAACTGGTATATAAATTTTAATACTCGAGGAAAGCTCAATATTATGAGGATCCCAATAGACAAGCTATTGATTCCCCAATACCCTTGAGGTGCATCGAAACCTGCAGAGCCTAACCTCTACAAACTGGGATGATATTTCCTCTTGCATGGCTCTTCTGAACGGGTTCCCGAATTAAAAATCCAACTTGTTTTAGTTTTCCAAAATCCTATCTATTTACTAGTGCAATAGGTCAAACCTGTGAAGCCGTCTCAAATTATTACGGTTCATCTGTAGAGATGAAATGTATGCCATGGGAGTTTCATGGGTATAGTAGCTTGGCTGCCTTGTATAAGTGAGTTTCATGGAGGGGAGCTAGTGGGATCAAGCTACTAGTCATCCTCCTTGAATATGCGTAGCTAGAGAAATCCAATTGAGAACTCAGTAAATATTGTCCAACACAGCCTAGGTTGTACTTGTCTTCTGATTTTAATAGATTCATACACATCAAATTGAAAACACTTTGTATTATGTGATTGTTCTTGCTTTATTCATCAAAACTTGATCATTAAACTAAGTCAGTCGTAACTTTTTCATCAAAAAACTACAACTATAAACTGAGTCACAATTGTCATATTTAAAACCACATGTCTTTACGAGCCACAACTGTCAAACAAAAAATTGCATGTGTCTGTCAACAGATTTAGTTTCACAGAGTTTAGATTCCAAGTCACATATGCTTACTGAGTCGCATATGATCTATGAGTCGCATCTGTCATAGTTTAAACTGCATCTATCAAATAAAGTTACATTTATCTATCAACATTCGATACTTGGTTTGGTAAATTAACCGCATCTGAAAACTGAAACGCATCTGTCAAATTCATCAACGCATCTGAAACACAGACCACAATTGACTGTTAATAGAAAATTTTGAAAAATTGCAAACTGAGTCTGAAAAACAATTTTTTTTTCACTTTTGTTTCTTACTATTAACCTTGGATAGAAACTGGAAAATTTCTCAAAAACCTTGCTTTAAGTTAGGTGTCATTTACATCTTAGCGATAGTCATCCTAGTTCCATAAAATTGAGACACCCCATAGGATTTTTCATATCATAGAGTAGAACAACTTTTTGCATCATTGGATATGTTCATGCACTCGATTTGTCATTATCTTTGAACCTAGTCACTATTGTCCTATTAGTGAATCTTTCTAGCTCAACAGTCTAGTTTGGGAAATTCACCTTGTCATTTATCTTTGTCCTACAATCAGGTTCCTTGGTAAAGTTAGATCATTTCTTGGATTTATTCCATAGATGGTAGGTAATACCCATCTTAGAATCATTTACCATCATAATCTACTTGAAATTTTTCATATTGTCCATCCTAGCATACACCATCCTAGTATACGTCATTTTAGAAATCCTTAATTTTTAGTGACATCCTTTATATTCAAAAAATCCCAAAAACATAGAAATAGGACATATCAAGTTTTAGACATAGTTTGCATTACCTCATTCTGAGCAACTTTTCATGGTTGAAACAAGGTCTAAGAAGAAACATAGAGCAATGTCAGACCCTAGAAATTTTTTCAATCCTTTCAGAAACCAACCATCAGGGAAAGAGAGACCACACAAAACTTTTCTTTAAAAACATGTCACTAGATACACACATGGATTTTTTTTTACTTAAGACATAGATGTTGTCGTACAAGATCTTGAGTTCACATCCTTTATGGATGAGTGTTTGGAAAATGATCCCCAACAATATATATCAAATTTTCTAGTAGAAGGTGCCACACTACCACCAGGATTTGATGTTCACACTTTGAAAACAACATCTACTCAACCAACACAAACCATGATGTCAAGTGTCTTTGTTCCTGAAATTACTACAAAAATACCAACTGGCATACCTACTCAAACATTGTCAATTGTAAACACAACCCTATTCAACATAACACAAGGTTTACAATTCATTGTGGGGGCATCCTCATCAAACCCCTTTGGCACAAACACCACTAGTCAATAAGCCAAATTTGGCATGAATACAATTATACCTCATATCAGTACAAGTACTTCCATTTCAAAAATAGGGGTTACGCAGAACATTCCAACAGGAAATATTCCTATACCTAATCATAACATTATGATAGGAAACATTCCTATACCAAACTAGAAAATTCTAACATGGAACATCCCTACATAGAATTAGAACATTCAAACAGGATATATACCCTCGCCAAATCACAATCTGTCATAGAACATAGCATTTTAGAACACTTATATCAATCCCAATAATGCAAACATGTCCTTGACACAAGTAGATGTTCAGCAAAATCAAATGCAAATCCTTCAACAATAGATGGACAACATGTATATTTCAGGCAAACAAACTATCTCAGTGCAAGATCTATGTCCATGTCCTTTTGACAAAGCGCTATACATGACACCCTTCCCACACAGATACATTATACTAAATTTTCCTAAGTATAATGGGAAGTGGAATCCTTTAGAACACATTAGAGAACTCTCTACAACATGCATGGACATATCATATTATCCCACATATTTGATGAGACTATTTTCATGAACCCTTGTTAGGATAGCACTAGAATGGTTCTCTAAACTACCATACGACATAAGATCATGGGGAAAATTAGCTGAGAATTTTTTTGAACTCTTTTCCTTCAACATAGACAATGAAATCACAATAGCTACCTATTGATGGTTTTTTAATATACTTCACAACACAGGTAGTACATAAGTGCATTACCTCTCTTGAAAGAAAATCTTCCATAATCAAATTGCAAAACACTATCCCAAGGTCTCTTAGATGTCAGGTCATGATGATGCTTGGAATATATTAGTTGTTTGATGTGATTTTTATGGAATCACAAAGCGGTCTTATGTGGTTTGAAGCTATGAGAGAATTGGGTCAATGAATGGAGTTCTTTGAATATGAAATTACTACACTTCACTGTAGGCTCGAACAACAATCTTGGACTCTATTGTTTCATCAGATTTTGCTTTGCAATGTGCAATGAACCTTAACACAAATTGTTTCTAAAAGAAAAAAAAAAAGGGCGAGGAAGAAGGATGGTTCCTAGACCTACAACTATCGATGAACAGTGATCATGGAGGTTCCTGCTGTGGACAGTTTCCTTAAATAGAATTTCAATTAATTTGAATTCTCACAATGTCATGAAATCTATGCTATCTTCTAAGGACTGTAGATATTCATCATTCATTCGTCATGTAAATGTGAACAAAGACAAAGTTTAATGAGCAGCTATAAAATTATAGTCCAGGCTAACTTTACACAGTCATTTACCAACAACAAGTGACCAAAAGTATGGACAAGGAAAGCATACACACAACATGAATCTTCAAAACCAAAGACAACATACTAAATCCACTACAGCTAACTAAGGAAACTAGAGCAGAAAAGTAATTTGAAGCAAAATTTTAACTAAAGGGAGAAGAATCATGAAACATGTGGAGAAACCCAGAAATACACCAGGAAATGACTATATTTTCTATTATAATTTCTGTAGCATGCCTTTACAACAACTCAACTCTCTTCAAATGAGAGGAGGAGAGCTCTATTTATAGTTTTCAAAAAGCAAAATTAATGGCCAAGATTTGATTCTATTGTGTGGCCAAGATTCACTTTACACTAGGGTTTCACCTACCCCCAAATACAATTCATTTATAAGACATTTCTTGTCTTTTCCCTATTTTGTCATCTAGTGGCAACACTGTAGCAATTTCATCTTTTTGTTGTTTGCCCTTTGCTGCAACTATTTCTTGAGAAATTCTTCATCGATGATAGTGTTGCCTTCGTGTTTCTTTAACGTTGCATACTCCACAAAGTTCAAGATCATCCGCTGGAGCTTATCTACTTCCATGATATCTGATCAAAGCATTTGGTAGCTCCATTCCTGAGAATTGTTGATGAGCTTTTTCTAGCCATCATCATATTTGGCAGCATTATCTTTGAAAAGTTCCGACTATACGAAGGCTTGGGCAGAAAAACTCATAAATTCTATGGTGATTTCAGCCGACATCCCATCTTCCATGCTCTTCAAGAAGTGTGGCTTTATGCTCTTTGGATTTATTTCAGCAACGGGTAGCTCGTACCCTATCATTAACTTGAGGTACTCAAGGCACTCTTCTCTCAACTCCTTGGCCCATTCGATATCCAATGCTATACGTTCCAGGATCTGCTCCAACCTTTTCTTCTAGTGATCAAAATATCGCCTCCATGTATCCACTAGCCAGTGATCATCATCTTTGAGGGCAAGGTCCTTCTCCAAGACCTCACTTGGAAATGCGAGTATGGCCTCAATTTTTGGGTAGGCTACTCTATACTTCCTCGGGAACTCCTCACAAACCTGCCTCATGCCCTCAAGGGTTCTTTGTACTTCCAAGAATTTATTCACTGTCTGGACAACCAAGTTGATACCGATGTTCCCCATGTCCAAGACCTGTTGGAACCACCTTTTCGTAGTCTTATCTAGGTTCCTTCTCTTTTCTAATTTATTGATCTGTTCCTGGGACAACAACTGAGGTGGGGTAGATGATATCATGGGCTTCTCATCCAGGGATGGCCATTGCTGAATATAGGTCGTTAGATCAGCCACCTATGCTTTGAGTTCTTCCTTAGAGACCTTATCCTGCTGGATAAGATGCACCACCGTGGCGACCGACTCCTGGAGATGGTCGACCTTTTGCTCCCTTGTGGCCACTTCCAAGTCGATGGTGGAGATGTTATAAGTTATTCCTTGTTCTCCAACAATCAGTGTCACTATTTGCATTGCCCTAGATCCTGAGGCATCCATAGTCATCTTTGATCTAATCTTCGGCTTCTTCTCTTTCCTGGTACTTATTTGTGCTCTGGTCAAAATGGCTTCCAACCTTACCTTAGGATCTTTTAGGGTGGGAATCTTTTATTTCAACTACTTTTCTAGCCAATTAGGCATTTGAGGGTCTTCCCTGGGTGGTTCACTTTGATTCCTGATGTCCTCCTTTTCAAGCTCAATGGCTTGGACAACAAGAGCACTCTTCTTAGTTTTTGTATCCCCCTTCTCCTCATCAGAGTCCTGTTCAAGTGTTACATACTTAGTGGGAGACCTTGCACGCAACTACTCATTGGAGGGATCCTCTATTTCAACACCCTTTTCTATTTCATCTTGGCCTCATTCGTGTTGTTTGGGCTTCCCCTCTTGCTCATCTCCATGGAGGGAGCCTTCCTCATCATGTTCCAAGGTTTTTCCATGCCCCTCACTTGGAGACTTTCTACCCTCAGTCTCTTGAGCAGTAATTTCCTCTTCTCATGCAAGCCGATCCTCGACTTCCTTATCCTCAATCTCCTTAAGCTGCTTACCCCACTCTTCATTGAGTTCAGGATCATTTGTTTCTCTTATCAGTTCAATGTCTAGCTCCTCGCTGCTCTCACTGGAGGACTCATAGGCTACCTCATCTATCTCCTGGCATTCGAATAGTGGATGTTCGTGGTACTCAAATTCTTCATCCTCTGGCCTCATTACAGCCTCTAGCTGCCATCACTCAAGTTCATTATATATCTATATTTTTGCCGCCATTCTTGGTGGTTCAGAAGGTGGAGTGAGAGCTGGAGCATAGGCCATAGCCTGAGCTATTGCAACTTGTACCACGGGATTAGTAAGCATCCCTGAAAGTTTGGAGGGCACATTTTGCATGTATTTCACAAAGGATTCTGGGAGGCTGAGGGCAGGCATTGTAGTGGTGGAAACAAAGGGAAGGGGAGGAGACATAGAGGAAGAGGAGATCAGCGAGGTCGTGGAAGAGGAGGAATCCATGGGAATAATCTGCATGATCAGAGAGGTGGAAGCAAGGTGAACAGAGATGTCCACCGTAGGCGGGGAGGAAGTGGAAACGACAAGCGAAGCATGTGGGATGGTGGTAGCAGCAGCAACAGCAGTAATTGTAGTAGACGAAGACCTTGGCAAGTCTAATCCCTCTCCCTTGGTCCCATGGGGTGGACCTTTGGGTGTCATAGATGTCTCTGTGCCTCCGATTGTTTTCCTTTTCTTCTGGGAAGGTTCGCCCTCTAATGCCTTCTAGGCATAAACCTTCAGTTTGGGCAGCTACTCGCTGGACTCTTTTCTCTTCTTGGTTTGGGTTGATGGTGGGGTTTTGGATGCTTCCCCAATTGCAGCAGTAGCTACCCCTCCATCGGAGCCACTTGGTTCACTTTCTAGTCCCTTAAATGTTAAGGCGACTCCTTGCTATTTCAATCGAGCTACCTATTGGTCGATCCATGCTCTTGTTCGGATCTCGATGGGTTTAGTGAGTATGTCGATGTCGTCAAGTTCTTTCTCATCCCAGTCAATTGTAGGCAGTGGTAGATTGGTGACGACATCATACCCTGGATCAATCACCGTATCCTCATATTCCTCAAGTTGATCAGGAATCGGGCACAAATTTATTCTTCGCATGTAAATGGTAGTCATGTGCATGTAGTGCCACAACCGCACCTCAAGATCATCTTTGCAGTTGGCCTAGAAATCTTCGACATTGTGGAGGTGGGCATACTCCTGTCCCAATGCCTTTCTGATATGTCCATACGGGTCCATTTGAGGCCGAGCTGTATATTGGCAGAAGTGGTATTCGGCCAACTCCCTTTCTGAGTACCCCGCACACTGGGAGGTATGAAGCTTGTACATCCCTTGGCTGAGCCTAATGGGGTAAGGTGTACCTGCTAGATGCTTATTGCTCAAGACATTATGGATGTGCCGTAGCTACCGAGTTAGCTCTAATAGTATGATTCAGTCATTGGGGTACAGGGGTAGCTTGTTTGGTCTTTCTGTGAATCCCTGGGCACAGATGTATGTGAACTTCAGAAATTGAATGTACAAGAAGGCATATTGCCTAAGGAGGGCTTTGGCACTATGTGAAACTCTTCTTTGAAATTTTCCTCCTAGGGATCGGATGATGTGGGTGATGAACGCATCATTCACCCTACAATAATCCTTCTTGAAATTTTGGAACTATAGTTGAGGGTACTTATCATAGGGCTTGAGCTCTACCCCTGATGCCTCACTAGGCACCATAGTTAATCACTGATAGTGTCACTGGTCTATGAGGGAGTACACTAGGTAGGAGGTCATGAAGAACTTGGAGGTCTTCTTCACGGTTGTAAACTATTCATGGAAGCGGTCACTAATTATCTCCCCCCAGTAGAAGGCGACGTCGTCACCGTGGAGAATCTGCTCCACAAAGTAGAACATCCATTCCTAAAAGAAGGCCACAGCAGGAAGGCCCATTACTCAGCTCAGCAAGGTCACGAGGTCATGGTAATCCTCGAAGAAGTCACTACGAAAAACCTCTTGAGGGAGCTTGCCGACAATACCCCGCTTTTCCTTCAACCAATATTGATTGATTAACTTCTTGCACCTCAACGAATCCTATTCCCATAATTTTTTGCATTCCTCCATGGTGGGGGTCTCCATGCTCTTAAAGGTAGGGATGTGGAAAGTTTTTGTTAGACCTGATGGGGACATGTCTGCAATGATATTCCCATCTTGGTCCTCTATTGTTGGGGTCTCAGGCTGGTATGCCTCAACGCATGCCATTACCAGCTCTGGGGCCACCAAGGCCAACAAGAAGCCTACAGCCTTGGCAATTTTTCTGCTCCTTATCAACCTTGCATTCTCTATCTTGGGATTCACCCTGACCCTCTGTATAAATTCATCGACATCAACCTGGCCGATGTTCGTATCTGTGACATCTCTCTAGAGAGTGGTGACTCTGGATTGTAGGAGCACCCCTTGAAACTTGTACTTCATTAGGTCTTTATCCTCCTTGCCTTGAGGAGTCTTGGAAATTCCCTTCCCCTTCTCTTTGGAAGCACCAGAAGTTTCTGCACTAGATTCCATAAATCTTGCATAAAAGATGTGAATTAGTAACATTCAAACATAAAAAATGGCTTCGAACAAGTCCCTACACATCAAAGTTAGCCTTGCAATCATTATTCATATTCAATAGTCGTATAACATTTGATAAAACATTTCTTAGAAAGCAAATCAGGTAATTCGAGTTTCCAGGGTCAGAGTTCCCTTGGCAGAATGTCGTTTGGAAGGGAAAATTAAGCATGAAACTCCCAAAGGCATTTCCCGTCATTGGATTTGGTCAAATGAGGGTTGGTGTGAAGGAAGACCTAATTTTAGCAAGTGGGTCGAAATCCATTTTGGATTTGGAGGTCATTTGATCCTTCATTTGGGAGTTCGGGCATCATCAGTAGGATAGTCATTGGAATCGGCGCAGGGGAGATGGAACTCTGAGTGCCAAAATCTGGAGTTCAGACCACCGTCACCGGGAAGCGATTACAGGTCAGCCATTTGGGATGGCAAAATGCAAGAGGCAGTCTGGGAGGGGAATTCTGGAAGACAATCTCCGGAAGCAAATTTTAGGAGTTTTGGGAGCGTAACGACAAACAGGTGGTCGGGGCCTAGAGGTCGGAGAGTGCTCCGAATTTACCGTGTAAAACAGCGCCAGTGGAACAGAATTTCGGAAGCAGAAATCTGAGGTTCAGGGTCAGGACACACCTTGGGTGGTTGGTTTTTCATTGGGATTTCATATAAGGCGAAATGAGGACTGGGGTTCGGGACTCAGAAAGACGTCCTGGGATGGCCGTGTGAAACGGCAAAAGCGACACAAAATTCTGAGGATGAAATTTCGGAGGTCGGGGTCTAAAATGTGCTTGGATTTTGGATTTGTTTAGAAATTGGGATCCGACTTCATGTAGTCAAGGTCCAAGGTCTGGAAAGATGCTCAGGGGAGGCCGTTTAGAATGACGAGGACCCAACGGAATTCCGTGAGGAGAAATCCAGAGGTCGGGGTCCGGGATGCACTTAACCGCATGAAATGTTGAGTTTTTAAGTTTGAGTCCACGCAGACGGCCGCAGGAAAGCCCAGGCCTGAGTAAGGTGTTCGCCTATTTTGAATAATGGCAGTGGGGAGGTTCACCTCCAATTTGATTTTTGACTCTTGAAACGATCGATTTTTCTCATTCTAAAACATGGGTTTTTAGGGGAGGGTACTTATCTACCAGATTTTAGCCTTGTTTTACATTTTTACTTCATTTAAAACCTAGAAAGTGACAAAAAAAATGATGAAGGGCACCGACAATAGATGTACCTCAAAATCTCAAAGAGAATGTTGCTAGCCGTAAGGAAAATGTCAGAAAAAGAGCTCGGATTCAGGGGCTGAAAATGTCGGATGCCTCAGAGCTCTCCAAATTTCTCTATCACTCAGTCAGGTGAAAATGACAGCCGAAAAATACATTTAAATAGCCAAAATAGCCATTAATGCAGCAATTGATTCCTTCGTATGGTGGCTGGAAAGTTGGTGAGTTTAAATCTCACGGGCGGCAACAGGTGACCCGGAGTCCAGTGGCCAGAAAGACGTCCAACCACTACTGTGAGGAACGGAAAAATGCAAGGGGAATCCTGGATTCGAAAATTCAAGATCCTGGGTCCGAAGGTCTGGAAAGATGCTCGATGCCAGATGCCGGAAACAACAAACCTGGAACGGAAATCGGAAGAAGGAAATCTGGGGATCCGGGCCCAGAAGGGGCCGTAGACATTAGAAAGGGCATTTTGACAAGGGAAACCCGAACTGATATTAGACTTAGCATTTTTCAAAGGGGTCAAGTTTGGTCAAACCTAAGATGTGTCCTTGATGGGTGAGTTGACCTACTAGGGCATAAAAATGGATATGCAAAACGAGGCGAAGCAAAAAGGAGCTTGGAAAACAATGAAAAGGGGAAGAGAGGGTCCCCATTCTGAATGGGGCATGTGTGCAATAGGCACAACACTACCATTTGTCACACCACACAAGAAGAAGGTGAAAATTTCACCACTTTATTCTAGAGATGGAGAATTTTAGCTAGTAGATGTCCAATTGAGATACCAGAAAAACAAAAAGTCATGATACTCCTTGAAAATCTTAATTCAAAACTGAGTAGTGACTTAAGGGTACATTGTTGTACTTCATTCCTAAACTTGGTACAGAAGGGAATAATACTTGAAAAAGGATTTATTGACAAAGGAGACATTAAAGTACTAGGAAAGAACCCGGTTGTTCATCATCAAAACTCTCCCAATGATAGAAATAAGTTCTGGTCTAGAAACAAAAATGTAACAAATGGCGGTATCGTTGATGCTAAGACCCTACATGCGGGACCTATCATCAAAATTAGAGGTTACAAACCCAATCAAGACATGATGAGTAATCCAGATTAAATGATTTTTTTTTTCCAAAATTCACAACAACAATGACCACAGAGGAGATTTCCTAAACATGAGTTTACTCCCTTAGGGGAACCAGTTGAGACAATTTTCAAAGAACTGATCAAACATAATCTCCTAAAACCTTTGGAACCAAAAAAATATGATCCTAGACAGTTTAAACCCTCATGGTGGGATGATAATGCCTATTGTGAATACCATCAAACAAAGGGACATAAACTACAACAATGCTGACAAGTGAAAAACATCATACAAGATTTTGTTGAAGACGAAACCATAGAGGTCAATGGGTAGAAACATACCAAGAACAATCATCACAAGGTCTTCATAGATCCATTACCTGACCATGGGAAAGGAAATTCCTCAGGTTCAGGAACTAAGAATAATACCTCAACCAATTATAATAGTGCTAAGTACGATTATAAACCAAGTAAGATCATCAATCATATCTGAGATGTTGATGAAAACATCTATACCATTACCATAAAGAAGTGACCTGAATGTGTTGTAAATACACATAGAACTAAGATGACCCTTCCAGGTCCTTCTTTTGAGCCACCTACACAGTCTTCCAAGTCTAAGTATAATTTTCTTGATCAACTAGGAAAGACCCCATCACATATATCTATCTTGAAACTGTTGACTATCACACCATATCATCGAGCAATTCTTGACAAAGCCTTGCAAAACACTACCATCCCTACCAACTTAGATGTCAATCGTTTCAAAGAAATGGTGGGATATTTAACCAATTCTCATCATGCCACATTCTCTCAATGAGATTATTCCACTGAAAAGACCCATCATAACGATCCATTACACCTATAAGTTCTTGTCCATCAAGCTAAAGTTAGATGAGTCTTGGTAGACGGAGGAGCAGGGTTGAACCTTTGTACCTTGGAATTGATTAAGGCATTATGATTCTCAAAAGCATGCATGGAAACCACTAAGAGTATAGTCATTAAGGCTTATGATGATGAAGAAAGATCATCCAAAGGATTTGTTACACTCCCTATCAGAATTAGCCCTACAATTATGGACACTAACTTCCAATTATTGGATCTCACACTTCCATATAACCTTTTGCTAGGTAGACCGTGGATACATGTAGTGAAATTTGTACCTTCCACATATCACCAATGTCTTAAATTCCCGTATAATGGCACTGATATCATGATTGATGGTGATCCAGATCCTTTTCAATATTGCACAAGACTACGTGAAATACCACAATGATAGGTGCTAGTTATTCAAGAAGCCTCATCATCTACTTTATCCCTATACATTGATCCATCAAATCTTACCAAGTCCATTTCATCATAGCCACCATCATCCACTCCTAAGGTTGAGATCCAAGACAAGGGGTTGTGGAGAATATCACCTGAAGGCAACCTATTGTGTCAGTTAGTTGGTTCCACCTAAGACATATGGTTTACCCACAATAGATAGGAGACAATTTGTAGTCACATTTCATGTTCCTCCTACAATGACATTGACAAAATGGGGAGAGTTAAGTGAAGAATTTATGACTAAGATGATATTACCTCCTAGTTGTACCAAGAAGACAAGGGATACCCTTCACCATCTATTCAAATAGCTAAGGATCAATATGGAAAAGGCTTTATGATAATGCAAAGAAAAGGATATGACAAACATAGTGGGTTAGGACTACATCAAAATGGAAGGATTGAACCAATCATTGTCTCACCAAGACCAAAAGGACTAGGGTTAGGGTTTCAACTGATTAGAATTGGAATTTTGAGTACTTCGTCACCATTACAAGAGGAAGTAAGTGCTTCTAAAAACATCGATATATCTCACAAACCACTTGACCCAATTTATGATGACTCCCCTGACTCAAGCGACTATGAATGGGATTCCCTTTCCTCCACCAGCATAATGGACATAGACAAGCTATTTGGCGAACTTCATAAAATGCTACAAACCACACCAAATCTATCTATTCCCCATCCTAAAAATTCCTTATCAAAAGAAGAATGGCTTAAGATTTACTTTTGGGAAACCCTTGATCTTGCATCTTGGATACCTGATGAACCATCTTGTAATGACCTAACCCTTGCAGTTGTACCACAACAAAGCTTACCTCTCCCTAGGAAAAAAATAAAAAATGAGTTAGTCCAAAAATTTTGTGACCATGTTAACCACTCTATATTCACCTTGTCAGCTTCCACATTTGATAACTTCGACAATGACATGCCCCTCATATATCCCCAACTTATCAACTGGGATCAATAAGGTACACCCAGCTTAGACATATTCGAGAATGATGAAGCAATAGCTGAGTTCATGGAACTTCGAGAAGGCATACCTAGAGGGGATCATAAAGTTCACTTTACCATAGACTTGGATGAAAATGAATATTTTGGGGAGTCTATTCACACCTCTAGTCACAAAAGTGAAAATAAAAAGAAAAAAAATGAAAATGAGCAAAATGAAAAATCCCTAGGTGAAAACCAAAAGGCACCTTTGGATGAAGAAATAGTAAAAATAAAGGACACATCTGAGGGAAAAAACCTCTCTGAGGCACCCAAGGATGGAGGTTTGAACATTCTCCCAATTGCTTAGGAAAATTCACCAATGTTAGTAGAAGAGTCTATTGAGATCAACATAAACACTGAAGAAAACCCATGGGTAATATACTTTGCAACATCTTTGACAAAGACAAAGGAAAAAGAGTTTTGAGACTTCTTCACAAAGAGACAGATAAAATTTGCATGGTCATATTCTGACATGCCTACGGCTAGATCCAAACCTTATATTGCGCCATCTACAATTATAGCCAGGTATTAAGCCCATCAAACAGAAGCTAAGAAAGATGCATCCATAAATCACTCTACTAGTCAAAGAAGAACTTAAGAAACTATTAGATGTCGGATTCATAAGATCCATAGACTATGCAGACTGGATTTCAAATCTTGTGCCAGTGACCAAACCAAACGGGGGCATCCACATTTGTATAGACTTTAGAGATATCAACAATATGTGTCCTAAGGATGACTTCCCTTTGCCGAACATTGAAATGATAGTAGACCTTACAGTAGGATATGAGATGCTATCCCTCATGGATGATTTCTCTAGGTATAACCAAATCAAAATCGCAGCTGAAGACCAACACAAGACAACTTTCACATGTCCATGGGGAACATACTACTGGAATGTTATGCCTTTTGGGATAAAAACTGCAGAAGTTACATATCAACGTGCAATGATGACTATTTTCCATGACCTTGTACATACTGTCATGGAAGATTATGTCGATGATCTCATAGTGTAGACACTTAAAAATTTCCTCTTACAATACCTTATCACAACATTAGGTCATTTAGACATCTTGTAGCATGTTTTTCCCTAGGTACCCTTGTCATCATCTAATTAGTTAAATAAATCTTATTTATTTGACTAATTTCATTAATAATCCCTCCCTTCTTCTAATGTTAATTAAATAATTTATATTAATTAATTAACTAAATCATAAATCCAACATTAATTAAATAAATTAAATATTTATTTAATTAATAAAATCTTAAAATATCTTCTCACTTTCTTTCTAAAATCAGAACTCATGTGTATCTAATTTATTTATTTAATTAGATAATTCATCACTTATCCTTCTCGTCTTTTTCAGGATTTATTTCCTTTAAAACAAAAAAATCAATATCTTTCTATTTTGTTAGAACCTTATCCCATCTCGTTGTATTTCCTCTTTTGTCAAAAATCAAATCTCATCAAATCTTCTTCTTCGTCCACATCGAAACTCTATAAATGCAGCCTCTCACAAGCCATTTAGGTGATTTCTGAAAGTACCATTACTCTGTCAAATTCATTTTGCAACTTTTCATCATCATCCATCCTTCTTCTATCATCCTCGTCATATTGTCATGCTGCCATAGTGAGCGATCAACATTCTTCCTTCAACAGTCAAACCTTCGAAGCTTGCATTCTCATGCGAGGTTGAGAAGAGAAATGGAGATAAGTTGAGCGTAATTTGGAGATCGGTTTGCATTTGCTTATCATTTTGATTTTCATATTATCTCATACTCTATTGTGCTAGTATAGGATTTGATATATTGCTATTTTAGTTTTATATCATTCTACAACTACATTGGTGAACCCGACATTTGGCATGCCTGGTTTTCAAATCTCTAGTTTTTCATGGTTTTTGTGGCTAATCCACCCTATGTGCAAGTTTAAGGCTTTGATTTCATTTTGATATGGATTCATTGTTATAAATTTCTTGGTCGTTGGTTTACTTTTGTGGTCATAGGTAAAAGCTTGTTGCAGTTTGGCTTTATTTCCTTCCCCATCGACATCTTTCTCACACTCTACCGCCACCATTTGGTCTCCCTTGACCTCCAATCTCCGCCATTTTGAGCCATTTGGTTTGCATAATATGATGAAAGTTTTCAGATGCTTTAATAAAGTTTTTAGTTTGCTTGAAGTTACAATTCCTTGCTTTGTGCATGCTTTTGCATTCAACATTTACTTTTTCCAATACATCCATGTTGAAGGTGCCTTGTATGCGCATAGTTTCTAATGGTACGAATTCGGTCTTCTTTAACTAGATTAGTTAAAGTGATCATCCTATTAAAAATATACACTCATCTTTTGGAACAACATTCCTTCTACCATGACATCATTGATCAGCTAATCAACCCTATTGATTTTTCTTTAGACTTCCATTAACTCCACTTGCCTAGTCACAAAAGATGGATATGAGTTTGTATATCATCTTACTTGAATCTTAGTGCCTGGTGATTAGCTCAACCTTAGCATTAGCTACATAAACTTTCTAAGATGATGTATGAAAACCATAGTATGATCATGGTTGTTTTGCAAAAGCAAAATCACGATGCTGTGAACCTCTAAAATTTTGAGTCATTCCTTTGCTGACAAAGAAGCAGAGCTAGCCTCTATTATAGCTTCCAATATTGCTCGATCTCTGTCTTAAGTGACTTTTCTATCAATGCATTATGGTAAATTTGTTTGCAGGATCTAATTGCAGCGGACTTTTCAGAGAAAGAAGCAACAGTTTATCTCTGACACTTTTTTTTTGTGAAAGTCCGGCAAATATTGCCTTCATGTGATTATGTTTCTTTGAGAGGCACTAGGGGAGAGGAGCTGATATGTAGGTAGGGGTCCAAATGTGCGATGGGACATGTGCTCATTGGGGCCCACACCTATATGCTGGTCCTCCACAAGGTAAGCTTAATTTCATCCATAGATAGGCTTGATCACATCAAACATAAATCAGATATAAAATGCACACAAGTTAGCATTAATTTAAAAACTTAACAAGTACACGGTGGTAGCCAAACATGATGAAGTGTATCCAACTTGTATCTGACATTGAACAAGTACCATTTTGACATGGAATTAAAATAGCCCAAACACTAAGACATGCACACTTCCCCGTAAACTATTAAACCCAACTTTCGCACCAATACAGGCGTCACTTTCACATTAGTCACAACTACAAAAAATAAACAAGATGCCAACTCAACAACTTTGAAACCCATCTAACCCATCTTTGACCGACTGGTGAACCCATTACAAGATTGTTTCCCATCGTAGCATAACCAAACCAACACACAAATGCATTGGCCTGTCCCATCTACCATGAGATCTACAACACGTATCAGCTTCAATCTATCCCATCTTGCCAAGTAGGGTGTGCACGTACTGGAGCCAAATGCAAATATCCCACCTGCATCCATTTAACACTCCTGTAAGGCTGCCATTATTCAAAACAAAAGCATGGAAACAATTTCAAATAATCCACCAAACCAATCAAGTCAAGAATTAAAGGCTGAAATCAATCAAATCTCCAATTCATATGAAACAGAACTCAAATTCAAAAGAGGACAGCAAGTTATTTCTTCACACCAAACAACCATCAATCAAATTCAAATAGCCATGAAAACCAACAAGTATTTAGTTATTTTGCAATGAGCGACATAAGAAAAGGAGGAGTGACAAGCACAGAATTGAACGAGTTAACATCAAGGAGAGGCAACAGCTCAGATTCCAGTGCACCAGCATCCATATTGTACCAGGTTTTCCTTTTCACACTTGTTCTTCATTACAGCCATTAACAACATCCATATTGATCTTCATTACACCCATTACAGTCATATTACATGTTTCTTTATGTATCGCTAGGGTTTATAATGCAAATATTGCAGTCATAGGTTAGCATAGTGTTCCATAGGGTTTATAATGCATATATTATAGTCATGGTTTACCATTTAAGGCTTTCCCTAGGGTTTATATTGTAAATATTACAGTCATAGTTTACCATCTCTATTTCCCTAGGGTTTATATTGAAAATGTTATAGTCATAGTTTACCCTTTCTGTTTCAGTAGGGTTTATATTGCAAATATTACACTCATAGTTTAACATTTTTGCTACATAGGTTATGCATTATCATTCACTCTGCTTATCGTATTCTCACATCGTAGTCTCATAGGTTCTGCATTATCATTCACTCTGCTTATCGTAGTCTCACATCGTAGTCTCATAGGTTATGCATTATCGTTTATATGTTACATATTGGTCATGGTTTACCATTTCTGTTTCAATGGTCCTGCATTATCATTCACTCTGATTATCTTATTCTCATAGTTTCTGCATTATCATTCACTCTAGTTATATTATTCTCATAGGTTTTTCATTATCATTTGACTCTGCTTAGCATAATCTCATAGGTTCTGCATTATCATTCACTCTGCTTATCTTATTCTTCTTTCAATTCTACATTGTCATTCACTCTGGATATCTTATTCTCATATCTTCTGCATTATCAGTCTCTAAAGTTTCTATTGTTCAAACATGAGTGTGGTTTTCACTTTCCTATGCATGAGAATTTTAATGTTGTAAATGCTTAAAAGGTTATGAGATGTTCTTAAACTCTCACTCCCTTGCATAGCTTGTAATTTTGTGCTTCTTACTCCTCTACTTCCTTATGTTTCTCACTCCAGAATAGATAACTCAAGATAACAAACTCCTGTTACAGAAGATAATCTCAATTGAAATGCAAGAAACTAAAAATATAACACATACACAAACTAAATAATCTTTTGTTCAAGCATCACTCTCTTCATACATATAAAGATAACTGTTAAAGCATTTGTGTTTCATAGTTTACCATTTATCTTTCCTAGGTTCTGCATTATCATTTACTCTAGTTATCATATTCTCATATGTTCTGCATCACAAACTAATTATTATTTTTTTCAAGCATCATAGGTACATAGATGTATTTCATAGTTTACACATAGTTTACACTCTCTTCATACATACACATAGATGCATTTCATAGTTTACCATTTATTTTTCATAGGTTATGCATTATCATTGACTCTGCTTATCATATTCTCATATGTTCTGCATTACAAAGTGATTGTTTTTCTATTCAAGTGTCACTGTTTTGATTCTAATTATTCTATGTAGATGGCCAAGGGAAATGCAATGGTGACCCGTACTGGGAACAAAAAAAAGAAAAGAGCCACGACAAGGCTGCCTATTGAGAAATGAGGATGCAGATTCCCCCCTGAAATAGATCATGTTGCACAAGTAGATGAGGTTTCTACTCCTCAAATACTGCAGATTGAGGTTACTACACCTCAAATACCGTAGAAGGTAAAACAAATACAAAAGTTGTGGTCTGAGGATGACATGAAAAGGGCACTCTATGACATTGAAGAGAATGACATGTCGATAAGGGGGGCTTCCAAAAAGTGGTCAATCCCAATAGCCACACTGTCCAAATTGCTAGGGGGTCTAACAAAAACTTCCAAGAAAGGTCCGCCAACAGTCCTCATAGAAGAGGAAGAAAATTGCATTGAGGAATGGTGCGAGAAAATGGCTGATATTGGTCATGGTCTTGAGATAGTCAATCTTAAGTCTGAGGTTGCTCAAATATGTCAAAATAGGCCAAACCCTTTCACCAATGGCTTCCCAGGGAGGTCCTAGTGGACAGGCTTCAAGCACAAACATCCTCAACTCGTATTACGAACTGTTGAAGGTCTAGACAAAGATAGGGCATTCAATCTTAGACCTAATGTTGTAGATGCATTCTACAAAACACTGTCTGTAGCATACAAAGCCATGCTATATGGTCCTGATTGCATATGGAATTGTGATGAAACTGGCATCCAAGTAGGAAAAAATGGGTCCATGAAGGTGCTCACAAGAAAAGGTAGCAAGAATGTCTCTTACATTATCCCAAAGAGCCATGAATGGATAACCATTCTATGTTGTGTCAATGTTGCCGAGTAGAGCATTCCAGGATTCTACTTGTTCAAGGGGAGTGCGAACATAGATAATTACATCATAGATTGTGAACCAAGTGCTTGCATGGAAGCCCAGCCACATGCATGGATGACCAAAGACTTGTTCATAGATTGGTTGACCCACTTCAAAACCTCCATTCCAGGCGGTGTCTCACCCACGAACAGGGTCTTGCTGATCTTTGATGGCCATGGAAGCCACATAACGCTTGAAACCATCCAAGAAGTAAGAGATATCGATATAGATTTGTTAACATTTCCATCACACACATCACATAAGCTACAGCCATTGGATGTGAGTGTGTTTGCACCTCAAAGCTTACTTCAAATCAGAAGGTGCAGAATTTTTGTCAAGGTTTCCAAACATTGAAGTGAGGAGGAGATAACTTGCAATGTTAGGCAGCAAAGCAATGCAAAGAGCTTTGACAGTTGACAACATCAAGGTTGGGTTTAGATGGACTGGTATATGGCCGCTGAATCCCGATGCACTTGTCAATGACATGCATCCAAGTGAGACATTTGTGGTCAGCGAGGATGCTGACGCAGTTGAAAACATTCTCAGCCTTTTTGGACTTGGTGTGTCAAGTGATGATGTCACAATATTGCAGTCCACTCTTCCAGATGGACACATGCAGCCTACAACAAAAACATAGCACTCACCTCATACATGTCCTACTGAATCAGTTGCACAAGTGGTGGTTAATGAACAGACCCCTCCCATGGTGGACAAGACCGTTGATCAATTCAGCGAAATTTTAGATCTTCCATCACAACAAAGCCAACCATCCTAGTTGGTTGAGGGAGCAATGAAACTAGGCATTCATTTGGAAGTCCCAGAACAAGAGGATACCTATAATTTTCCATCACCACCACCAGAAATTGACCTTTCTCAAGTTGTCCATTACTATGCTCCTTCTTGCAATTCAGATTTATAAGCCAATGAAGATGTACCACAGGGCTCACAGGTAGTCGAGGAGGTCATTGGCACATAGTCAAATGGGACACAAGAAACATAAACAATTTCGCACATCAACAAGTTCCTCAAGTTTCCTGTGCACACTGTCCGTCAAATGAAATCCAAAGCAGGTGCAGTTCGGATCAGTAGATAGTCTCAATTGTTGACAACAGATGACTACATGAGGCTATTAATGGAGCAAGAGCAAAGGAAGAAAGAGGTGGAGGAGATAAAAGCAAGAAAGAGACAATAGAATGCAGAGCAAAGGGAAGCAAGAATTGTGGCAGTGGAGTTGAAGGAGAATGCCAGAATTGAGAAGGACATACTGCGAAAAGAAAAAGAGCAGCAAAAATTACAACAAAAAAAGGATAGAGATGCAAAAAAGGAGCAAGAGAGGCTTCACAAGGAATAGGACCGAAAGGAAAAAGAGATTGAGGAGGTACAAAGGGCTTTATAGAGAGAGAGGCGGTTAAGGAACACTTCTAATCTGTTGTCTCAAAGTAATAGAGTCTTCCATGATATTCTCAACATTAATATCCCTCAGTTCTCCACAACAATGAATTATTCAAGCCTCTCCCAATCTGACTTTAGGGGCAGTCAATATCCATATCAATTTATCACTCGGGATGTACAAATGTCTTCACCATCACCCCCAACACATGTCACTTGCACCCAATTTACCACTCCAAGTCCCACTCATGTATGCAGCAATCCCCGTCAACTAGAAGGGGATGAGAACATGGCAATTGGCACCCCAACCAACCAAGATCCTTTTCACAACAGTAGCAGCTAGATTACAAATGCTAGTTTCATAGACTTTAGAAGTATTGATATTTATAAATGCACCAAAATTGTGGACAGTTGTAATTTTTTGATAAGTACAGATTGATCGTTATTGTTTTGTTTTGTGAAGTAATCTGATCAGATTCGAAAAAGTATTGTATGTAATTTGCAATGTATGCTTCTTCATTGACATTTTTAAATATATGAGAATTACAGATGCATCATTTTTGTTTTGATTTGCAATGTATTAGGATCATATTGCAATGTGTGTTCTATGTAATTTGCAATGTGTCATTGTTTCTGTTTCAAATGTTTGCTTCTTCATTGACATTTTGTCATTTTCTATTCCTTTTTCCAAATATTTTGCCACATGGAAGGTCCAACTTTGTCCACGCGTAAAAAAAAATGGAAAAAAGACCCGTCAACCGATACAGACGCACCTCGGGTGCCACTACCTGTGTGGCTCGACATCCGAAGGTGACAACCTTGCCACGTCAACTCCTCCCAGTCCACCACCATAACAATCCACTACTAAGCATTTATCACTCGCCGCCACTTCCTATTCCTATCCACTATCTAAAATAAATATTGTCACCTCTCCTAAGCTCTACGCCACCCCACAATTTTATTCCAACCAACCTATACATATACATATGCATATACATATGTATATACATATGTATATGCATATGCATATGTATATGCAGTATATACATATGTATATGCATATGCATATACATATGTATATACTGCATATACATATGCATATGCATATACATATGTATATACTGCATATGTATATGCATATGCATATACATATGTATATACATATGTATATACATATGTATATACTGCATATACATATGCATATGCATATACTCCATATACATATGTATATGCATACATATACATATACATATTAGACATATGCATATGTATATGCATACATATGCATATGCATATACATACTTATATGTATATGTATGTAGATATGTATTTGTATATGCATATGTATATGTATATAGATATGTATATGCATATGCGTATACATATCTATATACATATACATATGCATATGCAAATACATATCTACATACATATGCGTTTATTCCGAAATGAACTGCATTGAATGCTCCTAGTGCCTCGCTCTTCTCGCCATTCAACCAGCTTTTCATTTTCTTGAGTAAACATTCTGTCTTCACTTGCTCACTGGTACCTGCTTGTTTCATCGTCTACAACCTTCACCATCTCACGACAACCTACAATGCTCAAAGACCATATCTTGTTTGGGTAGAAGCCGATACGGAGATGGGTAGATGCCAATTACCGAAAGTCACTAGCAGCTCCACTTCCGCCATGCAAGCAACGAATGGGTTCCTCCCCGCCATGAACGGGTTCCATATGCATATACATATACATATGTACATATATATATGCATACATCCACATACATATATTGTATATGTATATATATATGCATACATGTACATACATATGCATATGTATATAGATATGTATATGTATATGTATATGCATACATATACATATCTATATACACATATACATATTTGTATACAATTAAGTTGTGCAACTATTCTATCTTTTTCAGGTGCCATTGATGAATTTGAGGGTGTTAAATTTTTCATAGGTGATGGCAACCTATGCTGCACGGGTCCACAACTCCATTTGAATTGTAAAGTGTTGCATAGGTAACCATGAGAAGCCTTCATAAAACCAAGTCCCCTAAGTCATTTAAATACAAAGCTATGGACACCTATGTGAAGTGCTACATAGGCCACACATGTATATACATAAAACATAGACATACAAATATACATATAGGTTATGCTTCATCATTTCAATCAACTAAGCAATAGAGACATGTTTTAGGGAGACTTGATTTTATGAAGGCTTGTTTTATGGCAACCTATGCTGCATGGGTCCACAACTCCATTCGAATTGTGAAGTGTTGCATAGGGAACCATGACGAGCCTTCAAAAAACCAAGTCCCCTAAGTCATTCAAATACAAAGCTATCGTAATCTATGTGAAGTGCTACATAGGCAAGCATGAAAGGCCTTGGGAAAACTAGGTCCCCTAAATACATGTTGTAAGAAAGCTTCAGTGCTCAATATTGATCTATGGTAATACATGTGAATACTTGAAGGTTTTCACAGCTATTTGAATTGGGAATTATTTGAATTTGATTGATGGTTGTTTGGTGTGGTGAAATAGCTTGCTGTCCTCTTTTGAATTTGAGTTCTATTTCATATGAATTGGAGATTTGATTGATTTCAGCCTTTAATTCTTGACTTGATTGGTTTGGTGGATTCTTTGAAATTGTTTCCATGCTTTTGTTTTGAATAATGGCGGCCTTACAGGAGTGTTAAATGGATGTCGGTGGGATATTTGTGTTTGGCTCCAATAAGTGCGCACCCTACTTGGCAAGATGGGACAGATTGAAGCTGATAGGTGTTGTATATCTCATGGTAGACGGGATAGGTGAATGCATTTGTGTGTTGGTTTGGTTATGCTACAATGGGAAACAATCTTGTAATGGGTTTGCCAGTCGGTCAAAGATGGGTCGAATGGGTTTCAAAGTTGTTGAGTTGGCACCTTGTTTAAATTAATGCTAACTTGTGTGCATTTTATATCTGAGATATGTTTGATGTGATCAAGCCTATCTATGGATGAATTTTTTTTGACGTTGTGGAGGACCGGCGTATAGGTGCACACCATATAAAGTTGACACCCCCAAATTAATAAATGACACATATAAAAGATACAGTTGTTGCAGGTCTGAATTTATGAATATAGACATATACATAGACATAGACATAGACATAGACATAGACATAAGTGAATTAAACACGACTGTAGAGAAGTATAGGAAGAGGTAGCGAGTGATAAATGTGACGCAGTGGATTGTTAGGGTGGCTGAGTGAGAGAAGTAGACATGGAAAGGTTGTCCACTTAAGACCTCTTCACACATCTATACACACACACATTTACATATAGACATACACATTCACACATACACATTTACATATACAAATACATATTTACATATAGACATAAATATAGACATACACATACACATACACATAAACATAGACATACACATAGACATAGACATACACATAGTCATAGACATACACATATCCATACACATACATATAAACATACACATACACATAGACATAGACATACACATATACATATTTACATATCCATACAGATTTACATAGACATATACATAGACATAAACATACACATATTCATAGATTTATTTACACATATACATAGATTTACATACGCACATACATAGACATAAACATATACAGATTCAAATACAAAGCTATGGTAATCTATAAACATATACATAAACATAAACATATGTATATGTATATGAATATGTCTGTACATATGCATATATATATAAGTAAGATGCAAAGACCTTAAGCATATACAAGTTGGATACACTTCATCATGTTTGGCTGCCAGCGTGTAATTATTTTGTTTCAAAATAATTATAATTATGTGTGCATTTTATATCTGATATACATATCCATATGTCTATGTATCTGTGTATGTATATGTCTATCTATCTGTCTATGTATATGTCTATGTCTATGTATATTTCTATGCCTATGTATTTGTCTATGTCTATGTTGATGAAGCAGAACCTAAAAAAAATAGAACAACCCCCATATATTTCCAAGACACAAAATTAAGGTACAATAATTGGATGACTAATATGATGGAAAATTACCTATGCAAAAGATAACACCCCCAAAATAACCAATTGCATGTAAGAAAAGATAGAAACATTTGCATTACAGACTTATTGAAGGATATGGGTTTTTTTTTTCATTTAAATGTTATTGGTCCACGTGGCCTGCCATGTGGATAGTGTGATTTTGGGTGCATATGTATCGGCTCCTCTCCCCTAATACGTAAGCGGGGGTCATAATGTGAAATGGGACATGCATTCATTGGGGCCCACACCTATACGCTGGTCCTCCACAACGTAAGGTTAATCTCATCCATAGATAGGCTTGATCACATCAAACATAAATCAGATATAAAATTGATGGAGCATTACCCAAAATCAGAATCAATGATAATGCAAAACCTATGAGAAAACAATGAGAGTGAATTATAATGCATAACCTATGAGATTACGATAAGCAGAGTGAATGATAATGCAAAACATATTGAAAAGAGATATGATGTAATATAAGCTAGACAATTATTTGAGTTTTGCTTCCCCTTTGACATCATATAGTTTCTTATTTTTTGTAGTTAGGATATTGTTTTCACTATGTACCTGAGGTAGAGGATTAGTTGGTTGATTGTGATAATGAATTTTAGGTGAGAATAAGAGATTGGATGAGACTATCATTAACACATGTTATAATGTTTAATCTAAATTGGGATACCCAAGGCATGAATAAGGATGAGTCTGATTCAATGGATAAAATATACTTCGATCATGTATAAATGATGTTCATTCTTGCTATCAATTTGATTTATAAGAATGTTAAACAAACATAAATGGGAGAACAATAGTTGCACTAAAGAGGAAAAACAGAATGGATACTAAAAGGACAACGTAGAAATAATATTCTAAGGAAAAAAACTATAGATAGGATCCTCTTCATAGCTTTTATTTCCATCACATATGAGAATTGAGACCTATATGCTATGGGATCATATCCTTCTTTAATAAATCTCTAGTGGCCCTTATGGTTTATTGGGGCTTGTGGTCCTATTCATGTTATACTATCACATCCCTAATTATAATTGAAACAAATCAAACAATGATACAAAGTGTAATAGAAAATTGAGACATGTAAGATTGATTCTAATGGATGAACAAACTAACCATCCATCTATACCATAGCGTTGTTCAAAGTTATATATACATTTGATAATGTTGTATGAAATTATATTTTAGTATCTATATGAGAAATGGTTATAGCATAAGTAGGAGTCAACCATCATCATAGTTAGTTGTAAGGGAGAGGGGCTGATATTTACAATCACTTTAATTGAACAACAAACAAAGCGTACATCCAATTAGGTTGTATATATACACATATACATATATGCATATGTATATGTAAACATATATATGCATATGCAATGCATTTTGAATGGAGAGTGTAAGGAACGGAAGGTACAGTGCATAGCTTAAGGGAGAGTGTAATGGTGTTCTTCTTTCAAATTATGCATGTTCCATCCATTCGCTACACTCTACATCTAAAACAACTTCATTTTTTGTTTGCATATGCATATATACATATACATGTACATATGCATATATGTATATACAATTGCATATGTATATGTATGCACATACATATGCATATACATATGCATATACATATGCATATACTGCATATGCATATACATATACATATCAAATATTGATAAAAAGTGTAAGAACAAAATCATACATGTAAGATTGAGCGTAACTGATGAAAAAAGAAACCATTAATGCCATCATGAATAGTAGTTTGGTATATCTTAGGCAGATTAGACTTATTTCACCATAAGTCCACAATTGTAAATCTTATATCCTGAGGTGATGAAGGGCAGGTTTGCAAGGAAACAAAAATTGCATGTTATAGTATGACATCAAGAAATCATACTCTTAGAAATAATTGAATGATACAAATTGAAACAACAATGTTATACTTGTAAGAGTAAGAGCTATCAAGAAGAACAGAGCTATCAAGAAGAATAGATTGAATAAGGATGAATCTGATTCAATGGATAAAATATACTTCGATCATGTATAAATGACATTCATTCTTCCTATCAATTTGAATAATAAGAATGTTAAAGAAACATAGATGGGGGAACAATAGTTGCACTAAAGAGGAAAAACAGAATGGATACTAAAAGGACATTGACTTGCAATTCAATGGAGTTCTTGAAGTGTTCCATTGCAAGTATTGCATATGGTGGAGGTTTGACAGAGGTGTAAATAGCAATGAAATAGACATACACATACACATAAACATACACATAGTCACATACACAAAGACATACACATACACATAGTCACATACACATAAACATACACATAGTCACATAAACATAGACATAGACATAGACATAGACATAGACATAGACACATAGACATAGACATAGACATAGTCACATACACATAAACATACACATAGTCACATAGACATAGACATAGACATAGACATAGACATAGACACATACACATAGACATAGACATAGTCACATACACATAAACATACACATAGTCACATACACATAAACATAGACATAGTCACATAGACATAGACACATACACATAAATATACACATAGTCACATACACATAAACATACACATAGTCACATACAAAAAGACATAGACATACACATAGTCACATACACATAAACATACACATAGTTACATAGACATAGACATAGACATAGACATAGACATAGACATAGACACATACACATAAATATACACATAGACATACACATAGTCACATACACATAAACATACACATAGTCACATACACAAAGACATACACATACACATAGTCACATACACATAAACATACACATAGTCACATAGACATAGACATAGACATAGACATAGACATACATATACACATACACATACACATAGACATACACATAGTCACATACACATAGACGTACACATACACATACACATAGTCACATACACATACACAGACATACACATAGACATACACATACACATACACATACACATAGAAATGCACATAGACATAGACGTACACATAGTCACATACACATAAACATACACATAGACATACACATAGTCACATACACATACACATAGACATACACATACACATACACATAGACATACACATGCACATACACATAGACATACACCTACAAATAGACACACATACACATAGTCACATACACATAAACATACACATAGTCACATACACAAAGACATAAGCATACACCTAGTCACATACACATAAACATACACCTAGTCACATGCACATGCACATGCGGAACGTATGAGAATACGAGAAGCAAAGTGAATGATAATATAGAACCTATGAGAAAATGATAAGCAGAGTGAATGATAATGCAGAACCTATGAGATTATGCTAAGTAGAGTCACTGATAAGGTAGAACATATGAGAATACGAGAAGCAGAGTGAATGATAATGTAGAACCTATGAGAAAACAATAAGCATAGTGAATGATAATGCAGAACCTGTGAGATTATGCTAAGCAGAGTCAATGATAATGCAAAACATATGAGAATACGAGAAGCAGAGTGAATCATAATGCAGAACCTATGAGAAAACGACAAGCAGAGTGAATGATAGTGCAGAACCTATGAGATTATGCTAAGCAGAGTGAATGATAATGTAGAATCTGTGAGAATACGATTTGCAAAGTCAATGTCAATGCAAATCCTATGAGAATAGGATAACCCAAAACTATGACTGTAAAACTTGTAAAATAAACCCTACCGAAACATAAATGGTAAACTATGCATGTTATATTCTCAAAATAAACCCTACTGAAAGAGAAATGAGGTAAATATGGTTGTAATATTTGCAATATAAACCCTATAGAGCAAAACCCATATAAACAACTTGAATTATTACATGTCGAAAGAAGAAAACAACCAACTATATTAATATATTTAATATAAACAAAGAGATGCTTGAACAGAAGATTAATTTCCAAAGATTTAGTGTGTTTATGAACACAAATAATGCAGTGTTCATAAACACTCAACTTCAACAAAATAAACGAAATCTGCAACACCAAAAAAATATAAAACAAAGCGAAATTGCAAACCAAACACAAACAGAAGAACAATGGCCAACCTTAGTGAGCAAGCTCACCTAGGTCAAACACGTGACAAACCCCTTTGTTGCTTGCGGTGACCTTCATGGCAGCGAGGAACTTGTTCGTTGCTTGCATGGCGGTGAGGAACCCGTTCATGGTAGTGAGGAACCCGTTCATTGCTTGCATGGTGGAAGTGGAGCTGCTGGCAACGTTCAGTAAGTGGCGTCTACCCGTCTCCGTATCGGCTTCTACTCAAACAGTATATGGTCTCCGAGCATTGCAGGTTGTGGTGAGAGTGTGAAGGTTGCAGACGACGAAAAAAGCAGGTACCGGTGAAGAAGTGAAGATGGAATGTTTCCTCGAGAAAATGAAAGGCTGGTTGAATGGCAAGAAGAGTGAGGCACTGGGAGCATTCAATGCAGTTCACTTCGGAATAAACACGGGGTGGCGTGGAGCTTACGAGAGGTGGTAGCATTTATTTGAGACTGTAGATAGGAATAGGAAGTGGCGGCGAGTGATAAATGCTCAATAGTGGATTGTTAGGGTGGCGGACTGGCAAGAGTTGATATGGCAAGGCTGTCACCTTCGGACGCCGAGCCACATAGGTAGTCGCACCCGAGGTGTGTCTGTGTCAGTCAACGGGTCTTTTTTTCATTTTTTTTGATGCGTGGACAAAATTGGACCTTCCACGTGGAAATTTTTATTTAAAAAATATTAAAATAATAATTTATTGTTTAATTAGCTTTTTTCTATAATGGGTTTTTTCTTTTAAATGCTATTGGTCCACGTGGCCTGCCAACTAGACCGTGTGGTTTTGGGTGCTTACGTATTGGCTCCTCTCCCCTACCGTGGTTTCATTCCTTTTAAGTTTTAAGATTTTATTAGAAAGTATCTTTTTAAGTTAGTTTTTAATTTTTTATAGTTAGTATAGAGTAAAGTTTATTTGTTAATTTTTTATTTTTGTTAGATTAAGATGTTATTTCATTAATTTTGTTATTTTAGTTTAAATTTAGATTTTTTTTAATTAGGTAAAGTTAGATTTTTAGATTTAAATTTAATTAAGAATTTTTTTTAATTAGATTTTAGATTTTAGATTAGATTTTTATATTTTTAGGTTAGATTTTTTAGATTTATAGAGTTAGATTTTTAATTTAGAAAAGAAATAAAAAATTAATTATATTTTAGATTAGATTTTTAGATTTTTATCATAAATTTGTCATACGGGCTTCAAATTGCGGAAACGAGGATTTATCGAAAAGGTGGTAGGACGAGCTATGTAGCTACATGGAAATTATCAGGTGAATGTACCATTTTCATGCCTTTTCTCTTGGTCAAAGTCAAACTTGATTTCAAACTTCAAATGCTCAAATCTATCAAAATTCATTCAATTTTCATGATTTTTTTTTTAAAGTGCTTAGAATTTCATGTACTTTTTCTTCATGCAATCAATTCAGTTGTATCATGCCATCTTAATCAAGTCTTATCAGACTTCATCTTTTTCATATCACACTTTTCTATGCAAGTTTACTTGTTGTTTTTCAATTTGGTAACTTGTAGGTGAATCATACAGAGCTCGAAAAGCACTGGGATCAATCACAACAACAATTTGTAAAGCGAAAACAATCAGGTGCACACATTCCATCTTTCATCTCTTAATCATTTCTTGTCAATACATTTCAATTTGGGGCATAAAATTAATCTTGTTTGATCAAATTATTGAAATTGGGTTAAAATGAACAAGTGTCTTCCATCACACATTTTGGCTTTGGGTTAAAAAAAACAAGTGTTTGAACTATTTTACACACATTTTAATTTTCTAAGGGAAATTAACAACTGCGAGTGTAAATCAAGTGTGTGTGTGATCAAAAACACCTCACTTGGTTTGCTTAAATGTCAAACCCTTCATAGGATTCCTGCTAGGGGATTTCATCACCCCTAGGGATGACCTCAATCGAAGTGTGAATCAAAAGACATGCTTTTTTGAGAGTTAAAATCTTGTCACTCTTGGCTAAGCCCCAAAGAACTTTATACCTTTGGGAAGTGAAGGTGAAGGGTGGGTTACCCCTTTCTCTCGATTGTGTGGTAGGATTTTTCTTTCAAATCATCCCTAGTCAACCTTGTGCATCCTATTTCAAAACCTAATTTTCCATATCCACTTGACTACCATTAACCTTGTTGTTGTGTATTCTAGTGTTTGTTAAATCATAACATTTAATCTTGAAAGAAAAATTATCATTGTGTTTGGTGTGTGTGTTCATGCACTTATATGTGAGATCTTGTGTTTGATATTTCCCAAGTCAAACTTCCAATAAACACTTGCCACATCATCCAAATCATCCAATCTTATCATCCCACATCATATCCTAATCATCACCATCTCCTTAATCTAATAAACATCATTTCAAACCATGCCAACATTAGAAGACCTAGTACCCCAATTCCAAGACCTCATCCAATCACTTTATCAAGCACCACAACCTTTAGACCAATGAAATATACACGAGATCCAAGACCTCATCCAACAATCTCAACTTCAAGAAAACCAATCACTTCAAATACAACATCTCATAGCGCAAGCACAATACCTCATGGCCACTTGTCAAATCCAACAAGCACAACATAAATTCCAAACACCATTTCAACCTCAACACATTCAATATCAATCCTATGTGTCACCTTCATCATCATTCTAACCTAACCTATCTACCTATCATGTCAATGCTACATCAACATATCCACTCATATCACAACAAGAACATAGGAGCCCAGGTCCACTTTGGCAACAAAATCAAGAGCCTTTCAATTCTCCATCAAATCCTTGCCCTAAATTCAAATATTTCAAAACTAAACCTCTGACATTACCTAAATCCACTCATCCACCTGCCAAAGAGTCTTCAAACACCATGCCCATTCTTACAACCCCATCATGTAGTCTCCCCCTTGAGCCTATTCAAGAATCTCCACCATTGAGCCCAAGTCAACCTCCATCATGTCTTCATTTTGTTGACCATCTAGAACATGTCGAGCCTACTCAAGATTCATCCCCTTCCACCTCGTCCAATGAATCCATTCCATCTCATAATCTAACCATATCCAACCCATTTGATGATCCAAGCATATCCACCTTGTATCATGATCCTATTATAACACCTCCATGGCATGACCCTAGTCCATCACAAGAACAAAAATTTCCATTCATTACCCATCTAATGATACCACTCCCAATCAAGATCAAGATGCAACACCCAATCCATCACATGATACCATTCTATCTTATGATCCCTCTCTAAATCAAGATCAAAGTCTAACTTATATTCCATGCAATTATCCCCTTCCTATAAGTCAAGATCAAAACATCCCTTCATCTCCATGTCATGAGCCCCTTCCATCTTATAACTAAGATCAAATGATACCATCCATCCCATCCCATGATCCTACCTTAAGTCAATATAAAAGCACCCCTTTATATTCATGTCATGATCACAATCCTCCACAAGAGTCTCTCACCCCTATTCAAGCTCTCCATGGACCCCACACTTATAAAATGGGTTCCTCTACCTTTATCCACTCTAGTTTACTTCCAACACCTATAATTTCATCCATATCATATCCTCCACAACATGGAATCGCATCTTGTTTCATAAACAATACATATCCATGAAACCTTCCATCTATCCTAGGTCCTTATCCTAGTCTATCAAACCTTCCATCACTCCTTGGTCCTTATCATCCAAACCCTAGTTCATCAACCCTTCCATCCATATTGGGGCCCTACATCCCTCATATCCCTAGTCAATATCAACAAAGGTACACACCCTTGACCCTTTTCCAACATACCTACACCAACCCATCCATAATACCTTCATATCATTCATCTTTATCCACCCATCCCATTCCTCTTGGAAGAAATTTAGGTTCCAAATGTCAAAAATTCCATATCAAAATCCACATACATCGAAGGATCAACATGTATCCTCAAAGAGACATGCAAAAATAAAAGAAAATCTGATCCAAATTCAAAGGCCACAAAGGCCCACAAATCAAAAAGAAAATTTTCAAAGGCCACAAAGGCCCATAAAGCAAAAAGAAAAATCTCAAAGGGCACAAAGGCCCATGGATCAAAAATCAAAGTCAAAATCTATGTGGATTCCTAAAAGTCTCATAGAAGAAATAAAATCAAAATTTGCATCCAAACTTGCTTATCCAAAAACTCTGTCTAATTCTAAATATCCTTTATCACAACCATCCATTTTCGGTCCTTATATCCCAAAATCCCCATCCACTCCTCCATCTAAATCCCTAAATTCAAAAGCCACTTCTCTTCCATCACTCCACCACCCTTCAAGGAGTGTGTCGATGTTGATCTTGCCATCCTTTCCATCTATCCATCAACAAGCCTTCCAACCTCCTATCCATGATCCAATATCCATTCCTCATTATCCTCCTTTAATCCAAACCTTTGCTTAAGTCCTTAGCTTCTTCCATCATGCCAAAATCTATGAGTCTATTTCCATGGTTTATTAGGGCACATATTCGAGGGATATTAACCATGAAACTTCATGCTTGAGTCCTTCCTTTGTATCCCTATCCACATCCTATCTTCCATATTCCTCTTGCACTTTACACTTTGGGGCAAGTTTCGTCCATCCTCTCATTCATATCCATTATCCTCTTTACGTTCATCCTTTACCTCTCCACCTTTTCTCTTGAAAAGGTTAAGGATATTCTTGAACATCATACATCTTATCCTATACACTTTATCCATATCTTCCATACCATATCCTTCACCTTATCCATATTCTACCATCCTATCTAAATGCATCATTTCTTCCTTTCCTTGGTCTTGATGAGGAATAGGGGAAAAATACTTAGGAATTTGTGTCAATATCTTATATATTTGATCTTGATCATCCTATTCATTAGCCTTATCCTTGCATTTCTTCCATTAAAATGTCCTGAAAAAATTACAAAAAAATCAAAACATTTCAAAAATACAAAAAAATCAAAAACATTTCAAAAATACAAAAAAAAAGTCAAAACATTCCAAAAATTAAAAAAAAAATGGAAAAAGTCTTTAAAAAAAAGACAAAAAAAATTTAAAAAATTCAAATAGCCAACAAAAATCCAAGCAATAAAATCAATCCATCCAATCACTTCTTCTAATTTCATCTAATCAATCCATCACCTCAATCCAATCATCCAACCATTCAACCAATCAATCATCTTCATCAAATCCATTCATCCATACATCAAATCACTCAAAATCATTCAAAGAAACAATCCAAATGCAAGTCATCATCAATCCATACCAATCAAGTCGATCAATCTTGTAAAATTATCCAATTGCATCAATGGTCTTGATCCTAATATTTTTGTAAACCAGACCAACCAATCAATCAATCGGTCAATCAGTCATCTTGTGTTGATCTAGGGATATATCATTCCCCACAATGACAACACTATCATCATCATCAATAAATCACTTAATCAATGGTTTACAACTTGATAGGGGCAAAACCTTGTTTGTTTTTAAATCATTTGTGCATTCTTGCTTTCTTGCTTGTGTGTGTTATCATTTTATCTTACATTTGTATCAAATCTGTATCATTCTAACTAATATTCATATCTTGTGTATGTTGGAATAGTTTTTTGCACTATCATTTGCATCTAAGGTCATATCATACCTTTTGTGCATTAGGACTTTAATTCTCTAAGTTTACTCCCTCATACGTTTAGACAAGGTTATATTATGCTGGGGCACAAGACACATCATCACCTTGGTCCTTATACCTTGGTACATAACGTCTAGTGCTATATCAAACACCATGATTGCTCACTTTCTTGCTGCATAATGTATTATCCATCTCTTTGTCCATCTTTTAACATTTCATCCATTTTGAGAGCATACCCGTGTCATTCCAACCCACCTATCCTCTTGAGCGGGCATCATCATCCTATCTTTCTATCATCATCCATTTTCCTCTATCCATAGCTTAGCTTCTTTGAAATGATGTTACTTGACACAAATCTCATCATCTCGAACATCATCTCAAACAGGGGCAAAATGTAGACACCCAAAAATGTCCTCTTACAATACCTTATCACAACATTAGGTCATTTAGACATCTTGTAGCATGTTTTTCCCTAGGTACCCTTGTCATCATCTAATTAGTTAAATAAATCTTATTTATTTGACTAATTTCATTAATAATCCCTCCATTCTTCTAATGTTAATTAAATAATTTATATTATTTAAAAATAAAATCACTTCTATTCATAATATCGTCTTTCTTCTAATGTTAATTAAATAATTTATATTATTTAATTAACTAAATCATAAATCCAACACTAATTAAATAAATTAAATATTTATTTAATTAATAAAATCTTAAAATATCTTATCGCTTTCTTTCTAAAATCAGAACTCATGTGTATCTAATTAATTTATTTAATTAATAAAATCTTAAAATATCTTCTCGCTTTCTTTCTAAAATCAAAACTCATGTGTATCTAATTAATTTATTAAATTAGATAATTCATCACTTATCCTTCTTATCTTTTTCAAGATTTATTTCCTTTAAAACAAAAAAATCAATATCTTTCTATTTTATTAGAATCTCATCCCATCTCGTTGTATTTCCTCTTTTGTCAAAAATCAAATCTCATCAAATCTTCTTCTTTGTCCACATCAAAACTCTATAAATGCAGATTCTGACAAGCCATTTAGGTGATTTCTAAAAGTGCCATTACTCTATCAAGTTCATTTTGCAACTTTTCATCAACATCCATCCTTCTTCTGTCATCCTCATCATATCATCATCCTGCCATAGTGAGTGATCAACATTCTTCCTTCAATAGTCAAACCTTCAAAGCTTGCATTCTCATGCGAGGTTGAGAAGAGCAATGGAGATAAGTTGAGCATAATTTGGAGATTGGTTTGCATTTGTTTATCATTTTGATTTTCATATTATTTCGTACTCTATTGTGCTAGTATAGGATTTGATATATTGCTATGTTAGTTTTATATCTGATTTTATGCTAACTACACATAGCTAAATCAGTAACAAGGGTAGATCATTTGAAATTTCTAGACAAGATATTCCAAAGGCTAGAAAATAACAAACTCAGACTAAATCCAAAGAAATGTGTCTTTAGAGTGAAATCAGGCAAACTTCTAGGATATATCATTTATAGAAGAGGCATTGAAGTAGACCCAGCAAAGGTAAAAGCTATCGTAGAAATGCCTCCCCAACCAACATCGGTCAACTAAGAACACTACAAGGAAGATTACAGTCTATCAGGCACTTCATAGTACAACTAGCAGAAAAACTACATCCATTCCAACATTTTCTCAAGAAAGAAGTACCATTTTCTTGGACACCTAAATGTCAGGAATCTTTCCAACAGATCAAGGATTATCTCCTTGCTCCACCAGTGTTAATGCCACCTATAGATGACAGACCTTTGATACTTTACATTTCAGCAACTCAGTCAGTATTATGATCCCTTCTCGCACAAAATGATGATCAAGGTCATGAAAGGGTAGTTTACTACATCAGTCGTACCTTGGTGGGATATGAACTAAACTATAGTAAAATAGAACATTTTTGTCTTGCAGTAGTCTTTGCTAGTCAAAAAATTTGGCACTATATGCTAAATCGCCAAACCATGTTGGTCGCAAAAATTGATCCTCTCAAATATCTCCTAAGTAAAGTAGCATTAACATGCCGATTGGCTAAATGGGTGATGATACTTAGTGAATATGACATCCAATATGTGGAGAGGAAAGGTATAAAAGGGAAAGTAATTGTAGATCAATTAGCGGATGCACCCATGAAGGAAAACCATCCTTTAGTAGCAGATTTTCATGATGAGTTTATTTCAAAGTTGACACTAGAACCAAATGGAAATTATACCTTGACAGGTCACATACTAATCATCGTTCAGGAGCAGACATACTATTTGCTACACCTCAAGGTGATACTATTCCTAAATCATTCAGGATTGCTTTCCCTTGCACCAACAACATAGTGGAATATGAAGCCTTAGTGACATGATTAAGAATGGCAACCCAATGTAAGATTAAGAGTCTACATGTTTATGGGGATTCTCAGCTAGTAGTCCAACAAGTAAAAGATGATTATGAAACTAAAGATGAGAAACTTTCCCCTACAAGAGCATAGTTGATAGTTTCAAGAATTACTTTGATGACATCACCTTTCAACAAATACCACACATTCAAAATAGGGCAGTAGATGCTATGGTAACCATGGGTTCCTTATTGGATATTCCTAGCAACATGCCTAAGTTCAATTTTTTGGTCGAACAACTATTGGTCCCTGCCTATGATGTCCCCGATTTTGCGATGGTGTGTATGATTGTTGGTCCTACTTACCCTTGGTACAAGGATGTATATGACTATCTAAATGCCCAAATCTTACCTTTAGACCTATCAAACAACCAACAGAGAGCCTTTATCCATAAGTCTACCAAATACACCATCATTGGAGATACCTTGTATAGACATACCTTAGATAACACCTTAATGATATTTCTCGATGCGGAAGAAGCACAAGCAACCTTGCGAGTAGTACATGAAGGTATATGTGGATCCCATTCTAGCGATCCTACCTTAGCCCATAGGATTATGAGATTAGGTTATTATTGGCTTATAATGAAAAAAGACTCATATATCTTTGTCAAGAAGTGTCGACAGTGTCACATACACAGAGATTTGATACGTGCGCTAGCATAGGAGCTCCATCTGATTACTTCACCATGGCCCTTTTCCCAATGGGGACTTGACCTCATAGGTAAGATGCACCCTCCATCATCCAATGGCCATAAGTTCATCATTATTGCCATCGAATACTTCACCAAATGGATTGAATCTATTCCCATGACGTACATCACTGGCACACAAAAATCCAAGTGTATCCTAAACTATATCATTTTTCGGTATGGTGTACCTCAATCCATAATCATAGACAATGGCCATCCATTCAAAAACTAAGAATTCTACCATCTATGTGAACAATTCCATTTACAACATCATTTTTCCACTCCATATTACCCACAAGGTAATGACCAAGCCGAGGCATCTAATAAAACCATTATCAGAATCCTCAAAAACATTATCAATAATGTTGGTCATGACTGGAATTTACAGCTTAATCCTACCTTATGGGATTACCACACAAGCATCCATACTTCCACTAGTGCCACTCCATACTCCCTAGTATTCAGATCTGAAGCTATCTTACCTATTGAGGTTGAAATTCCTTCCCTAAGGGTATCCTTGAAAGGTCATATTGATGATGAAGATAATTCCTAGATGAACAAAGATAGAAGGCACCAGATCATTTGCAAGCATATCAGAATCATCTTTATCACAACTATAATAGGAAAGTTCTAAATCGACACTTTGACATTGGTGACTTGGTCTTAATGGAGAACCCCAAGAATCAAGTTGAACGAGAAAAACCAGGTAAGTTTGAACCTAACTGGTTAGGGCCCTATATTGTCATAGAAGCTTTTGGATCAGGAGCATATCAACTCTCTACCCACTATTGTATTTGACTCCATTTTTTGATGAAATTTTGTTGGAATATCGACAATCTATTGTCGGAATACCGACGAATCACTGAAATAATTTTTGTCACTCAATTTTCATTGCTTTCCCAACTAGCTTTAAAATGTCGAAATCACGACTCAATTTTGTTGAAATATCGACGAAAATTTCATCGATATAGCGATGAACAGTAGCCAAAACATAAGTGGCATGGCTTTGCCAAAGTGTCAGATCAACAACATAAGTTCATCACAATTACGATGAAATTTTTGATGTATTGCAAATATCGGTGAGAAATCAAGACTCTTACAGCAATCAAAACTACCTAAGAATATATATTAGGGGGACTAGCTTGTGGTCTCAGCGATGAAATTTCATCAGTGAGATACTCATCTTATCTCATCAATGAAGCATGAGGGAAGCATATCGGTAAGACATATACCATCAGAGTAAGTTTTGAATGTCTACCTGACCCGCTATGTCATGTCGATAAGATTACATTGGCAGGAGTCTTGGTGACATAATTGAGATCGAAAGAACAATAACAGTAGTTCATCAAAATTGCGATGAAATAGGCAAGTTATTACGATGAAAATTTCATCAGATGTATTGCAAATTCGTCGAATTCTTTTGGAGGTTCGTTGAAAATTTGATGAAACAATGCAGTTTTTTTTTTTAAAACTATTTGTTCAAATGTAGGCATATCGATGAAAGATCAATACTGTTATAGTGATCAAAATTGCCTGAGAAGATATATCGAGAGGACTGGCCTGTGGTCTCAGTGATGAAGTTTCATCCGTGAGATACTCATCTTGTCTCATCGATGAAGCATGACGGAAGCATATCAGCAAGACATATACCATCAGAGTAAGTTCTAAATGTCTACCTGACCCGCTATGTCACATCAATAAGATTACATCAGTAGGAGTCTTGGTGACATACTTGAGATCGAAAGAATAATAATCGAGGAGACTCACCACATCGGGGAAACTGCAGAATATCCTAGCAATACATGATCTCTTGTCGATGAAGATACAAATGGATCACAATAATAATCAGGGTGACTCTGGGTGATATTTAAAAGTAGTAGGAGGTTCCAAAATGCATCCATAGGGATAATGACAGGATATAAGAATAGGTCAATCAAAGAGTAAAAGTTGATGTGCCAAGACCATGAGCATTTAAAAGGGGTAGTAAAAGACAAGATGGATTGTCATCAATGCTGAGATATAAAGGATAGATTGGAAGACCTCATTATGAAAATTTAGATCAGAATATGCTTAACCCTATTTTGACAAATGCAATGACATTAGTGTCAAGAGTTAAGAGTCTATTCAACTTTTGATTTCAATAAATTAGTGTATGCATTGAGTAAGTGTTTACAAGGTAGAAAAAGGACAGTCATATGACTATTTAAAATATCAAACAACATTTCAGTTGTTGTGTTTAATTAGGCTTACAGAGGTAGGGATTTATTATTTTTTGCATACATCTGCAGTCCAAGCTCTAGGTCTGCATTATCTGGTTACTATGTATGAGAAATGAGCAATGAATAATTGCAGAATATGGAGGCTATGGATGATATTATGATGGCCACATTTGATGTCGAGGATCAAAAATTGGAGCAAAATATAAAACCTATGATGAGTCATGAGATCAAGGGGATTGTCATGGACAATGAATGACGAATCATAGATGTTAAGACAAAAAATATTCACCATAGAGCATATGAATAATAGACTTTATGATCCTATTAGAAGGTTTACTATCATAAAGAATGTATTCTCAAATTTTAAAAGATATTCATACCAATGTGTAAGGACAATCACTTCAGAAATGAAAGATATAAGGACATGTGCTAGAGGAATGATAGCTAAATAGTGGATTGAGCATAGAGATGGCAACCCTTAAAAGTATAATGTTGTGTTGACATCAAAGCAAGAGAAGAAGGTTACTTTCAAGTGGATTACAATTGCATGGCTTCCATCAAGAGGACAATCAGATCCATTAGTGATAGTGAAAAGGTTTTGGTTGTAGTCTTGATGAATATCACAGTGCCCTTTACTTCATATCAAAATGACAGACTATACTAAGGCAGTGGTATGAAACTTTGTTGAAGATAATCAACTATGATGAAGAGGGAAATCAATATATAATGAAGGTATGAGCACTATGATAGAAAAGTTTGGAGGCCAAATTCAAGCCAAATGAACAATCTTAAATAAGCTCTGAAGACAAATTTTGATAATGGAAAGTAGAAAGAACAGTGTTCAGAGGACAATGTAGGACTCAAAGCTAGATAGATAGTATAAGTTTGTGATAGTTCCTTCAAGAGTGTAATGGTGATGAGGTATTGAAGGCTAAAGTTGCTGCAAATGTACACAGATTTACTAAATAGAATCTCAATTGCTTTGTTTCCCATTCTCATGGTCAAGGAAGTGTTGACACAGTAACACACAGTTCATCATGTGAATTACAGAGAGGTTGAAGACACTATTGCAAAAAATCAGAGGTATGACAGAATAGTGAAGTAACATAAAGTGGTGAAAGAGGAGATTGAGACATTCATATGAAGGAAAACCATCAAACAAAGGTTTTAATCAAGACACATTCATCCTTTGATAAGTTGAAAGAAAGTCATGAATATAAGAGGGCAGTTTGCAAGATAGTCATATACACTGTAAAGGACAATGAATAAGGTTTTAAATTATTACTCAAAGAGAAACTAGTAAACTAATCCTAATATTAGAACTCCATTGCATAAAAAATTATTGAAAAAGGAAAGTATTGTGCAACTAAATACAAAAAACTCATCTTACAAATTCGCACAACAAGCACAACCTACAAACTGGATTCTAATTTTGTTAAAAAAGAAAAAATCAAACTAGTGAATACTAAACTACACAATAAAATCTAATTTTGTGGAAAATGAGCAATTTGGTGAGAAAAATTGCCTACAGTGCGTCTTGGATCCTTAGCTAGTGTACTAAAAAATAGGATTGCAAACCCAAAATTATTCTCACTCTGGAAATTCAATAGAAGAATATAGAATGTTATCCTGGATACTTAGCTCTTAGACAGTCAATAAAATAATATGAGCATGATTATGAACAATTTTACCTATTCCCACTCTTGATCTCCATGTTTGAGAGCCTTCTCTTTAAGACCCCATGAATCCACTTTGATCCATTGTTGCCAAAAGAGATATTAATGTGTAAACAAGGAGCCACATTTGGACAAACTAGTTGTTGATTTCTTCTAAGAAATTTAGAGACTACAAAAAGAAGATACCTGATGGGGATCATGCGGGATTCCTAGAGAAAGCAATGCAATATGGCCTTGAGAAGCAATGAAAAAAATTGGATTAGCTTCACAATAAATCCTAACAACATGACATTGAGGCTCCTCTTCATTAAGTTGATGGTATGAAGAACCATATCCATATCCTCCTTGAGATACATAAAATATTGAATAGAAAAACACAATAACACAAGCAATATGAATTGTGAGATAAAACCTCCAAACCCTCTATGGAAACATGAGTTTTACCAAATAATCAAAATTTTAAATTTAATTAATACCCAAGAAAAATAATTCCATACAATGTAGCTACACGAAACTTACAGAAGGGACTGATCTTCCACTTCTAACTCTCCTTCTTATTCCATTTGAAAAGGACAACTTCTACCCCTTGATTCAACTATGTAAGTTTAGCATTAACAAATAAAAATATTTTTAGCACAAGAAACAATCCTCACCCATCTAAACGAGCACCTGTAAGACAAGCCCAAAAATCTAAGTTTATCACATTCAAGTAAAGATTAAATCCTTATAATCAATCACAGTAACTAGAAAGTATTAATTGGATCAGTAAGAAGAATCAAATAATTAGGGTTGGGCACTATATAAACCACAACTATCACAAGTGTAGACATTGAAAATTGGTCTAGGCCTACGAGTACCACTTTCGACATAATTTCCTAATGTCCATGGTCATGATTAAATAATGTTAATTATTTAATTACCTTTCTAAACACATATTTCCTCTATTAATTAAATAACCTCTTAATTATTTAATTAATTCATTATGACCCTTATTCAACTTCTATTAATTAAATAAATCATATTTATTTAACTATGTCGCTAACTAATTAATTCTCTTTCTTAATTAAATAATTTATTATTTAATTTACCCCTTTGTCATATTTTCAACTATAATTAAATATTCATTTCGAATTATTTAATTATTCAATTAATCTTTTCAATAGTCAATTAAATAAATTATGATTATTTATTTAATTAAATCTTTCAATTTCAAATGTTGAATGAAATTAACATTTAATTCATAATTAATTATTTCTGTCACATTCTTATTTTGTCAAGTTATCTAATTATTCACTCAGCATCTGACTCGAGATCTATTTAAATCCTCCAGTTATCTCTGGATTCGATATTTGATCATCTCTATGAAAGGACTTGTTGTCACAACCAGTCAATTAACTAGTTCTAACTCATATGCATGAACATATTTATTAAATTTAATTAATTAATTCATGTGTGCATTCAAATAGATTATTCTTCGAGTTCTAACTTTATCATTTTCATTCAAAGTCTAATTCTTCTATTTTGGAAGACTTTCAAGTGAAGATTAAATCATTTATTTAATCTTGAACTCATGTTCTTTCTACTTTCAAATAGTTTGTTGGTGTTTTTTTATTGCAAACCAGGTTTGTCTCCTAATCTACCTATGGAATTGCCAATTTTAATCAAGGGCAGCTCGGAGGACCTAAACCAATTGACGAGGATTTTAAAAGACCTCCTACACTTTGGGCTCTGCAAGACCCAGGAGGGTGATCCCTTAATGAGTTTACAATCTCTCCAAAAAAATCATAAACAACATTAACCATAATAGATAATCTCACTTAATAGCTGAATAGAATAGGATAAAATTGGTTGTTCATCAGTAATATCAACCATTTGGAGCATGAGATAATTACAACACAGCTTCATGGTGAAAGATAATCATTAGTTTTAAAATGGTAGCAAGCCCTAGGTGAACACAAACAAAACACTGAATCACAAAGAATAAATGCAAATCAAACCAGTGTCATATCCATTGGGGGAGTCAAATTCACCAACACCTAATGGTTCATAGAAGATTTCAACACATAGCATATAATATCTCTGATTTTATTGCCTTACAATATCACCAATTTTCACCTCAGCTCAATACTTCTTACCAAATCCTTGTACAAAACATATCAATCTGCAATCTCATTTAAGCAGTTTAATTAACTCCTTGAATTAAAGCTAAAACCAGAATTGCACACACCACAACAGTGAGATGAACAGAATAACCCTTGATTACTTCATTCAAAATTCAAATACATTTGCACATAGGAGAGACATGAGCCTGGATTTATCAGTTAAACTCAAATTCTAGTACTTTTATGAAACACTAAATCTCCATAAACTCAAATCCTACAATAAAATGACACAAAACCCAACTTGCATTTTCTCTGTAACTACAGATTTTATAATTTTCTATGCAGCTCCATTCCAGATTTTGACTTGCTAACCACTACAATGAGAAAAGAAAAGAATAAGTAGAGGAGAATAAATTCCAGAAGAAACCCTAAAATCGATCAGGAAAAGCCATCTGGAAACATCTCCATCGTTGAATAGTAATCAACAAAGCATCTTCTTCTTTTCCCTGTAACAAACTTTATTCTGCTTCCAAAACAGCATGTGCCCAATTCATTCCCTAATAGAAAAATGCCCATGTGTACATTCTCCACTCATTACATGCAGCTGAAAAATATACCATCCCTCTGAAAATCCATTTCCTGCTCTTGTTTTTCCCTTTGTTTACATATTGCATACTTTTTAATGTTGCACTATTATATTTTATTTTATTCACCATTAGTAAATAAAATATTTTCACTCATCTTATCCCTCCATGCAAAGTATTTTAAATACTTTACCCAATAGTTGCATTTATATTGAGGCCATATTAAAATACCCAGCTGCACAAAATATTCATCATTTGATTTTTTACACCAGCAAAGTTATATTATTTTCACAATAAAACTCTATTCACCTTATCCTATGCATATAATGTTTTAAATATTCATTTAAAACATTCCTCCATTTTTAAATCAATGAGAAACCTCAAAAATTATTCCCTCTGTGCATTTCACTTATCCATATTTCTCTTAAAAAATTTAACTCAGCACCCAAGAGAAAATAAAACGGGCCCCACCCCATTGAAATTTTATTTGACAAAATTTAGCAAAACATTTAATTTTAAATGTTTTTACTCATCTCTTAATATATTGGGCTCCTCTATTTCACCTAAGCCCTTTAAATTAATGGGGCCCACCATTTATATTTCAAAAGCCACCACTTCCCTACAATCACACAATCAACATCCCGATTGCGATATGGCGGGCGATGACGGAGATTTGGTTGGTGCCAACCCTATTTGTTGGTCGTTGATCTCATCCGCACTCCATTTTGTTGCCCTAATTCCTGCATTTTTTTGACACTTCACCATGCTCTACACACTTCACAGGCATCCATGGTGGCCAACTCCATTCTACAACCTCCCTGCATTGATGGGCGTTCATATCCCACTCCAGGCCGCACCTCCTCCATCTACTTTTATGGGTGTTTACTTCCTTCACCTGGAACGCGGACCCTGTCAACTGGCATGGCCACACCCAATATTACTAGTCACACCCACCCCTGTGCCATGCGTGAGCCTCCTCACTACAGTGCGCATGCCATTCACCTAGCCGCGCCCACCATTTCTGTGTGCTCTCTCCATGTTGCAGGTTGCGCCCTCCATTTGCAACTTGCATTTTCCTGCAAGTCTCCACTCCCTCACCATGGCATGAGTCTCACTTACTGTGTCCTTCCTCAATCAACATGCGGGCTTCATCAACTAGCATTGCCACCCCATGTAGATGGTTCGAGTTTGCTGCTCCAAATAGCATTTGCAAGAAAGTTTCTAAAGCCTTTTTTTGACAATAATTATTTTTTGCGCATTCTGCAATGTTCTCTTACTACGCGCGCCTCACACCTTGCTTGGCACAGGCAACTTAGTTGCCAATCGCATTTACATGAAATTTTCTCAAGCATTTTCAACAACTCCATGTTGTGCATGGCGTGCAATCATGGCATTCTCCCTTTGCAATATGCGCTCCTTATAAGACCTCATTCATTTTATAATTTAGTTCACAAGCCTTGTTCGTTGATTCAAAGCTTAGACAATATAAGGTGTATGTGTAGGAGGAGAGAATTGACTTATCCTCCATGCTTCTAGATTTATTTTATGCTTCTGCAGATATGAATATAATGCATGCAAAAAATTTCTAGCAAACACTTATTTATTCCCATGTAAACAATTGAACAGTAAACATCAAACACATCAACATGAACATCCCACTGCAAGGCTACCAATGGAGCTCTATTGTATCTCTGTCAGGTGAGAAACAATTAGAGTGCACAAGTTAACATACATCCTTCATCACTTGAAAATGCTCATGCCTCATTATGTCAAATGAAGTAATCCATCCACATACCAAATTGTTCAAAACAATCCCTCTGTAGAAGGCCATCTAACTCTTTTATATCCAAATCAGACAAAGAGCCCAATAAAAGATGAGTGAAATCTTCAGGAAATTCACAAACATGTGCAATAATCAAATCGTTGATGATAATTTTTAGTCTTCTAAGAGGACTAAGATCATCCTCATCAAATTTTTGTGATACATGTCCATCAATAAAGCCCTTTCTTGACCCTGTGCCCTTATCTCATTTCTTATTACAAGGAGCACCACTTTTTATTTTCATATATGTCTCCTCTTCTAGTTTCACTGTATCTTTTTTTTATCACCTTGCTTCACTAATTCAAAACAATTCACATGAAATGATTGCCACAATACAACATTCACAAAATTATAAAAGTGCAGAGCACATTGGGTCCCATGTGGGCCTAACTAAAAAAAAAATAATTTTCAAACAATTTTTATGCTCAAATTGATCAGACACAACACTCGAATGAATCTGGAGTTCAGAAATGAACTGGGTTGCAATTAGAAACTGTTTTATGTCCCTTTTGCAGAATGGTGAAAACTGGCCAAGTTGCCTCTGGAAACAATTTGGGAAACTGGTCAAACGAAAACTAGGAGACATCAAAAATTGTAGGAATGTAGCCATTCATTCCAAGAATCCATTGCAACAAACGGCTTGAAGAAACAAGTCATGAGGTGGAAGATATTAATCGGCAAAGTTGCTCAGTTGAACTTTTTTGAAACAGTAGCTGTTTTGAAACAAATAAAAATCACTCAACTGCAAGTTTGTAAAAATAGTTAAACTCCTGGCGAGCTGCCATCACACACATGAGTTCATTAAGCTACCCTAAGAATGCGTGCAAAAGGAATTTCCCTGAAACATCGTTTATCAAAAGGTATTAACGATCAAAGTCGACCACTCAGAAAGGCTGTCAAGAATGCAGATGTGAAATTGAACAAATTGCATTCGATTTCGATTTGCTAAAAATAGAAAATCAAATCATGGGGCTCTGAAAATTGACACCCGAGATCATTTAGGTATGGAGAACATAGAACAACACTCATTTTGATATGACAGTCAACTGGTTGCGAAATCCAAGCTCAAACAGGAGGCTGTTTTGCAAAACTGACAGTCTGCAAATAGCAGGAAAGTGCAAAAACCCTCCACCTTCACCTTTTGAAACCCTGACAAAACTTATCGTGGGAAGCTGAAAATTGACACACATGTTCACATATGTCAATCAAATATTTCTTCAAATGGGTTCTACTTGAAAATCAACAGGCCTCAAATTCTGATTCTCTAAAGTGGGTCACTCAAACTGACCCCTCAGGTGCACTTCTGAAAGTGCAGAGGCAAAAATTATCGAAATGGGCACTTCAAATTTGAAAAATTTGAGAGTGCCATCACAGTCTTAACACCAGATTAAATTATTATTCTAATTTAATCTTTATCCTGCAGAATTTCCTAACTAATGTTCTAACTAAAACATAACTCACATCGCATGGCATTCATCAATCGCGATCATTGATCTCTCATTCGAATATGAGTCGATCGTTCGAAAACCCAATTTCTATAAATTGACCTATCATTGTCATTATTCCTCCTCCCAAAATCAATACTTTTGAGAAGACCTTATAATCTTCGATATTTTGCTTAGACAATACATCCAGGCTATGCTTGCATACATACAGAAAATCTGAGGGCAAGAATACCGATACAACAAAATGGAGAAGGACAATCAAGATAATTCGAAGAGGTGGACTGATATTCAGTGAGATTGTTTCATTATGGTTTATTTATTGTTTTAGCTCATTTATCTCATTCTTAGTTGTTTGATTTAGATTTATGCTTGTTAGATTAGATTTAACCATCTTTTTGTGCAGCAATCCATTTTATCTATGTTACATTTGGTGAACCCAACATGAAGCACACTTTAAAATTCATGACTCCTTTCCATTTTAACATATTTTATTTTGCAGATATCGTACGACAAACAGCATCTGACTGAAGAAATGACGCATTTGAGTTCGCGAACTACATATGACAAATCCCACAGCGTATCTGTGACATTCCACAACGCATCCGACTGTCAACATTGCGACGCATCTGTGAGTTAAAATGATGCATCTTCCTGGTAAAACTTTTCATTTTTTTTATTTTCGCTTTTTTTATTTTTGTTTTTTTGTTTTCGCTAATTTTTTGTTTGCACCTGTGTTTAGGAGGATAACATTGTATTTGCAGGACGAAGCGTAGAAGACTTTGAAAAACCAAAACATCTTCTTTTCTGCAAGACGAAAGTTGATGACACAAATAAACTACTAATCAATTGCATGCACGACCTATTGACGAAGGCTTTAAAGTTTTAAAAAAATAAATTTTGTGTTTGGTAGATTAAATAATTATCATTTGGATTAAAATTTACCAGTGTTTTCTTTGTCTAGTGCGAAAGACATTTTTTAACCCTTTACGATTAGGTATATCGAAGTATCCTCTCCCCTTGCATATTCATGCGATCCTGGGTGTAAGAAAAATGGTTACTAACTCTAGAACCTGGGCCTGTCTTGGTGGGAAAAAGTACTCACCCCAAGATGACTCAGACCAGTAACATGCTTTAGCCAGTGACTTCCACCTGGTATATAAAAGTGGATTTTTGGGGAAACCCCAAAAATCATGCTCATTGTTCTGACGAGAAGGTAAAAAATGGTCTCTCATTGTACTGGATGGTGCCCCATGAATGGAATGCCCTTACTAAAAACCATGTTGTAGTTTTTCCAAAATCCCATCTATTTGTTGGTGCAGTAGGTTGGACCTATGAAGCCTTCTTACATTCTTACGGTTCATGTGTTGAGATTAGATGTATGCCATGGGAGTTTCATGGGTATAGTAGCTTGGCTGCCCCATATAAGTGAGTGTCATGGAGGGGAGCTAGTGGGGTCAAGCTACTAGTCATCCACCTTGAATATGCGTAGTTGGATTTATCCAAGTAAGAACTCAGTAAATACTATCCAACACATCCTAGGTTGTAATTATCTTCTGGTTTTAATAGATTCAACACATCAAACTGAAAATACTTTGTATTTTGTGATTGTTTTTTGTTGTATTTGTCAAAAACTTGATCATTAAACTGAGTCAGTCATATCATTGTCATCAGAAAACCGCAACTGTCAAACAGAGTTGCAACTGTCCTATTTCAACCCGCATGTGTCTTAGAGAGTTGCAACTGTTCAACTAAACACCACATGTGTCTGTCAACAAATTCAATTTCACAGAGTCTACTTTTTGAGCCGCAATTATCTTATTTTGAGTCGCATGTGTATATGCAAGCTGCAACTGTCAAAAAAAAAACCGGAAGTGTTTGTCAATAGGTTTAGTTTCACAGAGTTCCTATTTCTAAGTCACATCTGATTTGTGAGTTGAATCTGCCATAAAGTAAAGTGCATATGTTAGAAAGTCAAATTGCCTGTCAACATTCGAAACCTAGTTTGGTCAATTCACCGCATCTGTCAAAAATAGCAACGCATCTGAAAAGTGAACCGCAATTGACTATCAATAGAAAATTTTGAAAAATTGCAAACTTGGTTTGAAAACAAAAGTGTCTTTTTCGCTTATGTTTCTTACAATTAGCCTTGGATAGAAACTGGAAAAATTGCTCAAAACCCTTGCATTATTAGGTGTCATTTATGTCCTAGTCATAGTCATCCTAAGTTGCAAAAATTTAGACACCCCATAGGAAGTTGCATATCGTAGAATAGAATAACTCTTTGCATCATTGGATACGTTCATGCTTCGATTTGTCATTATCATTGAACCTAGTCACTATTATCCTATTAGTGAATCTTTCCAGCTCAACAGTCTAGTTTGGAAAATTCACCTTGTCAGTTGTATTTGTCCTACAATTAGGTTCCTTGGTAAGGTTAGATCATTGCTTGGATTTATTCCATAGGTGGTAGGTTATACCCATCTTAGAAAAATTTACCATCATAGTCTACTCAAAAAAATTCATATTGTTCATCCTACCATATGTCATCTTAGTATATGTCATTTTAGAAATCTTTAGCAACATCCTTTATATTTAGAAAATCAAAAAAACATAGAAATAGGACATATCAGTTTTTAGACATAGTCTACATTACCTCATTTTGAGAAACTTTTCATGGTTGAAACAAGGTCTAAGAAGAAACATAGAGAAATGTCAGACCCTAACGAATTTTTCAATCCTTTCGGAAACCAACCATCAGGGAAAGAGAGACCACACAAAAATTTGCTTGAAAAACACGTCACTAGAGATACACATGAACAAATTTATGTTGAAGACATAGATGCTGCAGTACAAGATCCTGAGTTTGCATCCTTTATAGATGAGTGTTTGGAAAATGATCCCCAAAGATATCTAGCAAAGTTGCTAGTAGAAGGTGCCACACTACCACCAGGATTTGATGTTCACACTTTGAAAACAACATCTACTCAACCAACGCAAACCATAACATCAAGTGTATATGTTCCTCAAATTACTGCAGCAATACCAATTGGAATACCTACTCAAACATCATCAATTGTAAGCACAATCCCTTTTAACATAACACAAGGTTTACAATTTACTGTGGGAGCAACTTCATCAAACCCCTTTGGCACAAACAGTACTGGTAAGAGATCCAAAGTTGGCACGAATATTTCTATACCAAATTAGAACATTCAGACATGAAATATTCCTATACCAAATTAGAACATTCAGACAGGAAATATTCCTATACATAATCAAAACATTCAAATAGGATATATACCCTTGCCAAATCACAATTCATCACGGAACATAGCATTTCAGAACACCTACATTGATCCTAACAACACAAACAACATATCCTTGACACAAGTATATGTTCTCCAAAATCAAATGCAAATGCTTCAACAACAGATTGACAATAGATTGACAACATGTCTATGTCAGGCAAATGAACTATCTCAGCGCAAGATTTATGTCCATGTCCTTTTGAAAAAGCGCTATACATGACACCCTTCCCACACGGATACATTATACCAAATTTTCCTAAGTATAATGGGAGGAGGAATCCTTTAGAACACATTAGAGAATTCTCTGCAACATGCATGGACATATCATATGACTCCACATACTTGATGAGATTATTTCCGCGAACCCTTGTTGGGATAGCACTGGAATGGTTCTCTAAATTACCATATGGCATATGATCCTAGGGTGAATTAGTTAAGAATTTTGTCGAAAAATTTTCCTTTAACATAGAAAATTAAATAACCATAGCTACCCTATGTCACACAACACAAGAAGAAGGTGAAACTTTCACCACTTTCTTCTAGAGATGGAGAAGTTTAGCTAGTAGATGTCCAGTTGAAATACTAGAAAAACAAAAAGTCATGATATTCCTTGAAAATATTAATCCACAAATGAGAAGTGACTTAAGGTTACATTGTTGTACTTCATTCTTAGACTTGGTACAAAAGAGCATCATCCTTGAAAAAGGCCTTATTGACAAAGGATAAATTAAACTACCAGGCAGAAACCCAGTTGTTCAACATCAAAACGCTCCCAATGATAGAAACAAAAATGTTACCAATGATGGTATTGTTGATGCTAAGACCATACATGAAGGACTAGTCATCACACTTAGAGGTTACAACCCCAATCAGGACATGACAAGTAATCCCGATCAAACAAAAAAATCTGTCCAAAATTCACAACAACAATGACCACAAAGGAGATTTCCTAAACGTGAATTTACCCCTTTGGGGCAACCAATTGAGACAATTTTCAAAGAACTAATTAAACATGATCTCTTAAAACCATTGGAACCAAGATAGTATGATCCTAGATAGTTTAAACCTTCATGGTGGGATGATAATGCCTATTGTGAATACCATCGAACAAAAGGACATAACCTACAATAATGTCGACAACTAAAGAATATCATACAAGAATTTGTTGAAGATGGAACCATAGAGGTCAATGGGAAAAAAAATACCAAGAACAACAATCATAAGGTCTTCGTAGATCCATTACATGACCATGGGAAAGGAAATGCCTCCAGTTCGGGAACTAAGAATGTTGCATTGACCAATTATGCAATTACCAAGTATGACTATGGAAAATGTACGATCATAAATCACCTTTGAGCCGCAAATGAAAATGTCCATACCATCACCATTAAGAAGCATCTTGAATGTGTTGTAAATACACATAGAACTAAGATAACTCTTCTAGGTCCTTCTTCTGAGCCACCTGCATAGTCTTCCAAGTCTAAGTACAATATGCTTGATCAATTGAGCAAGACCCCAACACAGATATCCATTTTGGAACTATTGACTTTATCACCTGATCATTGAGCTATTCTCAACAAAGCCTTACAGAGCACGACTGTTCCTACCAACTTAGATGTCAATCATTTCGAAGAAATGGTAGGATACTTAACCAACTCCCATCATGCCACATTTTCTCAGCAGGATTATTCAACAGAAAAGATCAATCATAATGACCCATTACATCTTGAAGTCCTAGTCCATCAAACCAAAGTCAGATGAGTCTTGGTAGATGGATGAGTAGGTTTGAACCTTTGTACCCTAAAACTGATTAAAGCATTAGGATTCTCAGAAGCATGCGTAGACACCTCTAAGAGTATAGTCATCAAGGCTTACAATGATGAGGAAAGATCATCCAAAGGAGTTGTCACACTCCTTATCAAAATTGGCCCAGTCGTTATGAACACCAGCTTCCAAGTCTTGGATCTCACCCTTCCATACAACCTGTTGTTAGGTAGACCTTGGATACATGCAATGAAAGCCATACCTTCAACATATCACAAGTGTCTTAAATTCTTGTATAATGGCACCAAGATCAGGATTGATGGTGATCTAGATCCTTTTCAATATCGTGCAAGCCTAAGGGAAATTCCACAATGACAAGTGCCAGTTAATCAAGAAGCTTCATAATCCACTTTATCCCTATACATTGATCCATCACATCTTACCAAGTCCATTTCATTCAAACCACCATCATCCACTCCTAAGGTCAAGATCCAAGACAAGGGTTGTGGAGAATATTACATGAAGGCATCCTATTGTGTTAGTCAACTGGTTCCACCTAAGGCATATGGTCTACCCATGGAAGATGGGAGACAATCCGTAGTCACATTTCATGTTCCTCCTACAATGAAATTGACAAAATGGGGAGATTTAAGTGAATAAGTTGTGGACCAAGATGATATTACCTCTTGGTTGTACTAGGAAGACAAGGAATACCCCTCACCATCTATTCAAATAGCTAAGGATCAATATGGAAAACGCTTTAAGATAATGCAAATAAAAGGCTATGACAGACATAGTGGGTTAGGACTACATCAAAATGGAAGGACTGAACCAATCATTGTCTCACCATGACCGAAAGGCCTAGGGCTAGGGTTTCAACTGCTTAGAATTGGTTTTCCTAGTACTTCGATACCATTTCAAGAGGAATTGAGCGCTTATGAAGACATATATATATCTCATGAACCACTTGCCCCAGTGTACAATGAATCCCCTGACTCAAGTGACTATGAATGAGATTCCATTTTCTCTACCAGCACCATGAACCTAGATAATCTATTTAGATAACTGGAACAAATGATAAAAACCATACCAAATCCATCTAGCCCCCGTAGTAAAACCCCTTGTCCAAAGAAGAATGGCTTAAGAATTATTATTTGGAAACCCTTGATCATGCATCTTGGGCACCTGATGAACCATCTTCTAACGAACTAGCCATTACAATAGTCCCACATCAGAGTTTACCTACCCATAGGAAAAAGAACAAGAAGGAGTTAGTCCAAAACTTCTGTGACCATGTCAACCACTCTGTATTCACCTTGTCAACTTCCACATTCGATAACTCCTATGATGACATGCCCCTCATATATCCCCAACTTATCGACTGGGATCAACAAGGTACACCCATCTTAGCCATTTTTGAGAATGACGAAACAATAGCCGAGTTCATGGGACTTTGAGAAGGCATACCAAGAGGGGATCATAAAGCTGGTTTTACCATAGACTTGGATGACAAAGCATATTTTGGGGAGTCTATTTACACATCTAGTCACAAATATGAAAATAGAAAGAAAAACAATGAAAATGAGCAAAATGATGAGTCCTTAGGTGAAAACCGAAAGGCACCTTTGGACAAAGAAATAGTAAAAATAAAGGACGTATCTGAGGAAAAAAACCTCTCTAAGGAACCCAAGGATGGAGGTTTGAATATTCTCCCCGTTGCTTAGGAAAAGTCATCGATGTTAGTAGAGGAGTCTATTGAAGTCAACATAAACACAAAATAAAACCCTCGGGTAATATACTTTGCAACCTCTGTGACAGAGACAGAACAACAAGAGTTTCGAGAGTTCTTCACAAAGAGATAGATAAACTTTGCATGCTCGTATGCTAACATGCCAAGGTTGGATCCAGACCTTATATTGCATCATCTACCATTACAACTAGGTATTAAGCCTGCCAAATAGAAGTTAAGGAAGATGCATCCATAAAATTGCTCTACTGGTCAAAGCAGAACTTAAGAAACTATTGGATGCCAGATTCATAAGATCCATAGACTATGTAGACTGGATTTGAAATCTTGTGCCAGTGACTAAACTAACTAGGGGCATCCACATTTGTACAGACTTTAGAGACATCAACAAGGCATGTCCTAAGGATGACTTCCCCTTGCCGAACATTGACATGATAGTGGACCTTACTGTAGGATACACGATGCTATCCGTCATGGATGGTTTCTCTGGGTATAACCAAATCAAAATCGCAGCTGAAGACCAACACAAGACAACTTTCACATGTCCATGGGGAACATACTGCTGGACTGTTATGCCTTTTGGGCTTAAGAATACGGGAGCTACTTATCAACGTGCAATGACGAATATTTTCCATGACTTTGTACATACTCTCATGAAAGATTATGTCGATGATATTATAGCTAAATCAATAACAAGGGCAGATCATTTGAAAGTTCTAGACAAGATATTCTAGAGGCTAGAAAATTACAACGTAGACTAAATCCAAAGAAATGTGTCTTTGGAGTGAAATCAGGGAAACTTATAGGATACATCATTTCTAGAAGAGGCATTGAAGTAGATCCAGAGAAGGTAAAATCTATTGTAGAAATGCCTCCTCCAGTCAGCATTGGTCAACTAAGAACACTATAGGAAAGATTGCAGTCTATCAGGCGCTTCATTATACAACTAGCAAACAAAATACACCCATTCCAACATTTGCTCAAGAAAGGAGTACCATTTGTATGGACACCTAAATGTCAGGAAGATTTCCAACAAATCAAGGATTATCAGCTCACTCCACCTGTCTTAATTCCACCTACAGATGGGAAACCATTCATACTATACATTTCAGCAACTCAGCTAGCATTAGGAGCCCTTCTCGCACAAAATGATGATCAAGGTCATGAAAGGGCAGTGTACTACATCAATCGTACCTTGGTGGGATATGAATTAAACTACAGTAACATAGAACATGTCTGTCTTGTGGTAGTCTTTGCTACTCAAAAACTTTAGCACTATATGCTAAACCGCCAAACCATGTTGGTCTCAAAGATTGATCCTCTCAAATATCTCCTAAGTAAAGCAGCATTAACAAGTTGATTGGCTAAATGGGTGATGATACTTAGTGAATATGGCATCCAATATGTGGAGAGGAAAGCTATAAAAAGATAAGTAATTACAGATCAGTTAGCGGATGCACCCATGAAGGTAGACCATCCTTTAGTGGCAGATTTTCCTGACAAGTTTATCTTCTAAGTTGACACTAGAACCAAATGGAAATTATACTTTGATGGGTCACATACTAATCATGGTTCAGGAGCAGGCATACTATTTTTTACACCTCAAGGTGATACTATTCCCAAATCATTCAGAATTGCTTTCCCTTGCACCAACAACATAGCAGAGTATGAAGCCTTAGTGATAGGACTAAGAATGGAAATCCAATGGAAGATTAAGAGTCTACATGTTTATGGGGATTCTTAGCTAGTAGTTCGGCAAGTAAATGATGATTATGAAACTAAAGATGAGAAACTTGCCCCCTACAAGCACATGGACGATAGTTTCAAGCAGTATTTTGATGACATTACCTTTCAAAAAATACCACATATTCAAAATAGGGCAGTAGATGCTATGACAAATGTGGGTTCCTTATTGGATATTCCAAGCAACATGCCTAAGTTCAAGTTTTTGGTTGAACAGTTGTTGGTCCTTGCCTACGATGTCCCTGATTCTATGATGGTGTGTATGATTGTTGGTCCTACTTCCCCTTGGTACAAAGACGTATATGACTATCTAAATGACAAACATTACTGTTAGACCTATCAAACAATCAAACGTAGAACCTTTATCTGTAAGTCAGCTAAATACACCATCATCGGAGATACCTTGTATAGAGGTACCTTAGATAACACCCTAATGAGATGTCTCAATGTTGAAGAAGCACAAGCAACCTTGAGAGTGGTACACGAGGGTATATGTGGATCCCATTCTAGTGGTCCTACTTTAGCCCATAAGATTATGAGATTAGGTTATTATTGGCCTACAATGGAAAAGGACTCATATATCTTTGTCAAGAAATGTCGAAAATGTCAGATACATGGAGATTTGATACAAGCACCAACATAGGAACTTCATCTTATTACTTCACCATGGCCCTTTGCCCAATGGGGACTTGAACTCATAGGTAAGATACACCCTCCATCATCCAATGACCATAAATTCATCATAACCACCACCAAATACTTAACCAACTAGATTGAAGCTATTCCCATGACCTACATCACTGACACACAAATATCCAAGTTTATCCTAAACTATATCATTTGTTGATATGGTGTACACTAATCCATTATCACAGATAATGGCCATCCATTCAAAAACCAAGAAGTCTTCCATCTATGTGAAGAATTCCATATCAAACATCATTTTTCCACTCCATATTACCCACAAGGTAATGGCCAAGTCGAGGCATCTAATAAAACCATTATCAGAATCCTAAAAAAGATTACCAATGACGGTGGTAATGATAGGCATCTACAACTTAATCTTGCCTTACAGGATTACCGCACAAGCATTCGTACTCCCACTGGTGCCACTCTATACTCCCTAGTATTTGGATTTGAAGCTATCTTACCTATTGAGGTGAAATTCCGTCCCTGAGGGTATCCTTAAAAGTTCATATTGACGATGAAGAATACCATGTATCCAGATTACAAGAGTTAGAATTACTGTATGAAGAAAGACAGAAAGCACTAGACCATTTACAAGTATATCAGAATCGTCTTTGTCGTAGCTATAATATGAAAGTTCTAAATCGACACTTTGACATTGGTGACCTTGTTTTAATGGAGAACCCCAAGAATCAAGTTCAACGAGAAAAGCTAGGTAAGTTTGAACCTAACTGGTTAGGGCCCTATATTGTCACTGAAGCTTTTGGATTAGGAGCGTATCAACTCTCCACCCCTGAAGGAGAACCACTTTTTTCACCAATCAACAACCTTCATCTGAAGAGGTTTTATGCGTAGCTTCTGAGAGTCTTTGTCTTAATTAGAAAAATACAAAAAAATGGTTACCTTGATGAAAACTTGGCAAACAGGTGTCTTTATAACACCAAAGAATTGGAAAATCAACCAAATAGTAAAGAGAAATAATCCATCCAATAGTGAAAACCACTTCGATGGCGCTATGGATAAGTACCATGGTGAAAACCTGGAAAACAATCACCATGTGTAGTCAACTTCACTCCTTTGTCTACCATCATTCCAATCAGAATTTTCACTTTCACTCATAATAAATGGTTGTCTTATCCATTATTTGGAATGATTGACATCAAGTCCACTTCGTCACATTCCCCACTCCATCCTATATGTCTTATTCCTGACTGGGCGAAAATCCTCGTTCTATGTCATGTGGACCTTGTACATAGCAACCCAACATCGAAAAATATCCTAAAAAAATCCAAAAACATTAGAAAAGCTTCAAAAAGAAACAAAAAAATCAAAACATGTCAGAAAATCCAAAAATAGAGCCAGAGTCAGTCATGTTAAGTCATTCGTAGACATAGTCAAACTACGTTGCCTCTGCGACTAGATGTAGGCAAGGCCATCAGTCGATGTGCCTCTGAGGCATTAGGTATGTATGTCTAGGTTTGTCATGTATCACACACATAAAATCATGACTTACTCTTTGTACATACAAAGTCATTGGTCGTGTCAAACTACAAGGTCTCTGCATGTACAACATAGGCAAGGCTATCAATCGATGAGCCCCCGAGACCACACTAGGTTAGTCCAATAGGGTTTATCACATTCACTATCACATATGTTTCATATCATCAAATTAAGTACATATTTTCAGTTAGTTATGTTAGTTAAAGTTGTGTCAAACTACGAGGTCTCTATGTGTACAATGTAGGCAAGGCTAACCAATCGATGAGCCCCCGAGGTCGCATTTAGGTCAGTCCTTTAGGGTATATCATCTCAAGTCATACATTGCCAACACACACACACTCATAAAAGTCAAGGAATCAAGACAAGTCATGCATCAACAAGGAAAACATCTCAAAACTGTCATCAAGTCAAAATCAAACACATTGTCAGAGTGATCAACTTATGTCTTAGCAAGATATGTCTTTCTTGTCAACAAACATCATCAATTGTCATAGCCTCATGTAGCTTGTCACATCAACGTCATCAAGCTCAAACATATTATATGACACGTGTCTTTCTGAAATCAGGCTTTGTCATGCCTTACACAGATAGTCACCAAGTTGAAACCAGACTCATCATCTTATGTGGCATGTGTCATCCCTCACATCAAGCAATTACACAAGATCAAGTTTTGGCAAATACTTTTATTGGCTTTATGATTTTATATCTTATTTTGTCTTATCTTTTTATCAATTTGTTAATAAGTCCGGTTACTAGCTTTCTCAAGGATATCCCTTGAAGGATTTAGAGAAGCAAGGATGTCTCATGACTCTTTTTTTCTTTGAATGTTGTCTATCAACTATCTTTTAAACATTGGATTTTGAGTCATGTTACTAGTTTCCTCAAAGATTTTCTATCAAGGATTTAGAGGAGCAATGATGTCTCATGACCTATCTTTTATTTGTTTGTTGTCTGTGGTTTGTCTAGACAAAACTATTGGGGCAATCTTGTCCTTAGTTTGAGTTATGACACTCCTTTTCTATGACTATCTATTTTTCACAGATGAATGACTTTATACACTATAGTCTATCTCATATCATGGTGTGTACTATCCATTTGTATCATGTCCCGCCCAATGATGATAAAATGAAAATCTTAGTATATATGGTAAAATATCGAAGATCATATGTTTTTCAATCAACCTTCGTTGTCTCTTACTAACATTCTGAAATCATTCATGCTAAAATTTCTCCTGTCTGACATAATGATAGAGTCCTGTGACACCACAAAAAAAATTACATAATCTGCATATGCATACATTCTATAAGCATTATGTAAATAGTTTCATATGTCTATATATAGTACATCATATAGTTATGTTTCATTTCAAACAAATAGGAACATTAGACATCTCCATTGCATATCTAGGAAAATCATGGCACAATAGGCATTCAATTATCATAAGGTACATAATGAAAACATGGCATGTACATATAATAATCACATGTAAATAGCATTGTATATATAATATTGCATCTCATTATCATAAAGTACATTACATCCATCATCATATAGAATCATCATAACATCATAGACTGCATAAACACATCATAATGTAGAAATAATCATCCATAACACATGTACATACATTATCTAGGAAACATAATCATATAAGAGAAAAATTGCATCATCATAAAATAGAACTGCATATCATATAGAAGCCACCAAAAATCATATATATATCGCTCAAAATAATGTGTCACAGTACAATGTCAGAATGTATCCATAAATAAAAAGGAGCTTGCAAGCTCTCTGATCAAAATCCAACGTCCACAAATATGAAAGTGTCAATGTGTCCCATTGTTGCTACTCCCATGTGGTGATTATGGAGGAAGTTGCCTCAGAGGTACTCTCTGTGAGGTGGAAGGTCTGTCATATGGACCTATCCTCAGTGGTCCTAGTCTGACTCCTACCCTATGATCTTTGGCTGCAAACCTCTAAAAAGATAGGAGCTCATCTATCTACTGGCACCACTGACTCATACAAATCTCTATAATATGAAGGTCTCTCTACTAATCTAACTAGCTCACATGCAAAACCATCATATGAAGTACCACTACAGAGGCATCTAATCTCTGTGAATTGCTGTTCTATCTCCTACCTCTGGGCTACTACCTGGTCCCTCTCCATCAAAGCAGTATCTCTCTCCATAAAAGAACTATCTCTCTCCATCTGTAAAGCATCTCGCTCTGCAGTAACCACTCTCAGCCTCTCCTCCAATGCATCCCTACCACCATCTCTAGGAGCCTCCTCATCTCGTCCCCCCTCTATTATCCTATCCCAGAGCTCTCTCTCCTTCTCCTCCATGGGTATCTCCTCCTCAACATCGTCCTCCCCTCAACCTGCCAGAATACCAAGAGGATCAATGTCCATGTACTCTCTCTCGGCCTCCTCCTCCTCTACAAGGTCATCTCTGTCAATCTCTACCTCTGCATGTTCCTCTGCTACTATCTCCTCAAAAACATGCTCACCTCCAACCTCCACCTTTGCTCCACCACCAAGTTCCAACATCGGTACATCCTATGCCTCCGCCTCTTGGATAGGTGATAATCCACCTACTCGACCACCTCTTCATCCTTTCCAACCTTGTCTACCACCACCACCTCTACCATCATCACCACTGACCCTGCCACCACCTCTACCTTTGCTCCACCCTCTCAGCCCTGTCCCTCATCTCTCCACTAGTTTTGGCTGATCCAGATCTGTGTAAGGAATAGGACGATGCTCTACCCACAAAGTATCATATGCAACTGTAGTCCTAGGATCCATTGCTCTGCCTCTCCATCCCCATTGTAATGGTTGTAAGCCTGAATCTCTGCCTTTGCAGTAGCCACTGGTATCATAGTCCCCCATAAAGGAACCTTTCTGGATGATCGAGCAAACTCTGCTCGCCCTCTAGGCTCATCCTACACCTCACCAAATTGTATCAACACATGGTCTGATAGATGTCTCTCTATGATATGCACACTAGAAATAGTCCTACCAATCAAGTACCATGTCTACCGACAGTAGGGTAAGTGCCTTTCCTCATCCGACCATCTCTCACAATCCATGTATGGCCTCCACGTAAACTGAACTAATGTGTCCAGTGCATGTCTCCAAAAACCTGTATCTCCTACATGACTTTGTGTAATGTTTCTCGTATATAGGAAAACATAAGGAGATCTAGCTACCCGCTCCGCAGTAATAGGAGGACGAAACACAACAATATGCTCCCATGCCCAAACCATGAGAAGAGTCATCCCACATCTCATCGACTATGCATCTTTGTATACTATATTATGCAAATGAAAATATAGCATACCCAACAGACAGGGACCCCAAGCGTAAACAACCTCTCTCTCCAACATCCTGACTAACATCTCTCCCCACCCAAAAGGAAATCCATGACCTCAATGGTTAGGAAGAACTATCCCCCCAATCAATGTACATAGAATACAATCTATCCTCTTGTATCCACCAACTAATACCTACCATCTAATCTCATAATGATCTATACCTAACCTCCTAATATCATCAAAAATGTAAAATCTAGTAATCTCACTATATCCACGCTATGTGTCATACACCACCCTCTCTCCTCTGATGGGCAACCTAAGAATCCTATATACATCCTCTAGGGTGGCAATCACCTCACCAGTAGGCAAATGAAAAGATGAGGTCTTTGAATGCCATATCTCACATAGGGCAGTGAGCATACCTCTATTTTCCCAAATCATGGGCATGGTCAACACATGATGTAGTCCCAGTCTTTGTAGCAAGCGTGTCTTGGCACTCACTAATCGATCACTAAGCTCGAACATATCTAGTTGTGACTCCTCGGTATAAATAGGATGTAAGATAACCTGCAAAGTAAATTCAACGTCAAATTATTCAAGTTTTTATCAGAATTTTTTTTCAAAAATTTGACAATCAAATGCAGTTCACTTTCCCAAATACGCTGCAAAATTACACATGCATCACAAAACAAGGCAAATGCATCACGTATTTCAAATGTGTTGCGAAATAATTCTATTCAAACAAACAAACAAATGTGTGCAACAAAAAATATATGCGGTGCAAATTAACTGCCTACCTAATATGCATATGTGATGCACAATATCAAATATGATTCGTCGTTCTACATGTGCCTATCCTAATCACAAATGCAATGCAGAAACACAATTGTGGTGCAAAAAAATACAAATGCATCAAATGCCTAAATGACCTAATCAATCCTAGACGTCTTTTTACATATGCATCATTCCGCAAGCAGATGTGTTGCGTACGAACACATATGCGTTGAACTAGAAAGACTGCATCTGCAAAATTAAATTTCGATGCCTAAAATTATGTGCAAAATGAAAATTCAAAAGGTCATTTTACGGTACATACCGGGGGTCCTGTATCGGCTAGCCGTCGGAAGGTCCGGATCCGATATCCGCGATAATGGGTGTAGGGAACTGGAGACATTTTCACCGAGTGCTCAAAGCTAAATTCTCAATTCTTCTAATCTTCGGGGTGCAAATGACTTGGTTTTCACCCTAATTTCTATTTATACCTAGGGTTTGGGTGGCATTTCTTTTGGCCTTATATATTGGTTGTATAAAATTTGAACTTCTATTGATTTGTACACATCCCTAACACTTCCAAATTCAATTTCGTCAACTCCATAGCATTTGACCATCAAATTGACTTATCGGGAATATTTCTTGATTTTTTTGAAATTTTTCAAAAGTTTGTCAAATTTCTTGAGGGGGAAATCCCTAACCTATTTCATACTAGGGCACGATTGGGGCATATCTTCTTTGACACAATGCCGAAATGACATTGTATCAAAAAGGGGCAAACTGTAGACACTGAAAATTGGTCTAGGCCTGTGAGTACCGCTTTCGACATAATTTCCTAATGTCCATGGTCATGATTAAATAATGTTAATTATTTAATTACCTTTCTAAATAAATCTTTCCTCTATTAATTAAATAACCTCTTAATTATTTAATTAATTCATTATGACCCTTATTCAACTTTTATTAATTAAAAAAATCATATTTATTTAATTATGTCGCTAACTAATTAATTCTCTTTCTTAATCAAATAATTTATTATTTAATTTACCCCTTTATCATATTTTCAACTATAATTAAATATTCAATTTGAATTATTTAATTATTCAATTAATCTTTTCAACAGTCAATTAAATAAATTATCTTTATTTATATAATTAAATCTTTCAATTTTGAATGTTGAATTAAATTAACATTTAATTCATAATTAATTCTTTTTGTCACATTCTTCTTTCGTCCAGTTATCTAATTATTCACTCAGCATCTGACTCGAGATCTATTTAAATCTACCAATTATCTTTGGATTCAATATCTGATCGCCTCTACGAAAGGACTCTCTGTCGCAACCAGTCAGTTAACTAGTTCTAACTCATATTCATGAATATATTTATTAATTAAATATCTTTATTTAATTAATTAATTCATGTGTGCATTCGAATAGATTATTTTTCAAGTTCTAAATTTATCATTTTCATTCAAAGTCTAATTCTTCTATTTTTGAAGGCTTTCAACTGAAGATTAAATCATTTATTTAATATTGAACTCATGTTCTTTCTATTTTCGAACAATCTTAACACTAGATTAAATTATTATTCCAATTTAATCTTTATCCTACAGAATTTCCTAGCTCATGTTCTAACTGACACAAAACTCACATCATATAGAATTCATCAATCTCGATCATTGATCTCTCTTTTGAATCTGAGCCGATCATTCGAAAACCCAATTTCTATAAATTTACCTGTCATTGTCATTATTCCTCCTCCCAAAATCAATACTTTTGAGAAGAACTTATAATCTTTGATATTTTTCTTAGACAATACATCCAAGCTATTCTTACATACATACAAAAAATCTAAGGGCAAGAATACAGATACAACAAAATAGAGAAGGACAATCAAGATAATTCGAAGAGGTGGACTGATATTGAGTGAGAATTTTTCATTATTGTTTATTTATTGTTTTAGTTCATTTATCTCGTTCTTAGTTGTTTTATTTAGATTTATGCTTGTTAGATTAGATTTAACAATCTTTCTATGCAGCAATCCATTTTACCTATGTTACAACAACTATTGAAACATGCTCAGGTACTGGGTCCTCTCCCCTAGATTAAATTAAGGAAAAAATTATTGTAAACACAATATGTATAGAAGAATATGAATGTAAAGGAAAATGGATATTAGCAAAACATAAATGTAAACAAAAGTAGTGTGAGTAGAAAATGAATCTAAATTGGTCTTGAATAAATAAAATTATACCCAATTAGCATTAAGTTATACTGACCTTGTACTCATTGCCATTATCAATCTTGAAGGTTACTTTGATGCCTTCTGCAAAAACTCTCTGGCGATGGGGCAAGAGAAGGTGGGAAAACCAAGTGTCTATTGATGACTTCCTGACAATAAAAAAGAAACAAACAACCAGTCAACCCTATTAGAACAAAATAATCTTATGAATTGATTTTATTTTTTTTATTGGCTAATGGATAGTGGACCTAGTTCTCTTGAATTGAGATACTACTAAGATGTGTTGACTGGTGATTTTAGACTACCAATATTCTACTTCAATCTCTATAAGTTACGTTTGTCTTAAATATATTCAAGATAACTCTGCAAAAAAATTCCCCGATCTCTTAGAAATTATGAAGATTATTTTGTTAATACTTCTCCATTTTGATATTTTCTTTCAAAAATTCATAGAAAGATATGTAATGCCATATTTGAAACATACATATTTTAATTTTACTAGTTCTGTAATTATAGGATATGATTCCAACAATTGTGAAATGCATTGGCAATATGCTGGATGAATGAAATAAACTATGCAATTGGTAGGTGTAAAGCCAAATTCCTTAACCCTTGCCAACATCCTTCTTGCCTATTCTAAATCCTGATCTGGAGTTGAAACATGGAAGGTTACATTAATTAATACACCAATTACAATTAAATATGTTTAAAAGAACATTAGAGTGGTCCTCTTTACCTGATGGGGCCACATCATGTTCCTGATCTTGTCTAGCTTGATCATGTTCAACATGTTGATCATGTTCTACATGCTCTAAAGGTGAAACACGAAAGGTTACATTAACTAATACACCAAATGCAATTAAAGATGTTTAATTGTATTAATCCATACTTCATTTTGTATAGCACATGAATACATCCAGTACCGGGATGCACACCATGGTCTTCATCTGCAAGTTGTGCTCCACCCTCACTAGGCTACATTCCAATGTCATGTGTAGTATTATCATTGCTTGTCTATTTAAAACAAATAGGCACATTATTTATTTATGGTGGAAATTAATATTGAATAGATTGCACAAGTATTCAGTTTTAAATAAACTTTATTGAGTTTATTTACTTGCGTGTTGGATGCAATGGAAGATTGTGTTTGCCTATTCAAGACTCTTAGGTGTTTAGCCAGGGCTCCATAGCCTTGCTGGAAGGCAATCTTTAGGTCCTCTTATGTGGGCACTATTTTGAATTCAGAGCCCTGCATTTTTTCATTAGATCATGAATTTTTCTTCTATGGTGTGACAAAACCAAAATTGTTTGCAATTTATTATTTAGATGCAATATTTCATTTATTGATACTTACAATTCGTGCGGCTAATTTCATATAACCACCAGAGCCAAGTTTGTGTTGCCCATGTTTTTCTAGTCTTGCCTTTGTTGTCTTCGATGTGTTGGGAAGCCTATGAAAAAATTGAAATACGTTAGATTATGTAAAAAGAAAGAGTAATCAGTATATAATTACATTTTTGATAGTATCACATACCTTCCTTGGCCCGATGGTGTCTTTCATTTTTTCTTTTCAACCTTCTCCTTTCCATCTAACACTAGGTCCTTCCACTCCCTCTCCAAAATCATGGGGGGATGCTCGTAATTTTTGTTCTTCTCTAAATGTGACCTATATTGGTCCCTCACATAATTTAGATAGGTACCATATTTATTAAGGACCTTGGTTCGGTTGATTTTTTTATCACCGAACAACACAACTAAACAGTTAATGAGCTCATCTTTTAAATCTTGATTTTGGGCATTCCACCATGTACATATGGTGGGCCCAAAGAGGTCCAATGTAATATCACTTAGATTTTTATAAAAAACATCATTTCTTGCAAAATGATCATGGGATCATTAGTCTATAAAGAGTGATCAATAAGTAAATTTCAATTCGATTATATATAATAATTGTTAAAACATTTTAAAGTACCTGGGACCTTCTTTATCTTTATGGGAACGAAATCCTTGGTCACCACAAATGTGACCGGCAATGTTCTCATACTAGTAATATAGGAAGATTCAAGAAATGTTACTAAAACATCACTAGTACTAGTGGCCTCTGCATCCCCAAGTACATGTCCTGACACATGTTTTAGCATGTGTTCACTACCAGAGGGTGCACTACCGAATACCTGCATGGTATGTGTTTCTAAAATTTCAGTCGACAATATAGGCACGGATGATGGGGTCGGATGATGTGATGTATGTGCAAGAGGATCAAGATTGACACTTGTACCAACCCCTACTCCCCGAGCAACACTTGCAGTACCCTGATCATGGCAAACAACATCATGAGGACACAAATAATCCTGTAAAAACAACACATATTTTAGTTCATGACATAAAAGAGTACAAAATATAAAACCATAAATGAACTTATGTTATAATTAAAGATCTCATGACAACTTACTTGCAAGTTTTGTGCTCTCTAAGTCAATATTTTAACCCTTTCTCTTATCTCATCTGTTTGAGGCACTATGAATACCAACTTAAGGATTTCTTCATTGCATTTTTTTTGGGCCTTCCTCATCATATCCATAGGGTTTGCAAAAAATTTGATGTCATCATCGCATAATAGTGATTGCACCTCCATATGGATGCTCTCCTCTACTACTGGTGCCTTTCCCTGATTAGCCGACTGCAACAAGAATATTAAAAACATTATCGAAATTAACCCAATAAACTCATGAAAAAAATATAATAATAGAACATTTTGCTTGTATCTAATTTGTACAATTACAATGAGGTAAACCTATCAGTAGAAGCACCTGAAGATGGATCACAATTTGTACTCTAGGCCAAAGCCTTCCCTATATGATCAATGCCCCGTTGTGACAAAAATTAAATATAAAAAACATTACTGAAATGAAACCAATAGACTTACGAAAAAAAACATAATAATAAAATGGTATATTGGAGTCATTAATTGGAGGTTGGGTAAAATGGTATATAGTACATACCACCCCCATAGTAACTGTGTTTGTATCTAAGCGATTCAAATTGTAATCGATTAGCAACTCTTCCCCTACAGTTATTGATTTTATCGCACATACGAATACATAGTTTCCCTCTTGCGCCTCAAATATGCAATTGGGTTGCTTATTTTTTGACCCAAGTTATGTACTGTTTATAAACCTTGCAATATTCCTTGGTGCTTTTGGCCTTTCGTCAATATACCTAGCCACTCCTTTATTTTGATCCTTATCTTTTAGCTGTATATAATTTGCTGACAATGCATACCTATGCATACTTTGTGTATATCGAACTAGCTACATCCAATCTTTGTAACTCTAAAAGGGTCCAACATACTCCATCAATTCCTTAAATTTTTCATAACAAACCTTTATGTTGTCCATGCAAAATAGGCCCAAACCATGTAATGACGTGGTGTTATGCGATATATCCTCTTGTCGACACAAAAATCAGTGTTTATTGGAGGAAATTCCTTGGGTACCCATTGTTTCCATAGATTTTTGTACCTCAAGGGCACCTCGATGTTGCATATTCTGTCATCATCATAAGAACATGACCCCACTTCAGCAAGAAAAAATTCCATGCATTTACAAAATTTTCTTCTAATCTTTTGACCTCTAGTTGATCTCCCTATTTTAGACCTACTACATGTCTCGCTTTCCTCTTCTCTTCCTAAATTTCCCTCGCTCGAGGAAGATAGATCTGAAAAATTCCTATTTGGTGGTACCTGCACTCATAAGAATGTTGGATGAAGTTCTTTCATGGTGATGTGATCCCAAGGTGACATTATTATTAATCTATCATTTCATCACTAGAATTTGACAGGTTATAAGGCAATCAAGTCTTGATAGATTGAAAGTTATTGTTACTACCATCCAAATGTGTCCATCACAAATCAAATCTACTTAACATTTTAACTCCCAAACTTTATAACAAGTGTTAAATGTGACTATGGTCCACTAGTTACACAACCAAGGCCTCAAATGTATTCTCTAATTGTAATCAAAAGACTTTTTCTCTTCATTCAAGTAAATTAACTTGAAGGGAATCACCACCAAGTGTTTTATTGGACACCTACATGACTAAAAATAGCTGACAATTTACATTTAATTTCCATATTTTTAAGTGGTTAATAGGGAGGGAGTGTGTACTAGGCCTGGTAAAGTCATCATAATTTTATGCTTTGGCAATAAAAATTGTTTAAGTAATCTTAAATCTTCCTATGTCTAATTGCTAGGAGACTTTTGGTATGTTTTAAGGTAGGATGAGTGGTCACATCAATGTTCTAGTTCTCTATGACAAGGTTTCAACATCTTCAAATAGTGAAATTTAGTGCTCATAGTCATTTGAAACAACAACATTTTGATTATGTATGATGGTAGGATTTGATAACTTAAAATAATTGGCTACCCAACAAACTTAAAGTTAAAAGAAACTTTTTCAGTTTAAGGGGTTAGCACTTTCTTTCATCTTTGTAGATTGGTTTGATGCTTCAAACTATGCATTTATTATCCCACTTCTATCATATTGTATTCCCATCCCATTACAATTTTTAGAGGAGTTGATACCAAAATTTCATATCAAATACCACGTTCTTGAAGCAATTTTCTGTGTTTTTACTATTTTTCTGAAGTTCTTTTGTGTTGTATGGATCCGTACAAGCTTGAAATGCTCTGAGATCATTGGTGTAGATAAATATATGTGTTCCCTTTCATTTTAATTTTTTTTTAAGTGCTCAATCACTGTTTTGTGGGAGAAAACAATCAAATACAAGGAGTACCCTATTTTGCCTATGTAAGGGTTTGAGGGCTAAATATAAATGACATCCACCAATCCACCCACTATATTGGAATTTTAGCTCAATGGATTGGTGTGAAAAATGATATGATAGAGGTTCATTGCATTTAGGGGTCTGTTAAAGCAAGAAACTTGGCATTGAATTGATGCCCTAGGACTGATAGGGGTGATTTTCTTGTGAATTTGTGGTTGTTAAGTCAGGGTTTATCAATTTGATTGATATCTTGGTAGAGTCATGGTGACAAATCTAAGAGCTATAATGGGATGGCATTAAAGCAACCTTCGTATGAAGGATCTTCTACTGAAGGACCTTTGAATTAAGGTCCTTCATGCAAAGGTTTTCTTTTATAAAGAATTTTGGACATGAAATATTTAAAATAAAAAATACCTTCATTTGAAAGTCTTTACATGGCATCATTTTTGAATGAAGGTTCTTCATTCAAAGGTCATGACGAAATCACCTTCAAATGAAGGTTCTTCATTCAACTGGTATTTTGTAATTTTGAATATTTGATAATAATTTAGGGTTAAAAATAAATCCATTTGAGCCTTTTATAAATGAAAGTAAATTTCATGCAATCATATTCCTTATCAAAGTTTTAACTTAATAGTAAGGGAATCATGAGTAGTTTTTTGGGCCCATTCAACAATCTTCGATGCAAGGATTGAATTGTCTAGAATGTATCTACTATCAAGAAAGCCAATTTGTTTACCTACATGACTATATCTCAAGCAATAGGTTTAATTGTGATGATAATGATATTGACAAATATTTTGTAATCTAGGTGTTGAGAAGCATAATTGGCCACCATCCTAGGAAATATTATTCATTCTCTCTTTTAGGTGTTAAATTTTAACAATACCTTGATTGATGAAAGAGCCCAAAGAGCCTTTATCCATGGTATCCAAGTACACATACCAATGGTCTTCTCTTATACGGTTGGACATGATTTAAAGAACTTAGCTAGGAATTATTCATTTAACCTAAGGTTTTCTCATAATGCCATCATTGGAAAAGTATGATCAAATTCTTCTATTATGAAGAATTGGTCTATGTGCCTCTAGTAATCACTATAAATGTTTGTAAGGATAAAATGACTAATTGCATCAGGTAGGAGAGAATCAACTTTGAGTTCTTCAAATATTATATTCCTCTATTCATAATTTTTAAGGGTTCTGTGTGGAGGATGTTATCACTACCAAGAAGGGAGGAGACCTTTCCTTGCATATGTTTGTGATGGAGGTATTAAAGAAGAATTGTATGCCTCTATTTCTATTCATTAGATCTACCTTAGCCTAGCATATACTTGGGCTCCTTTGCCCCTATAAACTTCCATTTGTTTGAGTTTATGTTATGTAAGCGTAATTCCATGCTATGTTTAAATATAAGAAGTGGAGGAGGCCAAAAGGAAAAAACCCCTTTTTAGTTGTACCTTCAAATTTTTTCCTATTGTTTTATGTTTTTAGAAACTTTGTGGACATAAGATTTGATGTAGGTCGTACAACAAAGAATAACATGTTCCCACCAACAACCAAGTTGTGGGTAGATTATGGTATTTTTGCCAAAATCTGAGGTTTTTCGATAAAAATGTGAAAGACTAAGCTATTTTTTTTTTTTCTTATCTTATACCATTTTATGAGAATGGGGATGCCAATGTATGAGAAGATCTTTGGAAACTAGGCATGAAAATTGCAAGTTAAAGAGAATGGGGGTGCCAAAATTATAGTACTCATTGTCCCTTGATCATTGATTTTCCCTGAGTGCCCTCAACCTCGTCCTCGGTGCTGGTATTGACCTTGTTTTCACTCCTCCATACTCTTCCTCAGCATTGGTATTGACCTTGTTTTCACTCCTCCAAACTCTTTGTCAGCGCTAGTATTGACCTTGTTTTAACTCCAAACTCTTCCTTGGCACTGGTATTGACCTTGTTTTCACTCCTCCAAACTCTTCCTCAGTGCTGGTATTGACCTTTCACTTCTCCAATTTGACGAGCTACAACCTGGTTTCGCTAGGTTTTAGAGTATTTTAATTAAATTTAAAATTATGGCGCCATTTAGAGTAGTGAATATAAATCAAGCCAAGCCTATTATAGTCATGAGGGAAATAATAAAACTCCTAGGATAATTTGTGAAACCATTTTCCTTGGTTAAAGGGAGGCCATAAAATATACCTTTGGATTTTTTCAATCTTCAAATATGAGGATTTGTAAGGTTCTTAGCAAGATGAGTAATGGAAATGTGTGCAACAAGAATTTTTGAACACACATGGAATCTCCTTGCCAAATAAAGTGGCTTCATAATTTAATATGATAATTTTTCTTAGCTCTAGAAATGATATCTGTCCTTATAGAGGAAGGAGAAATATAAAAGGAAAAAGAGATGCTTAGGAATCTCAACACTTCCTTATGATCAACCCCCTTCTATCCATAGGAATTGAACCAATTGGGCTTGGCTAAGAAGGATTTCCTATAACATTGAGTTTTATGCCACTATATATTTGACCTTAAAGCTTTCCAGAAAATATCCAGGCATTGAATATCCTAAATAATGTTACGTTTGTCCTCCACGAGAGTGAGAAATGATTCATTAGAAAAATGACCATTGAATAGTTGGGCTATAGAGTTAGGAAAAGTATCACCTTTAATAAGGTTCCATGAAATACTATTAGCCAAAAGGTATCCAAAGGCTTCCATAAAAAATACATATAAAGTAGGAGCTAAGGGGAAAACATGAAAAATTGAATGAAAACACCCAGAATCCTCAAATTTATGTCCATTCATGGTAATACAAGTATAACCATCATAACTGTTTTTTTTAAAAAGTAAAAAAAATTGAGGAACAAATCCTAGATGACATAACTAGTCCAATTCAACACCAGAGGTAGAAAGAGACTAATGAAATTACCACAAGTTTTAAGTAGAAGTAAACTGCCATTTTCAAGTACTAATGCTAGTATGAAATTGTGACTAGCTAAATGGAAGAAAATTGTAACCAACATTTAAGTGAAATAATTAAAAGTAACCACACTTTTTGCATGGTTGAACCAATTTAAAAATTCAGCCAAAGGTGATAGTAAGAAAATTAAAATGCACCTATATGAAATATTTAGTCTAAGAGCCAAATTTGGATGGCAAAGTTAGTAAGAAGTAGTGTTGAAAGTGGAAAATTAATCATGAAATCATGGCTAATAGAGCATACAAAATATATTGGAAAAGTCAACAAAACTTATATCTGCACATAAAAACACTCAAAATAATAATTATATCATACAGTTCATTTGGGAATATATTACAATATGGCTTTTACAAATCCTTTCAAATATACCTTCCCATTTGAACTACTATCTTACAAGAATATAACTAATTATTTAATAACAAACATAAACAAGTTAGTAAGGTGAATTTATTAATGTTAATCTTAATATTCCAACACCCTCCCTTAAGTTTTACATTCCACACAACAAAACATGTTGATTGAAACAAACAAATATATATAGGCTAAGCTAACATCATTTGATTTTTCTTTAATTTCTCCCTCAAGAACATCATTGGCTCGAGTTATACAAGTCCACACTGTGTGATCCTTTTTCTTACAATAATAACATTCATTTTTATTTTTTAATTATTATTACCTCATGAGTATAATACATTCTCATGTTGAGAATCAACTTTTAAATCTTTTCCATTGTTCTTTTTTCTTCTCCTAATAGGGCGAAAATCACATCTTCTTGTGTTTGAGAAGTTACTGGACTAAGCATAGAAATAACATTGTTGTAGTTTCAAACTATTTAACAAAATATCCTTAGCATCTTAATCATCTAATAGAGCCTTGACTTCTACCGATTGTCTAATGAGAGATCTCAAATTTCTTATGTGATTAGACATAGTGATTATATCTCTCATTTTGAATCTAATGAAGTTTTAGGAAAAACTTCACATTAACTATTTTTGCTCCAAATATTTTATTGAAATTATCCCAAATTTCCTATGATGATTTATCTAAATCTATATAATAAAATTTAATGTCAGAAAGGGAAAGACCAATAATATATTTGACTTTATCATCTGTTTTATGTCATTCCAATAATTTATTTGCATTTGTAGGTGGTGTTTTGTTCCCATGCATGATTCTCTGTTATTCATTTATTGCATTTGCATTTTTGTTTTCCAAGTATGAAATTTAAAATAATTTTTTTTGTTTAAAAGAATCTTCATCATAAAAATATGAACTAAAAATATTTCAAAAGTTTAATGTCAACCTTATCACTCTAAAAAGTACAACTTAAACATCCCTTTCAAACCTTGTAACCATTTTTGAGCCACTCTTCAATTATTTTTTCCTCATCACAAACATTAACACCATTTTACTATTCTAAACAACTTATTGAATCCTCTTATGAATCAAACTTATTTAATTGTTTCAAAAAAAAAAAAAACAAATTTGAAAATATGACTTTTCAAACTTCACACTTCCTTCTTATTATTACCAAATGCCATTATTTTAAATGAAAAACACATGAATGTTATAAATGCATTATTTCTATAAGGAAACAAACTATATATCTCTTTTTAATGACCAACTTAAAGCAGATTGCAAATAGAAACTTGGCCATTGTATAGAACATTAAAAAACTAATAAAAAAGAATATTAAAAACTACTACAAAGACCTAGGATAGGATAGAGGCCCATAGTAGAACATTCATCACAAAGCAACTAGCCTTTACAATGATTTTGCACTCGTTGATTCCCTAAAGAAAACCTTATCTTGAGGATAATCCATCATAGTCACATATGATCACATCATTATTGACCATTTGATATCATGAAAAACCTCCAAAATATAGTATTCAAATAACCCGTATCATCGACAAGACAAGTTCCATCGAGGTGAAATGAAAAGGTCATACCAAGCATATAGGTCTCACTGATGAAGTTCCATTAGCAAGAAACCTGTCTTATCTCACTGATCAAAGAACAAGGAGTTGTATCAGCCAAACCAATGCCATTGGAGTAAGATCCCTGAGTTAGCCTGAGTGCATTTGTCTTGCCAATGAAATATCATAGCCGAAACACTCATCTTGTCTTGCCGAAAAAACAAAGAAACATACTATCGCCAAGACAAACGCTATCGAAATGATTTCAAAATTTCCTCCCAACCCACTATGTCATGCTGATAAGATTACATCAGCAGGAGTCTTGGTGACATACTTGAGATCGAAGGAATAATCATCGAGGAGACTTATAACATCAGCAAAATTATTGAATGTCTTAGTGATACACCATGTCTTGCCGATGAAGACACAAACAGATCAAGATAGTCATTGGGGTGACTCTTGACGACAATTATATGAATCAAATGGATAGATTATGTGATATTGGCGTAATGTATCCCTGACAAAAATAATGTTTAATGAATGTTAGTCAACCTTGAATAAAAGGATCACCCAAAGTTTCAATCGTCTTGCCGATAGAACATTTGATGTGATAGTGGGTAAATTCGAAGATCAACTATGCTCGTGTTCAAAGCTAGGACATTAATGGCAGTATTAGTACCAAATGTGTCGATGATTTCTTGAATTGAGAAAAGTAATTGAAGGCGAATTTTTCAAAGTTAGCAGCAGAGGAATGGACAAAGGGCCAAAGGATCTTGCGGTCAAAGAATTCTAAATAAACTTGTAAGTTCCTTGCAATTAAATTTCTGGTTTTGTGATTCATAAAATGGAAAGCACTAGCTTAGGAAAAGAAAAAGGTAGGAAACAAAGTGAGAGTAATAACCCTAGAGGAAAAAAGAAAAAAATTGAAGCAGAGAAGGAACCGGGGGTAGTTGAGAGGAAGTTAAACCAGGACTTAATTGATCAATTGCCTAGCTGAGGACCTAAGGCCAGGTGATTTGCACAACTTAGGGCAGAAGTGGAAAATTTAGAGGATAAATGCAAGCATATACGAGACATATGGACCCCAATTAGGGGATATGAGCTATTTATTTTTCATTACCAATGAAGGAATTGATACGAACAAGTGTGCAATCCTTGGAAATTAAACCTAAGGAAACTAGTCTACCCTAATGTATTTGTAAATGTAGAATTGGTGAAGATGCTAGCTGCCTATTATAATCCAAAATGTAAAGCTATTTGTGATCCATTAGGAAAACTGTTTATACATGTATCTGAAGCTGCCATCTATGAGGTTTTTAACCTAGAGGGAGTGTGTGGTGAAAAAATTGTACCTGAACAACTGGAAAAGGAATTCTGGAGGATGGATACTTTGTACAAGGGTTGGAGGTTGCCACTACATAGGTCTAAGAAAGATGGTGTTTCAGTTCCACTGAATGACAGTGATGGTCCCCTGTTCCATGTTGATTTGTTTGAACCCTACTTGAGGTACACATATTTTTCAGTGTGTCAAGTGTTGGGAATGGAGGCCCCTGAGCACATTTCAATTGTACCCATGGTAATTTCAATGGACATCCAACGTCACAATTCAAGGTTTTTCTAATTATGCTTCACACATATTTAAAGTACTTGATTCAGGACTAATGGCATTAAAAAGTGGAGCTCCTATCTTGCACTTGGATTCTTAGTCAATCCTAATGCATATGATACTTTATTATGGACAAAAATTGCAGATGTGGCATGAAAAATTGAGGGTTGTACAATTTTATAAGGAAGGAAGGTTATTACCAGTACAACTCTAGACTGCCACCTGGGATTGTAGATTTGCTAATTCTTGTTATCTACATTTTGAAGAGTTTTGTGTGAAACCACTGTAGATATTTTACAATCATCGTTGTGAATACTCATTGTCCGATGAAATAAAAAGGTTTTTAAGGCCTAAGGATTTCAATGGACCTGTCAACCACAATTGGGGAGACTGGTACTATCTAGAAGATGCGACCATGATAAGAGTATATGGATTTGAAGATGGACCCTTCATTCTACCCAAGATGGTGCCTGATAGGATTGCATACTTGGAGATTTCTAGGAAGTTGGACTTTTCAGATGTTATGAATCTAGGTTCTTTCGAAAAGAAGGCATTTATGCCTAGTACATTATGCTTCAGTGATTTCACTGTGTTAGCAAGGGATGGATATGACATATTTCTCAACAATTTTTTGCAATACAACATGAAGAAGGGTCCACCGCGAAAAGGATTTGATCCAGAAGGGTATATTGATTTTTCCAAAAATAAAATGAACTTGGGAGGATACAATCACATACCCTATCTATATGATGACTTGATCAAGAATTTGGAAGCAGAGGAAGCAAAAAAAATTGTTGATGATTATAACAGGGGATTGCAAGATACAAAACTATTATCTTCTGATGAAGAGGCATCTGGTGATGGTAGGCCTAGCAATACAATTGATAAAATTTCCAGATTGAGAAGTCAAGACTACAAGTATGTTCCTAGGGAACTAGATGTTGAAGAGAGTGCAGATACTAACACAAGGTAGATAGCATATAAATCATTTGTGGTAGATGATGAATTCATTAAAACCTTAGAATTTAAAACCTTTTTGTGCAAATTAAAAGGAAAATCAATAAGGGAATCAATGGAGAATATTACACCAAGTAATGAGGAACAACTATTGAATAACTTAAAATCAAGTGTGGAAGAAGAAATGAAGAGAATGACCCCTGAGAAAGGAAGGAAATTATTAGAAGATGTAGGTGTCATGATCTTTCCAGGGTTGGATTTAAACTCTATTTTGGTTTTTGATAGGGGGTAACAGAGATTTATGCAGGATCTAAGTATAACCCAGATGAGGGATCACTTATGATATGGGCCTTATATCCTCCACACAAGAAATTTGTTGTAATCGATACTGAAAAGGATTTTGGACATGTAATGACATTAAAAGTTGGTGAGGTTGATCCAATAGCTACAACAGAAATTGGCATTAATGTGGCCAAATTAAATAAATCCCAAATCCAAAAGTTAATCAAGGAAAAAGAAATGTATAAGATTAATAATGAGAGACTACTCAGACAAAATGATCACTTCAAGGACATGATGGGAATCACACTAGGATCCACAAAGCAATTGACTCATGGTGAAAGCTCCCAGGCAAGAGACCAGTGGGAAGAATCAAATGTGTACTCACAAGGTAAATTTGATGTACTCACTACAATAATAAGGAAGAGGCAGACCAATTTAATGAATTGGTTGAGTAAGCTTTAGGGAACACATTCACACAATTTTACTGCACTACAAGAACATAAGAGGATAGATGGCGGGATCCAAGAGAAGTTCCAGGAAATAAACCAAAGGGATGCTCTTGATAACATAGCTATTGATAATGGAAACCATTTTATGAAAAAACATAAAGACTTCCATGATTAATTACAAGGTGATGAGCAGGGGATGATCAATGTCACAAAAAAGGGAGTACCAATGTTGTTAGAAGATGGAGGGGAACTAAAGGGAAAAGATAGATGTATCAAGGAATGTGAGACGATGATGAAAACAATTCTGGAGACAGCCACATGAAACAATTTAACAATGGATGGGGCATGTGAATAGAATGAGAATATGTTCGAAATGGAGATAGCCATAAAGAATGCGTTGGAGGATGTTGATACACATGAGCGTCCATCTTATTGAGATTATCTATCAAACATCTATTTATGGCTTAATAGAGCATAATTTCTAGTTTGTTATTGTTGTTAAGCAAAAGACATTTCTGAGAGGACGCGCCCTTTCACAATTTTTATATATTTATATATGTTTCATAATGTAAAACAGATATAGGCAAATAGGAGAAAGATACAGTAGATAGTTTGCAATGAAACTTTCCTTTAAAAGACTCAGTTGCATGTATGAATTTCAATGAAGTTAATGAATATGTCTAAACTTGTGGCTTCATCTTGCTATCAGCTATTTGTGGAATTATACAGTTATCTAGTTGTCTCCATTTTGATTCTTTTATGTTGTTTAAATTGATATATCAAGCATATATTCAATTTACTAATACACATTTGATGTATTTGTGTGATGTGATTACTTGGTTCTTTCAAGTAAAGATTAAACCCTTCTATTCAAACATAGTAACTTTAGAGTATTAATTGGATCAATAAGAAGAATCACATAACTAGGATTGTCATTCTATCTCAAGTAGAGTTTTTCAGTCATTTACTTACACGTTTATACAAGTTATAAACTACATCTATGTGCCAAATAGTTTGAATTATTGCCATCATAGATTACACTTTTCTAGATCTTCATTAGACTCCATACACCCAACAAGGCACTGGTCTCACGCTTTCATCTTTTAGTTTATCCATTTTATTTTTTACATCTATTAACTAAACATATTCTAATATTACACATACACTTTATTAGGATTATATCTATTCATTGTAAGATTGCCATTGTGAATAGATTGTTGTAAACAAAATCCAGTTTCAATGCCAAATGTAGCAATTGTCTTGTTGCTTTTTTCAAGTTTCATTAACCAAGCTATTTAGTGGGATGAATAAAGTTGTGTTATGACCCTTGGTTTCTTTAAAATAATTAGACAATATTAGGGAGATCAGGAAGGGGAGAAAACTAAACTCCTTCAAAATAGGGGTTGTTGTGGGTTTGTTGGTTTTCTTTGTATACTATACACTAGTTCCTCTAGGATAAATAAGTCACTATAGAAATGAAGATGTTTGATTATCTACCTAATATTGTTTTGTGTTTTTGAAATGGAAGAGATCTACAACTCTATATAAATTTCTATATGCTAATGGTCAAATTATTAGACTATTTAGATCATTTTAATCGACTACTACATAATAGTTTATGTGTTGAAATAATTGTTTCCATTCTTTGTAGTTTTTACATTGGAATAAAAATCATATTTAATTTCACGCCAATATACTTCTTTCATAAAGATATTTTTTATATTTTTCCTTGCTATTTTCATCTTAAAATTTAAAACAATGTATTCTATAATATAGAATTATTTTCAAATTGGGACAAAAAGGATTCTGAGAGATATATTTAATCATAAATTTTAAAATCATAAATATCATTTAATTTGTATGTTGTAACTTTAGTACTTTTAGTTAAAATAAAAAATAACTTAAAGTTATATATACATATAGTTAAATTGGCAAAGTTGTTTGTCCATTTTATTTTTTACATTTGTTAACTAAACATATTATAATATTACACATACACTTTATTAGGAGTATATCTATTCACTATAAGATTTACATTGTGAATATATTGTTGTAAACAAAATCACATCACTTAAGTCTGCCCAGTTCGCAAAGGTAGACCCACGTAGGTTTGGCAGCACCTGAAGAGAAGAAGGTTCAAATCATTTGGCCTTTTTTGTTACCCTAAAATGTATCAAGAGATTGGAAACCTCTTGAGGTATTATTACTTGCATTTTTGAGAGCTAACAGCCTCCAAACCTCCAAATCCACAAAAATATTCCACTTGTACGGCCAAATTCTTGCCAAACCCAAAAACCCTTGTTTTAGACCAAAATCATGAGGGTTTATTGAATCTTCTACTTCCACAACCTCCCAAACCTCAAAAACAACTCAGAAACAACCCATTAGGTCTTTACATGGATAAAAATTCATAAATTCAGATCTCCCATACATATTTTTGTTGAAACCTAGGCTTGAACCTCTCATTTCACATGCTTTTCTTCATAAAACTCTTGAGGACAGAAGCTATACCTTATTTATTTCTCATCCTACACCCTATTCATGAATCCTACAATTACAACAGTATCCATGGGGCCTCTTACACAAGCTACAATAATCGCAAAAAGTGTAAGAGCCCCTTTATATCATGTTTGGACTACAAAACCCTCAAAAATAGGGTAATCGGGCTGTATGCAAAGAAATAAAGCTTTCTAACTCAAATCAACACTTTAAGCCCTCAAATCAGATTCAAATCAAAGGTAACACATATCTTCATGAAATGGAATTTATTTCACATCAAAATATGGTTGTATGTGACGATACAGTGCTGCAAAACAAGAAAAATACAGAAATTTTAAAGAAAAACATAGATTTTGGAATGTCAAGAGCTTGTATTTTAAATCCTCAACCATCAACAACCTTTACAATGCTAACTTTATTCCTTTTAAAGGAATTTACACCTCAACCATTGAACAACCACCTCTACAATTGACTTTTTAATCTTTTATGATCACATGAAACATAAAACACACTAATTTCAAGGTTGTTAACATCACTATTGAAATGTTTTAATTTTTTCACCTTTCAAATGTATTGAAACTCCTAGGACACCTCTAAGACCATGCTAGTGGCTTGATAATAGCCTTATTATTGAAAGGAAACTAACCTTGCACCCTTTTACATGTAAATTCTCCAATTTGCCTTAAAAAGGCTACAAAACTCTTTAGTGCAAGAGTCAAACTCATAACTCAAAACTTCACCTAGAACATGACTAATGGTCTTGAGTGACCTTATTCACAATAAAAAACTCTTGAAATACCTAAACCAACCTATTGACCTTCCTAATTATCATCACATGATTAAGCATAGAAGATGAGGTGTAGGTGCTCCTGCACCACTACCCCATCCAAAATTTGCTCACATTACACAAAGCCATAATGTTCATCCAAGATAAGCCAATCAATTTCTACCTTATATGTCCTAGTAATCAAATTGGAGATGATCCTAAAAATGACATTGTGAAGGGTGATTGGTCTAAAAAGTCTCAATGACTTTGCAATTATTTCACTACTATGATCAATGTGTCATCTTTCAGGAAATTTCCCAAAACACTATTCATTATGATGATATGGAAATTTCTAGGAGAGCTACATTAGTTGTAACATCATGAATTAAAATTAAAAATTAAAAATTACGTCATGAATTAATTATGTAATGGCATAAAAATTAAAAACATTATGAATTAATTATGTAACCACATAAGTCAAATATAATTCTATCAAGAAATTAATATCAAATAGATAATACAATCACATAACTCATACATTTCAATGTCATTGATCTTATTCTTCATCCAACTCTTTGTTTGTATCATCTGATCCAGATTTGAAATTATAAGGATTGGTCATATCATCATCATCATCATCATTGATATCAATTTCGATAATGTCATCATCCACACAGATAACATCTTCATGAACATTAACTCCTACATCATCATGATCTAGTTCCTCCTCTTCGACATCTTCGTCAGGCACATCATCAGCTAACTATTGTTCTTGATCATAATCTATATCATCTTCTAGTTCTTCGTTATCTTCTTCTTCCACCACATTAAAATTTATTGGCCTTCCTCTTGGATCATGTCTAACAACATATTACCAACCCGGTTTACCTATAACCTCTGAGTAAAATACCTTCTCACATTGGCTTGGAAGAACATAGGGCTCATTTCCAGCTCACTCAAAATACCTTGTATTAACCATGGTAAATCCATTACCATGTTCAATAATAGTTCTCTTGGGATCATTTTCATTCAATCGTAGCCTGTACCATAGGATGACGAGCATAACTAATTTGAAGGACTTAAAGTCACACTCAAGCATATCATCCAAAATCCCATAGTATTTATTTTATGAGACTTTTGGATGTATGTCGCTTCTAGATGAAACATTAGTCACCTGAAAGACTGTAGTTATCCCAAAATCACAAGTTTTCTTCATGTCATCCAAATTTTTGATTTGAAATTTACGACCATTGCACCACATAGCCTTGTGGTGTTTCACCTACAATATGTCAAACATGTAAAAATTATTGTAATATCGTCAGTTGATAAATATATTTATTCTTGGACGAATGTATGCAAAGAAAAAAATCTCAAAATATATATACATCAATATAATTGAAAATAATTAAATAATATGGGTGATTAATATATTTATATGTACCTGTTTATCTCTTAAACCATATGCTAAATCAATTTCCCTTGGTGTAACATTGGAATCTCCATTACGATGAGCTTCTTTAACCAATGAAGCCACACCTTCCCATGTAAATATGCGACCAGATTATTGACATCGTTCAATCCATACGAGCATCCAATCAAGATTGTTTGCGACGTACAAATGTAGTGCATCCCACTCTCGACCAACTGTATCAAAAAAAATTGAAATTCACAAACGACATATAATTAGTTAGTTACCACAGTATACGACCTTAATTTATAATTGATGTATATTGAAGATTAATAATTAAATAAGTACAATATACATAAAAGCCAAATGTAAAATGTATTCTAATTAATCTTCATGACCATCTTATAATTACCTGTCACTTTCCTCAATCTACCTTTCCCCATCAGGTACTCCCCTTCGAATTTGTTAATGGATTTGGGATCCCAAATGCGATCTACATGGATCTTTGCTACAAAATTAGGAAGATATTCAATAATGTACACCATGGTATGGTATACCATCGAACCCTCAGGATGTGCTCTTTGTCTAACCAAATCCTTCAAAAATTTCAAGTGCCTCTCAACCATCCACATTGACCTTGTGTATGCAGGTCCACACAATTCAATCTCCTCAACTTGGTGTATGAAGTAGTATTCTTGTGCATTGAAAAATGTTGAAGGTAGACACTTTTTCATTTCACACATTAGATGAGAAATTTTTCTCTTCCAATAATTTATATCTTTTTTATGGATTTCGTTAGATGACATCCATCTACAAGTGATTCAAGGCACAAATATATTAACAATATTTAACAAAAATATACAATATATTACATAACAAGTAAAACAAATGGCAATTATAAGATCTATACAATGAATTGAACAAATATCGCTAATTACCTCATGTATTTTCCAATATCATATATAACTTGCTTGAAATTGTTGTCGAAGTTGTCTGGGAGAGATAGAGATAGAATGTATTGCGACAATTATAAAATGATCTTTTCATTATTTTTCCAAAAGTAGTAAACATAATACACTGAAAAGTAAATGCAGTATACAAATATATATAATATACCAGAATAATTACCTTAATGAAGGTATGTCAATCATGCATTTTCATCTCTAGCCCAAATTCACCTTTCTTTGTTATGATATTGTTTATGTTCGCAGCAAATCCTGAGGGAAATTGAATTTTTCGTATGACTTCTTTTATAGAATTGCGTTGTTGCTTCGTTAATAACCAATGAAGGGCACTTATATTAATTTGGTCTTCATCGCTATTTAATTGAATTCCATTTTTCATTGCATGATTGGCTTCCTGAATGTCACTACAAATTTTGACAATTTTTTCTTTGTCATGCCTTCCATCCAATATTTTTCATAACGTTTCTATTATATTCTTTTCGATATGCATTGTATCAAACAAATGCACAATTTGTAGCTGCTCATAGTAGGGAAACCTACTAAATTGTCTGGGATAACTTTTTAGTCCCTATGGAAGCTGACCATTAATGCCTTGATGACCTTCATGAAGCATATAAGTTAAAAAAATTAACAACGACAATCATTTTCAATTACAGCATGAGTAAACACAACACAATATAAAAATATAAATTCAAAACATATCATATATGATAGATAAACAATTTGATCTGATGTATAACCATGATGATTAATTCTATTATATTCCAACTTCCATAGGCGAGGTGTCATTCTTCATGGTTTTGATGCAGTCTCTTCTTTCCCATTGAAAAGAAGTTTTTCAGTAGATCAATACTTATGATTTATGTGGAGGAAGTGCCTATACTCATCAAACACTTGATTTCCTAAACTTGTTGAACGATGAGATTTCATCTTTGGACCACAAATTGGACATGCAAATTTTCCCTTTGTTTGAAGACCTGCAAATCATATATAATTGGATTAAATATGTCAATTTTTATAATTATATATAATGAATAGATTATTTTAAAAAAGTGCATGATATCTACTTCATAAAATTAAATATCATTAAACTCATGTAGTCGAACGTTATAACATACCACAAAAATGTGTTAGCCCTGGGGCATCATGAATTTTCCATACAAGCATTGCATGGAATTGAAATTGTCTTTTTCCTATTGGTCTAGATACGTCATACATAGTGATGTCATTCCATAACTTTAGTAACTCATCGATAAGAGGCTCGATATATAAATTCATATCTTTAACTTGGTACTTACCTAGTTGAATGAACATAAACATTACATAATTATTATAACCATTTTACTGCAATATATATAAATTAATTTACATGACTATTAAATGAAAAAAATATTTCATTATGCAACAAATAAGATAAATGAGATGCTACTACGTTAAAGAAAATCGATGTAAACAAATATCTGGAACAATTATTGCCAACATTATGTGCTCCCTCTTTATTGACATCCATAGAAGAATGTTATTGCTGATAACAAAAATAGGTCACACCTAGTAAATAGATCTCAACTCTCCAAATGGATTGACACTGTCTGCTGCCAATGAAAACTTGAGATTACGAGGTTCTTCTTTAAAGTGTGGCCATTTTTCCTCCATGTCCCTAAATGTAGAACCATCTGCAGGCATTCGAAGAATGTCATCTCCACTTCTATTTCATGCATGGTAATCCATAAATTGCGCTAAGCTTTCGTACCTAAATAATTGTTGCATACGTGGAATAATGGGAATATAACGAAGAACCTTGTGAAACACCTTTTTTTTAGTTGATCTATTTGATATCTACTGATATGAAATTCTGAGCATTCTATTGCAAATTCATGTTGTTTATGATATATAATATGTTCATTGGGACATACATATATTGCTTGATACTCCATTCCAATATCTTTCATAATGCCAGATAAATCTCAGTATGAGCGAGGTAAAATATTTGATGGTGGTAACATAAATTCACCAATCAATCTACAACAAAAATAATGTTAATATAAATAATATTAGTGGTACATATTTCATCCTTTATTTACTAATGATGAACTACCAACAATTAAAATAGATGAAAAAAGATGACATATATGACATACCTTAACATCTGTGAGATTGCTATGTTGGATAAACCATTCATGACCTTCAAGTTCACCAGCAACAATACAATAGAGAGAAGATTTGTTTGGGAGCCTTCATAAAGGGCCTCATATGCCTTCTCAAATACAAGTAAATCATGAACATCATCAAAGTCATCTCAATCAACATGATCAGCTGTGCCACTAAATGTGTCATGGATTAATGTATTTGTACCATCATCTTCAGCTGTGTTTTTTGGCACATGATCATCTTCTTCCATAGGATCATTAACTTCATCTTCGATATTCACAGCTCCATGTTCCTCCACTTGCAAAACCACATTCTCCGGGCTGTGATAATCCATATCATGTGCCCTAGGGTACCCCACCTTTATAATAATGATAGACACAAATAAAGCATGATCATGATCAAGTGATTTTATATATATATAAAATGTTAAAACAATATAAACATTTACAAATTCAATCAATATAAACACATATAATGAACAACTTACTAATGGAAGATAATCATGCCCCCCTTCAATGTGACCATGCTGCCTAAAATGTTTCTCAGCTGTTGTGATTTAAATTCTTCTCATCTTTAATCCCTTGCAATTATTGCAAGGACAATAACATTTCCCATCACCCTTTCTTTTCAATCTAGCCCACAATCTATCAAGTGACTCTTCATTTTGTTTGGACTAATATTATCTAACGATTTTTCTTTATGAAGCTTGAATATTTAGATCTTCAAAAAATATCAAACTCACACTCCAATAATTTTTAATCATAGACAGGTAACAAAATCTAATAATTTTATTATTTTACATGAAAAAAATTTGACATGCAACCACCCCTGCAAAAGAGAAGATAGTCTGAAGTTAATGACCCCAAAAAACACTTTAAAATGCTAATTCCAGAATTATTAAATTATGATTTTACTATGATTTCCAACTGTTAGACTCCTAAAATCATAATATTGAACTTGCACAACAAAATTTAGAAATGAAATTCTGAAAATGCACAAGTCTAAAAATGAAATCTGATGAGATGTTGCTTTAAAATATGATTTTCAAACCTAGAAGTACAAATCTAACTTCACAAATGAATTCTGGAAATAAAATAGTATGGCATAATAAAGAATTTCAATTGAAGTGGACCACCCTATTATATGCCTTGATAAAGTTAAAATATCTATGAATTTTATCTACAATATAGCCTGCATAGTCACCAGTCTTATTCACATCCCTACTTTGGATATCAATAGGAAACACCATTAGATGACCTCCTTGAAAGTTCAATCCATTAAGGGAATAATGAAAGGGTCTTCCTTAATGATTACATCCATCTGAAAAATATTAGTGTATGGCTGAATAAGGATGATATCATTTTGAAAGACTAAAATGATTGTTGAGACCAATCCTAACATATTTATGTTGAATAAAATACATACAAACAATCTTGTATAGACCTTCACTCCACACTCTCGAAAAAATTGTTTTGTAAGGGAAACACTTCATTTGCCTGGTTTTGTAGGTTAAGCTAAATCGTGTTCTCACAAGCAACTTCAAATGTCTCGTACACTTCCATCTACTTATGAAGCAAGCCTCTATCTAAATTGACTTCACCATTACAATAGTGCTTCAAAATATCATAGGGCCATCCTCTGGTTTTATATGTCAAATATATTGCCATTTGTATTGAATTTTCTTCCATCCATGTAATTCATGTCTTTGGTCACAATGTTTATTCTAGAATCCATATACAAGCTCCTCCCTCCTATTGACATAGAATCAATATGGAATACTATCTTGACTTTTAAGCTAAATATTAAAAATTGGTTAGAGCTTATACTATGCAAAGGAGAATAAGAATAAACCATAACCTTTTCAGTAATTGAAATAGATAAGGGGTCACTCTATTCCACACATATTCACATAGACAATGAACATGATAATTTGGGTTCCTACTCTTACTATCTTTCTGTTTATTTATATAATAATAAGGTTACACTACAATATTATTGTTCTCTTTTTATCTTATCTAACTCCTATTTCCTCTGATACATTCAAACATACTAGTATTGTGCTTCCTGTAAGAATATTATATCATGGTTGAATGAAAACAATTTTCAATTCCATGAGTCCCAAATGATATTCATGCTTTGGTCTTGAAATGTCATCAAACTGAGACTAGTCATAGTTATATAGTATCAAAGTTTCATTGATACTATTGGTCAGTATGATTTCTCATGTGAATTGATTAAAGATTGATAACCTATATATTCATAGGGTCCAATCATTATGTTTGACAGTGTATTGGCTAGTTTGCTATCCAATGCTATTTGCAAAATAAAATATAGTAAAATATAAAACAGTGATCTTTTCTATCTACTCCACTGTAAATAATAAAGACTGTAGAAATTTCCTTCCAATTTGAGTGTTGGAAGTATTTATTATTTACAGTGGAGTAGATAGAAAAGATCAATGTTTTATATTTTAATATATTTTATTTTTCATTGTATTTGATCAACAAATATAGTTTGATGATAATTCTTTGACTAGTGCTACAATATTAGTATCTTAGGGTATTATATATGTAGATATAAACTACATTTGTATGATGCTTGATGTTATACCCATGTCCACTAGTTATCACCATAATTGTTATTATTATGTATATGCAATATAGGGATACTATAGAGGTAAGGACCAACAAGCAAAGATAAAATATTTATGGATATGGAATTCAAAGAAAGGCATGACACTTTACTATAGATTCCCAAAAGGAGATCGCAGTCATGACTATTCAAATAAACAATGATTAGTCCATGTCATAACCATGAAGGGGGCATTGAAATTAATAATAACAGTGATAGGGTAGTATGACGAACTTTAAAAGATACATAAAGAAAAGTAACTGAGTAGTCAAAAGGGATTTTAAAACATCATAAATCTTGTCAAGGGTTCATTTTCTTCATAGAAGTATGGTAACCTAATAAGTATTTCCATCTCACAAAGCTTCAAAAGAGGACAACCTACAAGTTTATTAAGGAGTGCATGGACAATATCTCAAGGAGCTACCACAATTAATTTCTTCAAGTGTTATGCAAGGCCATTGAAATCAAATGAATAAACTCATGCATAATCTAAAAGAAAAAGTATAGTCAAGTTTCTAGAGGGAAGGTATCACAAAGGATATGGGATCACTTTCAATAGAGATGTGATGTACTTTTACTTTTTTTTCTTTATTTTTCCTAATAAGGTCAAATACTTTATTTTAGTGTTTGAATCTACCACATAGAGATTAAATATGCTTACTCTCAAATAAAGTTGAATTATATAAACAATAGTTAGATGCATCCCTTAACATAAAAGACAATCTAAAGTACTAAGGAATTTTATATCCTTTATAAGAGATTGCTTTTAACCAGTTAAAAACTTGAGAGGGTAATACACAGGTTGCAAGGAAAGTTAAAAATTAAGTAGCTCAATCCAAAAGGAAAAAAATAAGCATGGAAAATAATGAGTAGGTTGACCAACTTAACTAAAATCACAAGTTATTTTTTATATCTTACCTGGATATTACTTGATAAGGTAAGGAGTGCTCTTTTCCACTCAGTTTCATATGGTAGCATATCTACACACAAATCACCAAATTGTCAAATAACTAAATAAATTGTATTACTTAATAAAGTTGTTACAACATGACATTCATGGGGATAATGGTTGAGGGTGCTTCGGGGGGACTGGCTATGCTTTGGAATCCTTCTGATTTTCAGGGGCAGGAATTATTTCATTGTAAAAATAGCATTGGGGTTTCATTTTTGGTTAATGGAGAAGTTTGGTCAATAATTAATATTTATGCCCTCAACCAAAGGAACTCGAGGAATTTCCTTTGGAGGAACATTGTGACTCAAATTAATAGGAATAAAGGTGGTCGGTGGCTTGTTGCTGGTGACTTCAACTCTCCCTTACTACCATCTGAGAAATGTGGGGGTCTCCTAGATTATACTGACAACATGACTGATATGGCAAATTTTTTGTGTTCTTTGGGGTTAATTGATATTGATCTTCGGGGACAGCGTTTTACCTGGTCTAATAGAAGGGTTGGTGCTGACCTAATCTAGGTCAGGCTTGATCATTTCCTCTGTTCTCTCCAACCAATACCTTAGGTGCCAACCTTGTGGCTCTTCCCAGGATAGTTTTTGATCATAACCCTCTTCTGTTATCCACTAATATTCGTCCTTCAAGTGGACCCTATCCCTTCCGGTTTCAAATAATGTGGAACTCTCACCCCGACTTTAAGAAGAAAATTGCTGAATGGTGGAATATCCCTATACAAGGGTCTCCCATGTTTAGGCTATGCTACAAACTTAAGCATATTAAACTGATGGTTAAAGGTTGGAACAAGAATGTGTTTGGAGATGTTTTTCAAAGGAAAAAACAGATTGAGGGGAGGTTAAAGATTCTACAAAAGAATATGGATGAGGGAGATGTCAGTCAATAGGTTAATAATCAAGAAAAGGAGGTCAGAAGGGAATGGAAAAAAGTTCTAAAAAATGAGGAGGTTTTCTGGAAACAAAAATCGAGGATCCAATGGCTGAGAGAAGGAGATAGGAATACGTATTTTTTTCACGTATCTACTGTCAAACACCGGAAAAGGAACCAAATTTCTAAACTAATAAGTAACTCTAGGGAGGTGATTACTGATCAAGCCCTTATTAAGTCCTGTGTGGTTAATTATTTTAAGGAGGCTCTTTCGGCCCCTACAGGGGAGCCTAACTCAGCTCTGGATTGTTTGGTTCTTCGGGACCTCCCTGTGTCCATCTCTTTGGAGGAAAACTTGGGCATCCTAAGGAGTGTTTCCATGGACAAGGTTAGGTTGGCTACTTTTAGCATGGGGGCATTTAAATCTCTTGGTCCTGATGGGTTTCCCCCTGCATTTTTTCAAATTTTTTGGGATGCAGTGGGCTAGGACCTGGTGCTCGCAGCTAGGGAATTTTTTAAATTTGGCAAGATCCTCAAACAAATGAATCACAACTTCATTACCCTTATACCTAAGATTAGTGAGCCACTTTCTATGGTTGACTTATAGCCTATTAGTCTATGTAACACCATCTATAAGATCCTCTCCAAGATTCTTGTTAACCGTCTCAAACCCCTGCTTGATAAATTTATTAGCCACACTCAAAAGGGGTTTGTCCCGGGTCGGCATATTCTTGATGCTACTTTGACTACCCATGAACTATTTCACTCTATGGATAGAGGTAATAATGCGGGCATGGCGCTTAAACTTGATATATCCAAAGCCTATGACAAAGTTCTATGGGAATTTATTCCAAAGGTCCTAGCTAAGTATGGTTTTAATAGGCTGGTCATTGAGCTCATTATGGAATATGTTAGAACTGTCAAGTTTTCGATCCTGGTAAATGGTTCCCCCTGCGGTTTTTTCTCTGCTGGTAGAGGGCTCAGGCAGGGCGACCCTCTATCACCCTACATTTTTATAATAGTTGTTGATGTGCTTAGTAGGAATTTTACAAGTCTACTGCCAGAGGGCTCCATATCTGGTGTTAGAGCCGCTACATCTCTTTGTCCGATTGTTGTGCAGCAATTCGTGGATGATACCTTTCTTTTTGGGAAGGGCTCAGTTGTGGAGGCTGGGAAATGGAAAGATTGTCTTAACAGATACGCCTCCTACTCTGGATAGTGCATCAACTACAACAAAAGTAAGATTTATTTCTTTAATTGCTCTCCTACTTTGGAAGATAGGGTGACTGCGATTCTCAGCTGTGTTAGTGATTCTCTCTCGTCAGTGTATCTGAGGCTTCCACTCACTGTTAAGGAGGTTCAACCGGGGTTTTCGAACTCTATTTTGGAGAGGATTCAGAGGAAATTGGCTGGGTGGAAGGGTTCCTTACTTAGTCATGCTGGCAAATTACAGCTCCTTACTGCGGCTATTCAAGGTATACCCACTTACTTTCTAGCTATCTTTAGGATTCCCATGTATATAGTGGAAAATTTAGAAAGAATCCAAAGGAATTTTCTTTGGGCTGGTACTGAGGAGAAGAAGAAATTTTCCCTAGTTAAACGGGCTAAAATCTATGGGGGGCTTGGAATAAGGAGGATTGGGCCCTCTAACAGGGCACTGATTGCTAAGGTTGGGTGGGATCAATTAAGGAACTCTAAGGACTAGTGCAAAATCTTGAATGCTAAGTATCTCTAGAATAGGCCTCTGATTGGTTGTCTTTCGGAACCCCACCCTCTTGGTTCCGTTATTTGGAGGAGTATTTGCAGCATTCAAAGTCTGCTAAAAAAAGGGATAAAATGGAAAATGGGGAATGAAATCAAAATTAAATTTTGGGAAGATGCTTGGCTCTTAGATTTCCCTCTGGCTTCTTCTGAATTTAGGGGGGTGATGAGTGTTGCTCAAATATTCTTTGGGATCTATATCAGTGATTGTGTGTCTGGCCCTGTTGGTGCCAGGATTTGGAGAGAGCTCTCATTGTGCTGCCCCCACTTGTTGGTTCTTGGTGGTTTCACCAATTCCATCCAGGTGTTGCTCTCCTGTTTTAGATTCCCTGCCTTTGAAAAAGAGGATGAATTCTTTTGGGCCTTTGATAAATAGGGGGACCTCTTTGTTAGATCCGCTTACAGACTTTTGATGATTGATTGTACTGTGGAGAAACACTGGAGGATGGTTTGGAATAGGCGCATGATCCCTAAAATAAATATTTTTTGGTGGACGGCCTACCACAATAGGATTCTGAACCAGGATAATTTGAGAACCTGGGGATTTTGCTTTCCCAATAGATGTTTTCTCTGCAAAGTAGGGGAAGAAACTGTTAACCACCTCTTACTCCACTTCCTGTTTGCTATTGAAGTGTGGGGGATGGCCTTTGAGAAGCTTGAGATTCAGTGGGTCATGAGCAAGGACCTTGTTTCTTTTATTTTAGGCTGGTATGGGCCTTTTTTGCATCCTCTGGTCAGTGAAATTTGGAGACAGACCCCCCCTATCATTGGATGGTGTTTATGGAAGGAACGAAATAATCGGGTTTTCAGAAATGTTGAGCGGAGCCCCAAGGAGGTGTTTGGGATTGGTGTTCGGCTCATAGAGGAGAATATCTTCCTCTTTGATGGAAAACTTCCGAAGATTGGGCCGAGGGACTTTGAAATAAAAATGGCCAAGGAATGGCACCAAGAGTTAAATGCTAATGCTTATGACAATGGGAAACTTTTAGCTAGGAGGAACACTAAATGGGAGCCCTTGGATTTAGGATGGTTTAAAATGAATTTCAATGGAGCTGCTAAAGGTAATCTTGGAAGGGCAAGCATAGGTGGAATTATAAGAGATCCATTTAAAAAAATGGTGGCAGGGTTTGCTGGTGGCATCGGGGTTCAGTCGGCTCTTGTTACTGAGGCTCGTGTGCTGTTCATGGGACTCAAAATTGTTGTTTCGCTAGGGATTGTTAATCTCCATATTGAGGGAGATTCAAAGGTGGTGACGGATGCTATAAAAAAGGAAAAATTCATTGGTTGGAACACCAAAGATATTTTGATTGATGTCAGCTTCCTTATGTCCAAATTAAGGAATAAAAAAGTGTCTCATATTTATAGGGAAGGTAATTGTGTGGCGGATGCATTGGCAAATTTAGGCTCAGGCTGGGTCTTGGCTAGATGTTGGAAGAGAATAGAAAGACTACCATCAAACATTCAAAGTTTGATAGGGTAGGAAAGGTCTTCCATGGTTAATAATGATTTGTAACCTTTGGATGACGAGGACTGTCTGGGGGGTCCACTGGTATATTTGGGTGTGTTGGTGGATAATTTGCAAAGTTGGCATGGAGGACAGGTGGAGTACTATGGGTAAAGATGAGAGGGTGTGGAGTAGGGGTCCGAGCATCCAAGTGTTGATTCTTTGGGATATGAGATTGGGTATTGCTTATCAAATAATGATGAGGTGGTAGGGAGGAAACTTAACTGGTGTGATCAAGATTGGATTTGGTGATGTAATGCGGGTGTTTTCGAAGGATGTGATTTCTTCTTGGGTGCATGATGGTACTATGAGTATCATGTTTTGGGGAATGGGGTTATTTGATTCATTTCCTAATTACCTTTGGAGGAGTGTGTGTGTTAAAAATGATGGGACTGCTCATGACAAGTTCTGGTTGTGTTCTAGTGGCTTCATGCCGACTAACTTAGTTGGTGGTTATTTCGGCTTTCTTTGGCAGGTTTCTAATTTTGGCTGGATGGTTTATCAGCATGGGATGTTGTGCCTTTCCTACCTTTCCGCTAACTTTTTTCTCCTCCACCATTTTCAAAAAATCATTAAATGTTATGTCATTTCACACTGCTGTATTTTTCCTGTTCGCGCGTGTTATCGATTTGTGTGGATTACTAGCCGTAATCCCTGCATTAAACATTCTTTGGTGTTACTTATTTGCAATGTTTGGCTCTGGTGTTTGTTGCTATGTTTTGAAGTTCTTGTGCAGGCTGATAGAATGGGGGGAGATCGTGTGCGGACTGAGCCAGATTGTTGTGATGAATTTTGGAACAACCCTCTTGTGTGGCACATTTGCGTGGAGGGCAGAATTGCCCCGCTTATGGAACAACTGGTCGGCCATGATCCAATTCTTTCGGGTCAATTTGCTTGTTCTTGGAAGGAGAGGAGGGTTTCTGTTGGAGGGATTTCATTTGAAGTTAGTGAGGAAGTCATTGTGCAGGCCACGGGCTTGAGATGCGAAGGAAAGAAATACCCTAAACACACCAAAAAGCCAGACCACAAAAGTCTTAAGGCATTCTTCAGAGGCGTGGAGACTCCGGCCAGGAATCCGGTGGGGTTCGAAAGAGCTGAGCTCCCTAAGCCATGGGACATGGTCTACTTGGCTCTGATTAAATATGTGACGCTGGAAGGTAGGTATAAAACATGTTTTTTCTATCATTTCCTGCTGCTTAACCATCTCAAACATAAAATGCTACTTAGCTTTCCTTTTTTCCTTCTTATGGACCTGGAAAGCTCGATAGAGAAATGTAAGGTGGTGGCTAGCCATTATCTCGATGATCTCTTGCCTCTCCCGCTCCACCAGGGGCTTATACTCTGCCTGTACCACTTCCATCTTGCTCTTTGTCCTCCTAAAACCATCACTATCCGTGTCAAGAATATTGAACCCATCTCCTCGATCCATATCTCCCTGACTGAGTCCAAGAGCCCTCCTCGGGACGTCATGGTGGGGAGTGTCAAAACCAATTTGGCCACCAAAAATCTTAAGGGTGGATCAGGCATGGCTCATGCTAGTGCGGCGGAAGGGCTCTATGAGCTAAAGGCTACCCAGGTGGACACGACAGAAAAGGTCACTAACCTGAAGAAAGGCAAGGAGAAATGTGGGCCGGCCATGACTGTCAAGGAGGGAAAGGGCAAGGTTGCTATGGAGAAAGACTTGGGAGAGGAAATGGTGGTGGGGATCACGGAGCTGACTGGTGGGGAAAGCATTAGGAGGAGATTGGGGAGGTTGGCCAAGAACAAAAAAAAGTGATTAATAATTGAAGACTCGGAGGTGGAGCAGTCTAATAGCAAGGGCTATAAGGAAGATGATTCCAAAGATGAGAGTGATGAGATGGGTGAGAGGCCTCTGCCTACTCTGATGGATAGCAAGTTTTCTGGCCATGTTTCTGACTCACACACTCTGTTGGTGAATTAGCCTAGTTCGTTTCTGAAAACTAGGGATGTTGGGGAAGATGTTGAAGTGCTGGCGAAGAGACTGAACACCTTGGATAAAAGATTCAGGGGCTTGACCCGATTCGCGATGAAATTGAGCCACTTTGTTACTAGTGCGCTATCTAATGTAATAAAAGAGGAATTAGCAGGGAATAATAGCCAGGAGAATAAGGAGTGGGTTGGTGATGAGGTGGTTGACCTCCTGTTCAAGAACTGGGATGAGGCCAGTTAGCTGCTCCTGTTGCTGGTCTGTCGACTATGTTTTGGCTATTGGTGTGCTGTCGCTGGGTTGTCTCTGGCTTTTTTCTCTTTTTCTATAATGTTCTCTGGTTATGTTTAGTCCTTTTTTGGCCCTAATGGCCCGTTGTGAGGGGTACAACGCCTCGTAAATGTTGTTTAACTTTCCAAAAACATGACATTCATGTCAAAATAAACTCTTCTTACCACAAAAAATTTGGTTTCCAATTTGACAGGTTCATCTTTTGATTCATGTACCAACTTCTGAAGGAATTTGGTAGCTTATACTTCTACATGAGGAGATAATTTCATCTTGTAAACTATTCCAAAGTACAAAACAAATAGAAATCATATAATATGCATGATAGTTATAGCTTGCTAGATGTTTGGTAGCATCTAAAAATTTTAAGTGAACTGAGAAAAATAGAGAAGCCTTGACCTTCATTTTTTCATTTTTTAGTTTGTTGCTCTAAATATCTCATAATATTTAAAAATTGGTTTCTTTCTTTCTTTTTCAAATAAAAAATAGATACATTTTTATAGAGTCAAGATGAATTCAAGAACTTCAGGTAACAAATATACCATAACTGCTTTTATAAGGCACTGGCATCTAAGGTCTAAAATCTATTTCTGAAACTTGGAAAAGGGAAAAATAAATTTTTATGAAGTAGTCTTCAAAAATATCATAGCTAAATGGCTCTAACTATCCACTATCAAACATTCCCAATTCTTTGTTTAGCCCTCTAGGCCTGAATCTTGACAGCTAGTTCACTTTGTAGTTATCCCTATGCCTTTGATATTATCTAGTTATGGCTCCCAAATCTATTGAAAATTGATCATTAGGGTTAAATTTGAAACCTTGCAAATATAATATTTGTCCAAATCCATCAAGAATTTTCCATCAGTTATAAAATTCCCTTATAAGGAATTTGTGAAGTCAGGTCTAAAATATGGAAATAAAATTCTAAAAATGCACAAAACTAAAAATGAAATCTGATGAGATGTTGCTTTAAAATATGATTTTCAAACTTGGAAGTACAAATCTGACTTCACAAATGAATTTTGGAAAAATACAATGACTACCCTCAACCTAGAGATATCTTCTTGAGTTTTTTCTAATTTTTCCCAAGAAAATCGTCGAGCAAAACACTGTCGCAATAAATAGTCGAGCTCATTTTTATTTATGTTGGCCACAATTTAACTTTGCAAGTCCATCAAAATTTCGGCAAAAAATATTCGTCAAAACTTCAACGCAAAATAAGGATCGTTGAAATTTTGACGAACATCGGGGATAAAATTTTAAAAAAAAAAAAATTTTGCACAAGTACCCGACGATACATCTGATTACATAGCTTTTGTCGAAAATTTTCATCGGAGTTTGCAATCAAATGAGTTAGTGACCCTTGAAGGAGAACCAATTTTTTCACCAATCAACAACCTTCATCTAAAGAGGTTCTATGTGTAGCTTCTGAGAACCATGTTTTAATTGGAAAAATATAAAAAAAAAAGGGAAAAACAAAAAAATGGCTACCTTGATGAAAACCTGGCAAACAGGCATCTTTGTAACACCAAAAAAATTGACAAATCAATAAAATAGTAAAGAGAAATAATCCATCCAATAGTGAAAACCACTTCAGTGGTGCTATGGATAAGTACCATGGTGAAAAACCTGGCAAACAGGTGCCATGTGTAGTCGACTTCGCTCCTTTGTCTACCATCATTCCAATCAGACTTTTCACCATCACTCATAATAAATGGTTGTCTTATCCATTACTTGGAATGATTGACATCAAGTCCACTCCATTTACACACTCCATCTTGTATGTCTTATTCCCGACTGGGGGAAAATCCTCACTCTGTGTCATGTGGAACTTGTACATAGCAACCCAAAACATCAGAAAATGTCCTAAAAAAATCCAAAAACTCCAAAAAGGAAAAAAAATCAAAAACATGTCAAAAATCCCAAAAACAAAGTTGGAGTCAGTCATAGACATTATCGAACTACATTTCCTCTGTGACAAGACGTAGGCAAGCCCATTAGTCGATGTACCCCCAAGGCATTAGGTTTGTCTGTCTAGGTGTCTCATGTCTCACACACATAAAATCATGACTCTTTGTACATGTCAAAGTCATTGGTCATGTCGAACTACAAGGTCTCTACATCTATAACTTAGGAAAGGCTATCAATCGATGAGCCCCCGAGGCCACACTAGGTTAGTCCAATAGGTTTTATCACATTCACTATCACACACGTTGCATATCATCAACTTAAGTACATATTTTCAGTCAGTTATGTTAGTCAAAGTTTGGTCAAACTACGAGGTCTTTGCATGTACAATGTAGGCAAGGCTATCAACCGATGAGCCCTCGAGGCCGCATTAGGTCAGTCCTTTAGGTTATATCATTTCAAGTCCAATAAGTCAACACACACACACTTATAACAGTCAAGAAATCAAAACAAGTCATGCATCAACAAGGAAAACATCTCAAAACTATCATCAAGTCAAAATCAAACACATTGTCAGAGTGATCAACTTATGTCTTAAGCAAGATATGTCTTTCTTGTTAACAGATATCGTTAATTGTCATAGCCTCATGTAGCTTGTTGCATCAATGACATCAAGCTCAAATGTCTTATACGACACATGTCATTCTGAAACCAGGCTTTGTCATGCCTTACACAGATGATTACAAAGTCAAAACCAAACTCAACGTCTTATACGATATGTATCATCCCTCACATTGAGCTATGTCAAACATTAAACAATTACACAAGATCAAGTTTTGGCAAATACTTTTATTGGCTTTTTGACTTTATATCTTATTTTGTCTTATATTTTTATCGATTTGTGCATGAGTCTGGTTACTAGCTTTCTCAAGGATTTCCCTTGAAGGATTTAGAGAAGTAGGATGTCTTAGGACTCTTTTTCTTTGACTTTTGTCTGTCAACTATATTTTTAACATTGGATTTTGAGTCATGTTACTAGTTTCATCGAGGATTTACCATGAAGGATTTAGAGGAGCGATGAAGTCTCATGACCCATTTTTATTTGTTTGTTGTTTGTGGTTTTTCTAAACAAAAAGACTGGGACAATCTTGCTTTTAGTATTAGTTAAAGACACTCCTTTTCTACAACTTTCTATTTTTCGCAAGTGGATGACTTTTTACACCTTGGTCTATCTCATATCATCGTGTTTACTATCCATTTGTGTCATTTTATCACCCAATGATGATAAAGTGCAAAGCCTTTTGTGATTCGACAAAATATCGACGGTTGCTAATCCTAACATCCAAATTTTTCTGCTCTAACATTTCTTCTTTTTAGCATCTTCACCACCCTTATCTATGTTCCTCTATCCTTTTTTCCTTCATCTTCTAGTTTTCTTCTCCATGTCGAGAGAACACTCATGTTATTCAAACCCACCTATCCTCTCGAGGGGACATACCACTACCTCCTTGTCATTCTCCCTTTCACTGGGGCATATTTTTGATTAATTTTTCTTTGAAACAATGCGATAAACAATATTGTATCAAAGAGGGGCAAACTGTAGACACTGAAAATTGGTATAGGCCTGCGAATACCAATTTTGACATAATTTTCTAATGTCCATGGTCATGATTAAATAATGTTAATTATTTAATTATTTCCTAAACACATCTTTCTTCTATTAATTAAATAACCTTTTAATTATTTATTAATTCATTATGACCCTTATTCAACTCTGATTAATTAAATAAATCTTATTTATTTAATTACATCATTAATTGATTAGTTCCCTTTCTGAATTAAATAATTTATTATTTAATTTACCTCTTATTGTATTTCGACTATAATTAAATATTCTTTTCGAATTATTTAATTATTCAATTAACCTTTTCAATCAATTAAATAAATTATTATTTATTTAATTAAATCATTTCAATTTTTGAATGTTGAATTAAATTAACATTTAATTCATAATTAATTGTTTTTGTCACATTCTTCTATCATCCAGTTAACTAATTATTCACTCACCATCTGACTCGAGATCTATTTAAATCTGTCAGTTATCTCCGGATACAATATCTGATCGTCTCTACGAAAAGGACTCTCTGTCACAACTAGTCAATTAACTAATTCTAACTCATATGCATGAACATATTTATTAATTAAATATCTTTATTTAATTAATTAATTCATGTATGCATTTGAACAAATCATTGTCCAAGTTCTAACTTTATCTTTTTCATTCAAAGTCTTATTCTTCTATTTTTGAAGACTTTCAACTGAAGGTTAAATCATTTATTTAATCTTAATGTCTATTCTTAAATATTTTTGAACAGTCTTAACACCAAATTAAATTATTATTCTAATTTAATCTTTATCCTGTAGAATTTCCCAACTCACGTTCTAACTGACACAAAACTCACATCGCATGGTATTCAACAATCTCGATCGTTGATCTCTCTTTCGAATCTGAGTCGATCATTCAAAAACCAACTTTTTATAAATTGGTTGATCTATGCTGTTATTCCTCCTCCCAAAATCAATACACTTTTTGGAAGAACTTAATCTTTGATATTTTTCTTAGACATACGTCAAGGCCAGGCTTGCATACATATTGAAAATATGAGGGCAAGAATACCAACATGGCAAAATGGAGAAGGACAATCAAGATAATTTGAGGTAATGGATTGATATTTAGTGAGATTGTTTTATGTTTTACGTTACTTTATTTTTAATTCATTTGATTCGTTCTTTGTTGTTTGATTTAGATTTATGCATGTTTAGATTAGATTTAACCATCTTACTGTGCAACGCTATTTTATCTACATTACAATAAGTTCTCCTCCTTGAGAATGGTTTGCTTTTATCACCTTGTATTTGTTTAATTTGTCCACTTTATCTATCTAGTTTTCCATGGAGGTGGGAACACCAAAATAGGGCTTTGATTATGGAAAGCCCCAAAAAAACCCCAATATTTTTCCTCATTTGTCTTGTGTGTAGGTTGTTTGAGTGAAGCTTGGAGGAAGATCTCAAATGCAAGACCTTTTGTAAGTTGGTTCTTCACTTCTTTTGTGTATTTCTTGTATTTCCTACTTTCTATCAATTTAGATGAATAAACATATCTTAGATCTAGGTTAGTAAGTGGTTTAGTATTATTTTTGTCTGAAGGTTTAGTGCTCTATCCATACATGATGCTAGTGCACCTCTTGAAATCTAGTGCGTCGCACTGGCATCTTGATCCCACACTATCATATTTTGGTCGAGAGTTGCTCCTTCTATGACATAAATCTCAGTATCTTGCTCTTTTGGTTTTTGAAGCTATCTGTCTGATTGCTTTACTTGATATTTCTCCTTTGGGCTATTCTTTGTAATTCCTTCATTCTAGCTTCCATATCTAGTTAGTGAAACACAAGGTAGTTTAGGGTAGTCTGTTCCTTGGGATTCTCTTGGAAAGTAAGAGACTTATGAGTAGCGGATCCCCCTTCTCTACATTTTGGTGAACTTGACATGAAACATGTCAAAAAAAAAAATGATTTTTTTTAATTTCTATGATAATTATTTTTCTAAGGAAGCTTTTTATATGTTAGATGATTCTCTAGATGATTTCTTAGAAGCATCTTCTCCTATTCGTAGATCTCCTAAACAAACATCTTCATCCCAAACATCTATTTCCTCTTTGCAAGCTGAGAAGTCAGTGAACGTTGTTGTAGTCTCCATGGCTCCTTAAAAGCCTAAGAGACCCATTGTCTACTTGACTCCAATTAGCCCTTCATCTAAGATAATTCATTCCATTTTCGGGGTCCCATATCATAATGACAATAGATTTGTATACAAGGTTTTTGAAAGCTATAGGTTCTTCTTCTTATAATTTCATGGCACACACATATAACACTAGAAGAAATTAGTATAATTTGAATCAAAAATATTCTGTACCTACATCTCAACCTACTCTAGTTCCTACTTCTTTACCACCTTCTCAACCAAGTCTTCCTTTGGCACCTAAACTCGTGACTAAAGCACTTGGTGATTATGATCTTGTCGAGCAACTCTGTGTTACTCCAACGAAGATCTCACTTTGGGATTTGATTCAAACCACGTTAGTTTATCAAAGTATGCTTTAGGAAGCCTTATAAAAGATCCTCTTTCCTTCCTTTGCTAGGTTGATGGATGTTAATGCATTCATGGCTTATATTCATGTGGATTCGTCGAATATCACATTCTATCCACAAGAACTCTAGCCCCTGGATGTGCAAAAACAAGCAGACCCTTTAATGATTATAGTCTCAATAACATTGTTATTAGGCATACCCTCATTGAAACTAGCCCAGCTCTCAATGTTTGTGGTATGGATATCTTACCTAAAATTAAGGTTGACTCTTCTTCTCTAGTAGCTTCTTCTTTGTACATTCATGGATTTGATAACACTAGTTGTCAAGCCCTAGGCATGATAATCTTTCCTTTGTAGCTAGGACCTATTACCCTACCAACTTTATTTTATGTGATGTTTGGCCCCTTACCTTACAATCTTCTTTTGGGAAGACCTTGGATTTAAGCTATGGGAGTCGTGACCTCAATTTGCATTGTTCCCTAAATTTTTTAGCTAATAATCAAGTGATTGCAATCAAGGCTAACCCTGAAGTTGTCCATCTCTGTGAGTTGGTTGTCGTTGGTCGAGCCTTGATTGTTTCCACTCTTAAGAATTTTATTTTTTCACTAACCTCTGATGTGTTGACATGTTCTTTAGTAGTGTCATTTGTAGAGACTTCCTTGGAAATGAATTTACCTAAAGAGGAACAACTAAAAGTAGAGAGTCCTAAGTCTTCCCTATCTTCTTTTTCTTCTAAATTAAATGCACGTCTCATTGATTATTGGGGATCTTTGGATTTTTCTTAATTATTTATCAAAGAATATAAATTTAACTCCATCCACCTTGACCTTTCAATAACTTCAATCACCTCCATTAAGGAAGTTGATCATCCTCTCGTTGAGTAGGAAAGTTGTGATCCCATTTGAGACCCTAGTTGTTCACCTACTAAGGAGGCCAATGTTTGTAATCTTGATGAGAAGGATGGTTGTGGTCTAATAGATGTGTTTGACACCCATTGGTGGAATGATGCTCTCTATGTAGAATTGCCTTCCTTCCAAGATTTACAGACATGTTATGGCCCTAGATATAAGCTCATTTCTAAATATGGCTATGAGTATAAAGGTCTTGTGTGTATCAAACAAGGAATTCAAGTCCCTATCCAAGCTAGGCCTCATAAGCATCACTTGGGATTGGGATTCTCTCTTGAACAAGCTATACAAAAACCATGGTGGAGTGTTAATATGATTTCAGCTAAACCTCTCAATTTAGTCCATCCTAAATTGATCAAGGCTAAGGTAGGATCCAATTAAGTTCTTCTAGATTTCTTCCCTTCAAGGAAGCACTAGAAAAATTCTTAGGTTTTTACTCCCTCGTACCTCCCTTTCACTAGAAGCAATGACTCCCATACCGCTTGCACAAACAAGTATACTTTGGAGAGTTCATCTTGATTATGGATGAGGAGGATCCTCTATCTAATGTAGATGATGATGTTCCTATACCTCACCTTGAAGACCGTAGTCCTCTCCTCAAGGGGGATACTACTAGATTTTTCATGGATCCTAAATCTTCTAAAAAGGCAATTAAGATTAGAAAGTTCCTTTCTCCAGAAGAAGCTGAGGGACACTCCCATCTATTGCATTCTTATCTAGATATCTTCACTTGGTCATATGAGGATATGCCTGGTATTGATGAGTCCATAGTGGTCCACAATATAATCCTATGTCCCAGTGCAAAGCACGTGAAACAAAAGATTTGAAAGATGAATCCCAAGGTCACATTGTTGGTTAAGACTAAGATAGAGAAGTTACTAAAAGTAGGCTTTATCCATCCTATCGACTATTCTCCCTAGATCTAGAGTATCATTTTTTTTAGCAAAACAGATGGTTGTATTTGTAATTCCCTCCCCAAGATTAAGCTAATATAATACTAGAAAGTAACTAGATAAGATAAGTAAGTAATTAAATAGAAAAAATTAAAGATAAACTTCTAAATTTAAAATGTGTCTAATGTTATGGATTTAATAGCAATAATGATGAAGTCATGCATGATCCAAAATAATATTTTCCATGTTAGATACTTTCTCTACTAATCCAACAATTAAATTTACAAGAGGGAATAATAATGATAATGACACTAAAGAATTTCACAATCATTACTTTATGATGATTTTGATAATGTACACACCCAATGTTAATATAAATAAAATGAATGACTCTTCATTTTTTTAAATCAAACATTGTTGTTCCAACTTTACACTATTTGTCCACATCATTTGTATTAATTTAAACTACACATAAACATGGAACATATTTTGATAAGGTTAGTATTAAATCTCCACAATATCATTATCTTAACCCCCAAAAGATATAATATCATTGAATCAGAATCAAATAGGAGATCTAAAATTGTTAGCTAAGGTAAAATCAAGATTACATAAAAGTTGAAATATGTAATAGAATCAAATACTAAAGACGCATTGTAAGTGGTGAATCAACCTCAATCTATTTACCATTCCAAGTGAGCTATTTCATGCCTAATAATTAAAAATGAATACAATAATTTAAAGAATACTTTAAACCAATATTACAAGAATAAAAATACAAGAAATAAGCTAACAAGAACTATACCATCTAATATTGAACACACCAATGTTATAGGACTAATAACTGTAGACACCTAAAAATGACCTAGGCCTGCAAGCTCTATTTTTCATCTTCTTTCATCCTAGCATAATTATGACATTTTAATTGTGTCTTTTGTCCACCTTCGACTATTAATTAAATAATTCATAATAATTTAATTAATTCATGTTCTTTTATTCTTCATGATTATTAAATAAATGGATCTTATTTATTTATTTAATGTGTCACTAATTATCTAATGTCTTCTCACAATTAAATATATTTCTCAATTTATTTAGTTAATCTATGCCATCTATGTCTTCTTAATTATTAAATAAATATATTTTATTTATTTATCTAATATGCCACTAATCCTCAAATCTTCTTATAATTAAATATATTTAATAATTTATTTAATTAGTCAATCACCTCCTCTAAATTAAATAATTATTTCTAATTATTTAATTGCCTTATTTGACATTTCCCTCATTTTAAATAAAATAATTTATTTGGGTAAAAGCACAATAGTGTGTCACACTTTTGGCCTAGCAAATAATTTCGGTCGAATGCAGTTCGGGCGAATAGGTTTCGGCCGAAACAAAGTGCCGGTGATGTGGCACGTACGTGGCACCCTCCTTTCGCCTGAAAGTGTTTCGGCTGAAACATATTCGGCCGAAAGTCTTTCAGCCAGAACATATTCGGCCAAAAGACTTTCGGCTGGAACAAGGAAAAAAAAAAAAAAGGCCCGCATTCATTTGGACGTTCGGTCGAATGTTGTTCGATTGAAACAGGGTCAACTGAATGCACCTACTGGAGGGAGGAACTACAAAGTTTGGACAATGACCCACTTCAGCTCCCAGGTTCTCCTCTGTAACTAGTTTACCAAATGGGTTCAAACCAGGGTTATTTGGAAAATGTTTTGAATTTGGGGATTTCCAAAGCATAGTGAAGAGTTTCGATTTTAGCAAGTTTTGTTATTGTAGTGAATTTGTAATTTGGGGTTATGAGTTTTTTTCATTAAAGGAATGAGTAATATGTTGTTTTCGGTTAGGGTTTGAAGAAAAATGGTGAAATAAAATCGGTGACTACATCTGGTAAAGGCATTTCTTTGAAAAGTTTAAGAGCCTCATCAAGAACACCATTTTGTGCATATCCAACAATCATTGAATTCCATGAGAATGCATCATGTTTAGAAATTTTGTTGAACAGTTGACGTGCCTTCTATATGCTTCCACATTTTGCATACATGTCTATCAAGGAACTTGCAACTACAACATCTGACAAAAATCCACTATCTATTGATGGAGGAAAATACCCTATTTTAATGCTCCCACTTTGGCACAGGATGGGAGGATGCTAACAAAGGTTGTGGAGTTAGGCTTTACACCTACCAATTTCATTTTCTTAAAATTCTCTAGAGATTTTTCAACAAGCTCATTTTGTGCATATCCCATAATCATTACAATCCATGCGGCCACATCTCGTCTGGTCATTTCTTTAAAAATCCTTAGAGCCTCATCAAGGATACCATTTTGTGCATATCCTACCAGTAACCTTATTCATGATCCACCAATTGTGGATAAGATTCATATGGCATTTTCTCCTTGTACGTAATTAATTCACGCCTTAAAATTTCATTCTTAGAAACATATATTTTTCTCTCCTTTACCAACAGTTCAATTTGTTCTTTGGTGAATTTGGCAACTTTGATGTTCAATCCAATAGTTTCAATGGGGTCAGTATCTCCCACCCTGTGCATAGGAAGGTGGCCAAATTTTTTGTTTCGATCATCAATTTAATCACTGCACTTTTCTCCCTTGGATATAGATACCAAATCTAAAAAGTTGTATTGTTTGGGTTATATCCAAACCCTATATAGATTTTATCCACTCCCTCAGTGCTCAATTTTAGTGTTATGTTTTGATTTCTCTTGAAACTGCCAAATACAATTGTGGAAATGATATCCCACCTTGAGAGGATCATAACATAAGCCTCTTCTAGCAATTCCCTTCCTTTTTCTAGGGTGATATTCTCCACTTCCTTATCTACCTCATCCTATTCCTCTCTTAAGGCTTCCACTTCTCTTTGAAGGGTGATCTCCTTAACCTTCTCTCTTATAAAATTCCCCTTATACTCATAGAAAAATGATTTGAATTCTAGAGGTCCTTCTACTTGAAAAAAGAAACATCACAAATGAATTTTTGGCTTCAAATGTGTCTTACATTATGAGAGATTTTCTTCGAGGATTCTTTCATGATCATATTTCTTTCTAGTGAATGTTCATAGTTTTCAATAATAGTTTTTAGCACCTATACACCTTCATCTTCATATTCCACCTCTTCTTCTCCTACCATAAATGTTTCAATAAAAAAACTAATATCGGGTGTAGGCTACGGAGAGATGTGACATAACGGGGCTTGATTTTTAGCCTGCATTCACATAACATCTATTACAAGAGCATTTATTTTTCTATTAAACATAGAGGGTGCTTGTACATTCCTGGTCAATTGAACTTCATGTGAAAAAAATTTAAATCCAAATTTTATATAGGATCCCCAACTTTAGATACATGATGTTCATTAACATTTCTAATTGGATCTTAAATGTGTTGGTATCGGGTTTAGTTCCATAGTTCCTCTAAGAAAAAAATTTGTTACATGCTACATAAGGTTGCAATGAAACTCTTATCCTTGTTTATAAAGTAAATTATATTCAAAAAAAGAAACCACATCATCAGAGCAACCATTTGTACATTGATCTGACCAGGATGTTAAGCACCACCAACTGTTGTCCAACATAAGCTTATCACAATTTGAATAAATGTTTAAGTTAGGCTCGTCTATAAGTACAGAACCATCACAATGTCAAATCATTATCAAACATCAATTGCACATAGAAGTTAAAGAAACAGAGAATCTGACTTTGAGAAATAGATGATGACAATGTTATATGCCAATAGGATTGCTAAAGTAATCAAAAAAGCAAGAAGGCCTAAAAAGTCTTCATCAAGTATACAATTGAAACAGGTTGGCAAGGATCATACCATGGAAAGTCTGATACTTTCCATGCTTAAGAAATGTTGGGGGCTTCATTTCAGAAGCATTGATCAGCATGAGAAGCATACAAAAAATCCTACCCTAAGCATGCATGTAAAGCAAAAAGAGTATTTTTTCATACCCAATTCACTATTTAGTCCATTTTCCCTCTTTCAACAAGAATAGGATTTAAGGATACTCATTCAATTTACCACTGCCAAGTAAAATTCTACAGAAATCTGAACTATGATCAACCTATCAACCAAACAATGCTAATTGTTAACAGGATTGCCATGTGCACTATTCAAAAATTTAGTAGATATTAGCGAAGCATAAACATCACCAGGAATACCTCGCATGACCTAATGAAGTCATTGGACTTTCAATTAATAAAAAATTACAGGCTTCACAATCATGTCCACTTCTTTTAACTAACTCACAATAGGATAGTTGAAGAGATAATTTTGAATAGAACAACAACTCTATAGCAATGAAAATTGGAAACACTCTGGCAACCAATACGAGATTTAATTTTATATAGGATCCCCAACTATATATTTCTTATTCTAGATACATGATGTTCATTAACATTTCTAATTGGATCATATTCTACAAGAAACAAATGTGGGTATCCTTTCAACCTTTATTTTACTTTGACATTATTTAAAAATTTCTCAAGATCAATATCCTTCCTTCCATTTCCTTTTGGCAGATTATAATTCTCTAGCTTCTTGCCAATCAATTCATATCCCTTTTCAAACACAATAGAAAATTATACAAAACAAAATGTACCAATAATAAGATATTTCTTGTTATAACGCTTAAGATGCATGAAATATGAGTAGGTCAATTTCCTAAAAATTTCTAAATATGCAACCCTATCTAGAAATTTTTTTGGTAGGAGAAGTGGGGCTCCCTCAAAAACATACAATCTAATATTTGTGCATTTATCATATGCATACCAATCTCCCCAATTATGGTTGAATTTTCGTCTTTCATCCTTGTCTTTGGGTTGAAGAAATCTTTGTACTTTAGATGACAAATAATAGTCACAAGGATGACCCACAAGTTTGTATAGTGGCTTTATAAGATACTCTTCAAAGTACAAGTAATGTGACATTACAAACCTCCTATCCCAAATTGCAATCCACACTTACATAGGTTTGATATTTCTATTATCATCTATGTCTCTTATTTAGAGATGATCATGCCATATTCCCATATTTTCCCTTCATGTAATATGAGATGCAAGAATAATAAGTAATTATTGAAATGGATACCTCCATTGTTGCTCTTGATAGTTTTCCACGAGACCACATTTCTCTGAGGCATTTTTTCAAATAGCTTCCACGCCTTGTGTATGTTTCCACATTTTGCATACATGTCTATCAAGGCACTTGCAATAACAATGTTTGACAAAAAATCACTTTCAATTATGCTTTGATGGATGTCCATACCCTGCAATCATCACATTCCATGAAACTACATCTAGTTGAGGAATTTCTTTGAAAATTTGTAAAGCCTCATCAAGAATGCCATTTTGTGGGTATCCGCCAACCATTGCATTCCAGGAGATTGCATCTCATTGAGATATTTTATCAAACAGTTCACATGCCTTGTGTATGCTTCCACATTTGGAGTACATGTCAACCAGTGCACTTGCAACTACAACATCTGATAAAAAGCCACATTCCACTATACTTTGATGAACATACATACCTTGATCCAAAGCTCCTATTTTGGCACAAGCTGGAAGGATGTGTGCAAACTAGTGCACCATTTGTCAAATTCTAGGTTACCTTTTAGTTGCATACACTTTTTCAAACCTTGGATTAGGAAATTTATCAAACTTTAGATTAGACCATATTCATAAATTCAAATTATCTTGACCTTAACCTTCAATCAATCAAGTCATTATCCTTTAATTTGGTTCTTTAAAATCATATGTCTAGTTTGAGGCCACCTTGTCAATTTTCATTCTAGTCTTTGTCCATTCTTAAGGTCTTGATAAATCAGATTTGTCACTTTGACTATCTTAGTCTGGTTGACAACCTTTTCTTACGTTTACCAAAAGTTCTTAGTCTTCATATTGGGTCATATTACACCCCTTCTTCATAAACATCATATTTAAATTACACTTGCATACTTTAGTCATACCATATATTTTGATCATAGTGAAGTTTTATTACATTAAAATTTCAACTATTTTCACTTTGTATCTTTAATCTTGGAATCCATTATTTGGCATGCCTTATATCTTGAAAAATCCAAAAACCCATATTATAGGTTCATACCTTATGCTTAAGTCACACCTTTGCATTGTCATTCCTTAGCCTTTAATGTAAGGGATTGAAAATTATTTATAAACCCCAAATTTCAAATTCACCGTCCGTGCACGTACATGTGTATGTACATGTGTGTACATATATGCACGTACATTTGCACGTATGTGTGTACATGTATATGTGTGTGTACACATGTACAATATATGTATGTTTGTATTATATACATGTGTATACATATGTGTGTATGCATGTATACATATATGCATACATATGTGTGTATGTACACATGTATGTACATGCATATATATGTACATGTGTGTGTATATTTAATTGTATGTGTGTATGTATATATCTACACATTACATGTATATGTATACATATATATATATGTGTGTATGTGTGTATGCATGTACATGTATCCATATATATATATGTACATACATGTGCATGTGTGTATGTATGCATGTGTATGTGTGTATGTATATATACGTACATGTATATGTGTATATGTGCATGTACGCATGTGTGTATATGTGTATATGTGTGTGTGTGTATACATATATGTGTATAATTTTCATATAGATGTGTATGTGTGTATGTATATATACCTGTACATACATATGTATGTATATGTACTTGTACATACATATATGTATGTACGTGCATATGTACATACATACACACATACACATGTATATATGCAAATTATTCGTGCATATAGGTATACATACACACATACACATATACACATATACATGTATGTATATATACATACACACATACACATACATACTCACACACATGCACATGTATGTATGTATATATACACACATACACATGTACATACATACATGTTTATGTACACACATGTATATATATACATTTACTTGATTGCTATTGTGAGATTCTTGAATATAGTTAATGGTTAATTTTATGTTTTTTATCTCTAGAATGAATTGATGGTAGAAATTTATAATTTTCTTTCCCTATCTAGATCTTTTATGTGTTATTCATGTACATATTTTATTTTAATGATATGTAGAGCTCTAGATTTACATAGATACATATATCATGGCCGATGAGGGATCTCACCATTCCCCTCATTCTAGTGAAGAGGCTCAAAATAGATCAAATTTATATCGGGATAGTATTGTTAGATTAAACAATGCTCTAAAATGTTTAGAGCAAACATTTCACAACTCCCCCAATTTGGCTAATCGAGATAGATTATTCACTATTAGAGATGAGATTCATCGAATGATTGGGATGATTCATTCATTCAACCCTTATGATGAGATAAACATTGAGCAATTTTATTTATCTCTTGCTAGGAGTGTTACTGGCACAATGAATTATAGAGAAGTTGCCAAATTAGTTTCAGCTGAAAATGTGTTAACCATGTTCCCTCATTATAGGGGAAAAAATAGAATTAGAGGATATGTGGTTACGAGGTGTGTAGATCCTCTTGTTGCACCATTCATATACCCTAGATGGTTGGCAGCATATCATAGACGGCCTCACAATGATGAGCTGCCAGGATATTTTGTGAAGTAGTTATATGCAAAATTTCATTTACAGATAGATGTGGACTACACATCTCATCCTAAGCATGCTGGCCAAGTTAAAGGCCGTTTTTATGACAAACCACAATTTAGACATCTAGATTTGCCACCACCTGTGGATAAGAGGGCATTAGTTGGCCCAAACCTTTTGGTTTTACCAAAAATGTGGAATTGGCAACAACAGGGGAGTCAACAGCATGCTCTACTCAATCCCAAATTATTGATAACATTGCCTCTATTACGACACAAATTAATCAGATTTCATCCGATGAAGTTGGTAGATACTTATTACGCCCACAGATCAATCTTCCTCCCATGGAGGCTACATCAGCATCTTATGATCCATTTATTTGTGCCGATCTACCTACTCCTTCAAATATCGAGCATATGAACCACACGACTTTGCATAATGTGTGTAGAGTCTCATTTTCAGATTTACTAGCAACATATAGGGTCATCAACGAGGACCATGGGATCTCTCTCAACTGTGTACAAGAATTTATTAGAGAGCGATATCCTAGTACACATTCGAGCCACGAGTTGGCAACTCCAGGGGATATTCCAGAGTAGCCTATTGATCCTTTAGCTTGTCTAGGTCATCAGGATGTTACAGATCACGTTGCTCAGGTTACTATGGCAGCTGATGTTGTCCATGGTGCATATACTCAGCTTCTTTTTGGTATTGATACTGTACATGCTACAAATCCCCCTGCGATGTCCTTGCATTCTAATGAGCTTAGTGGCATTGGTAGAGCCCTCAATCAGGCATGTCAGGTACTTGAATAATTTACATTATATATACATTTAATTGTGTTCTAAAAAAATACGTACGATACATGTTTAACATGTTTAACTATTGATTGAAATTGACACGTACAAGTGAAATTTTTTAAGCAATATGGTGATTTTTCAGAGTTTGGAAATTTGGCACATGATGGCGATCCCATACAACACACAAATGAGGTACATTTATATAAATTTTTTTAAACATATATATATAAGTCGTACATGTACACACACTTAAATTAAATTAAATTTTAAAAGTTCATACATGTGTGCATGTACTTGAACACATGCAGGGCTCAGGACACGCATCCAGAGAGCTTGGATTGGGACATGGATCCACACATGATCATGGTCCCATGCAACACATACCTGAGGTACATTTAAATAATTTTAAATATAATTTTTAAAATTTAATTGTACTCAATTTGTAAGTTTGAACATGTTGAAAGTCTGTACAAATGTATATATATGTAAGTTTAGATAATTTCATGTGCACGTACTTGAACACATGCAGGTTTTGGGATGAGGCTCAAGACACGCATCCAGAGAGCTTGGATCAGTACATGGATCCACACATGATCGTGGTCCCATGCAGCACATACCTGAGGTACATTTAAATAATTTTAAATTTAATTTTTAAAATTTAATTGTACTTGATTTGTAAGTTTGAACACGTTGAAAGTTTGTATGTACAAGTATATATATGTAAGTTTAGATAATTTCATGTGCACGTACTTGAACACATGCAGGTTTTGGGACGAGGCTCAGGACACGCATCCAGAGAGCTTGGATCGAGACATGGATCCACACATCTTGGATCAGGAGAGGGATTAGTCCATGGATTGAGGGAGAGATCGAGGGAGAGATCGGACCATAGATCTGATGATTCTATTCACAGTAGATTTCCCTCTCTTTGAGATTAGATTATTATGTTGTCTAGACACTTCTTATGATTTATGTACATTACATGTTTATGTTTTATGGTATATATTTGTACACTTGTTATGATTTACAGATCACATTCACACATGTTTGTACATGTTTTATGGTTTTTTCATAGATTTGTTATTGTGCATTATTATGGTTTTCAAACACTTGTTAAATGTATATATTTACATCGTGCAAATTCTTACATGGTTTTATTTATTTAGCAAGTTTGTACAGGTTTAAATTTAAATTTAAATTATGGTTTGTTCACACAAGTGTTACACACATCTATATTGACAAGTTAACTACTTTTAACTTTCAACTAAGTTAGATCATGTATAATTATGATATACATAAATTGTATTCAATTATCATGCACGATATATATATATACAATTGTATGGTACAATCTCTAGCTAATCATATTGAAAATATTTAGATCAAAATGATCTTATAGCTATATAAATACCATATTACAAACTTTAGGCACTTTGCTAAAAATGGAATCTAGGTCACTATTTACTTTTTATTGATTTGGAATGTTCTTTAGCTTACATCATAATAGTCTGGAATGAGCAACTATTTTATAGAGATTCAAAACTAAATAAAATAAATCATAAAAATTAAATTGTAAGTTATACATGTATGTATATATCACTAATATACTTCATCTAAAAATAGCAATGTAACCTTTACACAAATAATACTAGATCTTCTACAAACCATGTTGTTAGGATAAAATAATTCCTACACATGTTGCACTCCAAATCCTTCCTACACAAGCATTGAACTTGTAATTTAAGAGAGGGGTAAAAAATAGGTAAATAAATTAAATGAATAAGATTAACTATCAAATGGATTAAAATACCATTTTGTGCCAACAATAAGATCTCTTGGATGATATTAAAATCCTCTATTAAAACAAATTTGGATTATTCTTTTTAAATAAAAATTTAAAGGATGTAAATAAAGTTTTTCATGCTTCAATTAGCACAAAATGGTCACTTAGGAAGGGTTCTATTATTGTTGGAAATGTTTATTGTGATTCTAGAAAAAATATTAAAAACTTGTCCTAGGGTTATGATTCTTATTTAGATTGTGTGCCTAATTTAATGAAACATGTTATTTGGGCCAATTAACAAGAGTAACTTTAAATATCCTTTACACTTCAATCTCTACAAAGCTTAGGATGAATTGATCCTTAAAGGATTTAAAGGATAATCATACATAAATTTTATAATTTACTTTATCAAAATAATTCTAAACCTTAAGACAGATTGAATTCATTCTTTACTTTGTCACTGACGCTTTTCTATGTGAACTTTTGTGATCTCATTTGTTAACTTGTAGGTTTATATTTTCCTTTATTGGGGTTATTGCATTTTTCATATATATATATTTTTTAGGATTTTTTATGTTGTTAGGATAGGATCCTTTATGAGGGTGGATGACATCTTCCATTAGTGTAATTAACACCTATTTTTGGTGGTTAGAGTTATTTTTATTAGTTCTATTTTTCTCCTCTCTTATGTATATATACTCATGACCTTTTCTCTATAGATGCCTGCATAATTTCTTATTAGAATGGTGATTATTCATATTAGGATTAGAATGAGTTCATGATTATACATGAGTTCACATGTGATTAGGATTAGAATGGTTATTATTAGATAGAACATGCGATCTTTAATGAATGATTAGGATGAAGGGGGATGCTTAGGATGAAAATAATAATTTTCTAGGACGTGACATGTATACTAGGATATGAAAATGGATGATCTTGAAAATTTGAAGGTGAACAAGTAAGGTCATATTAACTTTCAAAAATTTATGACCAAGCCTTTGAAAAAACCCATTCTAAATCATGCCACATGTTCCAATCAATTTATAAATTATATATATAGATCTAGCTCAATCTATAAAAAGTTTAAGTATGTACACACGTGGGTATCCAAAAAACAACTTAAAGCTCCTGGTACATAAAATCTGGATCCTCTCTATCTTTAATTATCTCTAAAAAAATTTCATGATCTTCAATAGGCAACCTCCACTTTTGTTTGGCACGTCCTTTTATAGGTAAAGTTTCTAAATTTATTTTTGTTACTATAACTAGGTGACTGTAATGTAGAACCTTTTGTCCTGGCATATAATCAACAAAATAAATACCATTTTTATCTGTCTTTATTTGTTGATAATATGAGCCTTCAATAACGACTGATCCAATGGGATACTCTTTTCCATCACCATCTGTCATCAATTCCACCAATTTGCTTTTTGGTTGCGTACATCTTAGTAGATAGTAATCTACACCTTCCGCATTGTCAGGATCTGCAACAACAATGAAAATATCTCCTGTACACACCATATATTTTTAATCAATTTTAACTAAATTAAACACATGCCCTTAAAACTTACTTAAATATGGAATATATTTAAATCAAATTTAACTAAATTAAGATCAATTTTCATACATGTAACAACTAAATCAGATACACATTCGTAATCAGTTGAATAGAGAGGATCGTAGACATCAACATTGTCATCTTCAACAAAAGGAGGCATTGATATTAATTGTTTCATTTCCCATTGTGAAACATACCCATCTCTAATATTCTCACATTGAACAATATTTGCATTGTTCTCAATGCAATCATCACAAAAACATGATTTTTCTCTCATATTAATTACATGAGTCTTACTACTTCCCATTGTCATGATTTGATGTAGACTTCTAATACCATGAATTGCTTGACAATTATAAGGATTTGATCGATCAATATCTGTAAATTCAAATTTGAAAATTCAATTAAAAATCATGTACACTTGAACTTTGAAATTCTTGATTTTTTAACAAATTTTGACTAGATGTACCTATAACTTCCCAAAAATAAAGTGTGTTGTATGTTGAGTTGCAAGCAGAAAAATGAATTTTACACCATTCAAAAATTTCATTTGCATTCTGTATGGCATTACCTGCAAGTACACATGTGTTGGCACAATTTTCCACCTATTACTTTCAAGGAACTTATAATAATTTTAAATTTAATTTAAATATATATATATATCTATAATCTTTTCAAAAATATATCTACATGTTCCATATATATATATGGTGAAAGTTACCAACAAGTTCATGTTGACGAAGTGCACGCTTCACACATGCTCCTGCTCCATTGTGCTCTCCTTTTCCATGTCCACTCTCATAAAAATTCCACAAAAATATGGTGTTGCGTCTAGCATGTTGATGGCTTAACCAAACAAAAGCTTTTGAAGACTTAAATTGTCCTGCACAAAGTTACAAATAATTGTACACTAAAACCAAATTAGCTCAAGTCAAAAAAGTAATTATATATATATATATATAACTTGCAATTAGACTTGATTTAAATCTCAAAATTAAAAGTAAATATAAATAAATAATTTTTTTTTAAAATGACATGTAAACTTACCAGCACATCCATCAGACCATATCCAGTGTTGTTCTTGATTTATGCCACATCGTCTCAGGTCCTAAAAAAGCATTTTGAAACAATGAGCTGCATAGCTTCTATCATGATTTGTATAATCACTGATATAAAAGTGAACCTCTTTGATGATAATTCGACCATCTTTGCTACTTTGTATTCCATCAACCTCTAATTCAGCATGCCTATAGAAAACTTGCACAAAGATTGCAACTTGCTCTGAATGATAATATTGACTTTGAATCTCAATTTGAGGACTAAATGTATAGTTCTCAGAGAAATCTACAATAGAGAGGATACAACCTGGTGGAAAACAATTCTTTGAATCACGAAATTGTTTAGCTTGCCATTTTGCACCATGACAATGTTGGATATGTGGATATATGATATTGCAAAATTTACTCATGAATTCATTGTAAGGCAATCCACTCTCTTTGAGAACAATTTTTTTGGCCTCAACTCCTGACTTCGTTAAGTATGTATCATATTCATATCTCTTCCAAACAACTTGCATTTCATTATTGTCAACATGTGAAAGATTCTTCAAATCTCCACAATCATTACATACATTTTTTATACATTGAACATTGAATTCTTTTGATTTTTCGCATACAAGAGACTTCACAAATTGTGTTGTACTTCTAGGGATGGCTAAATTTTGATCAATTGTTGTCATAGCTTTTCTATATGATTGTAGATGTAAATCAAATTCAACATGATTTCGATAAGTTCACTTTGTGTTGTATCTATAAAATGTTTTGGATGAGAAATTTTTGTACCATCGTCACTTATTATTTGTATAGTATCCCTTCTATTGGATGAAACACGAGAGTGAGTAGTCCAATATTCAACCAACCATTTCTTTACATCTTCTGAAATTCTATCTTTTCGGGGAACCCTACAAATATTTACCCAATTTTTCTCAATTTTTCATCTATACGATTTGTCTTTTCAATATGCCTTTGAACAGTTCTCCTAGAAACATTTAGTAATTCATAAATTGCTTGAACTTGTCTTCTATGTGATAATTTCTTACTAGAAATTACAGTCATCAACGCTCTATGTGCAACACTTAAATCACTAGATCGATTCTTTTTTTCAATACATTCTAATGCTTCTTGCAAGTTTTCAACAATTGTGTGTTTTAAATCTAATGACCTTTTCCTATTATCAACCCCTAACAACTCCAAAACAGGGGTCATTTCTTTTCGTCTAAATAACTTTGCAACTAATTGTGCTCTTCCAATTAGAGATTTTTCTTCAAAAAAATCATCCCATATTCTTTTTTAGTGTAATTTTAATGTGCTTTCAGATAAGATATCTTCAAATGAAAAATTATTGAAAAGATAATCCTCATCCATCTCCATTAGATTTTCAATACGATTGTCCAAAAAAAAACTATTATTAGGTTCAGTTTGTTCTTGTACCTGTACGTCACCTTCATCATTGATATTTTCCATGGGTTGTTCTTCATGAGATGTTCCTTCACCTGCTCTTCTCTTCCTCTGTCTTGTTCGTGTTCATTCATACTTCCTTGATCTATTCCTTTTACATGCCATCACAAATTGCACTCAAATTTGAATTCACCTGCATACAAATTTGTACACACATGATCTTTCAATGAAACATGTACTTGATTAATATTGCATTTAAATATCTAAGACTTAAAAAAACAATGGAATAACATATATCTAATTGGTGATCAATAATAATGAAATCTAAGAATATAAATAGTGAAAACAAAATTCAAATGTATTAATGAAAATAAAAAACATAATCAATTAAATAAGTTCAAGATCAATGTACTTTCCAATATTTCTCTCCTATTGTTTAAATACATTTTCTTTTGTCAAAATAAACCTTCTAACTTGTTGATATAAACATTATTTTGTCGAAATAATTTTTCAGATAATAGTATATCGATCGAGTGAGTTTTGGTCGAGTCAATAAGCTTTCCTTAGTCGAGATCAAATATATTTTGGTCGAAATATATTTTATTGAATTACTTGAGTTGAAAAATCTAAAATAAAATCAAATATATTATATACCGCCCAATTTCGGTCGAATCACTTTAGATCAAAACATTTTCAGCCGAAAGGATATCGGTCAAAATAGTTTCGGCCGAAACTATTTCGACCGAACAGTACTCGACCGAACATGTCTAGGTGGCATCCTACATGGCAGCATACTCACCCTTTTTTGAAACATTCAACTTTGGCAGAGTGTTTCTCCTCTCAGAATTATTATTTTGCAGAAAACAAAAATACCCTTTTGTAGAGCTCAGAGTGATGAATCCAAATATATATATTTTTTAAAATAATGAAAGTAGGTTGTTAAAATGAAAAAAAAGGTTGATTAGAAATTAAAAAAAATATAGTAAAACATATTAAATTTTTTAAAAAATTATATGGTGCAATAGAGCAGATGGTCTTCTTCAAAAGGGTATAGTTGAAGGCCCGTGAAAACTGTCAAATTCTGACATGTTCAACTTTAAAATGTTATTACGAGTAAAATATACATCAAAATTTGAAAAAACAAAATTCATGCAGTAGATATTGAAGTTACCTATTTAGGGAAAAAACAATTAGAGAAAAATAATGTTTTTTTCAGTTTGTTTCTTGACGGCTTGCGAAGTCACTGTTTTTTGAAATTTTCAGCATTCCAAAATTTGTCCTTAAATTGAAAAAAACATAATGAAAATGATTTTTTTTTTAAATTTAAAAAATTATAGGTTTAATATTCATCAAAAGTTCTACATTTCATTAGTTTACACCATTTTGAAATTCAAAACATAAAGACTACTTTTATGTGGCCGAAGTTCAAAAAAAATTTTGTTGTTGGCCAATTCCTTTATAAAGTGTGACACAGGTTTGTGCTTTTACCCATTTAAAATAGCCTCACATGGTTAATTGTCACTTCTTTTAGTAAATAATATTAAAATCAATTATTTACTATCTCACTAAATCCATATTTTGAATTAATTTAATTCAAAATGGTAATATTCTTCTACAAATCAAGTAATTGCTAAAATTATTGATTTTCTAAATCTCATCTTCTTGTTAACCTTATCTTCTTTTTTTTACTAATTTTCATCTCATTGTCACATTTATTCTCCATCCTTGATTTAATTTCTTAAATTAAATCTTGTCCACTCATTTGGGAATCTTACCCTAACCCTAATTGAGAGTTGTCATTTTGAATCTTGACCATTTATTCTAGGGCATTTCTCACTCCTCAATCGCATCCGCCCATCCAAAATTGCATTCTCTATAAAATACCAATTTTGTCCTCTTTTTCAAGGATCTTGAATATCTTGGAATTTGATCTCTTAATATTTTGCGAATCACTTTGTTTCTTAATCTTGAATCTCTTTTGCATTTTATTGAGTCTTAGATTCCTCTTGTTGTGTCATTTAGTTACTTACATATAGAATTTAATTTATTTTGCATAGATTTTAAGAAATCCTTCAACACTTGGCTTAGGGCTATTCCATAGCATAGAGTTGCTTATCATAATCTGAGGGCACACTTTACATTTCAGCAAGCTAGAAGGTGCAATGGAAGTCATTCATGGAGGAAGAAGGATTTGGTAAGCTCGTTTTAGTTTATTTCCTTTCTTTATTTCCTATGCATTCTATTGATATTGTGGATTTGATTAATATACTTGTATGTTTGCTAACAACCTAATCTTGTAGAAAAATCCTCAATTACAATAACACAACAACTTGAGATTGATTATGTATATTTGCAGTATACACACACAACTAAACATATACATATAATTCATGTCTATTTAGTTCGTTAACATTTGTTAGTAATTGTACTTTAATGGATTTAGAAGCTATAAAATTATAATTCTTTAATTAAACCTTATTTCTTTACTTCATAACTCTACCCAAAATATTATTCTTCTTACAAAAATTCTTAGGTGATTTTAATTACCAACTTTGCTTACTATACCTAGACTCTTCTATGATAAGTTATTTGAATCACTTTGATATAAATTCAAATATTCTTATTCTTGGATTAAATGTAGATATTGTTCATCCACTAACAAACCAAATAAATAATTAATCTCTCTAACAAGAACACAATCTTAAAATTAAGAGGATAAATAAAATCAACAATTTGGAACCCATATTTCTAAGCACTATACAATTAAGACTCTTAATAGATAACTAGAAACTAATTTTCAAAAAAAACTAACTTAAGAATCCATGTAAGGGTTTTTTCTCATGTTTCTATCTCTCTCATTGAAAATTTCCTTCAAATATTTCTCTTTCCTACATGATACCCTAACTTGGTTTCACTCATTTTTTTTTTCTTTTCAATTTATTGTTTTAGTTCAAAGTAGGAGATAGTAATGTTTTAATCATAAATTCTATTTTATTTACTGGGTTTCTCTAATTTTTGGATATGTTTAACAAATATTAGTTTTCTAGAAACCCTTTAAATTTTACCATCTAACTCTTTGTATTTCATTCTTTGTGAACAAATTTTTAGGACTTTTTACGATAGATTTTTATTGTGAATAAGGATGTCAATGTTTTCTTAATAAATCATAATTGGTGATCTAGGTTAATACAATTTTTTAATATGTTTTTTCTAAGATTAATAATAGAAAAAATCATTAAATTATATTTTTTAATAGCATGTTTATCAATTTTTATGATCAAATAGATGAAACTACATTAAAATGAATTATTGTTTGTCATAGGGGCAGCAATATTGTTACCTCATGTAACGCCCCACCACGTAACCCTAGAGGAAGTTGCAAACAACTACTTAAATAGGCTAATTTTTTTTTGTTTAAGTACAATTAATATACAAGTTCGCTTCCCAATGCAAACATCCCCTAAGGTTACGAGACTCAGATTACTTATAACCCACAACAACAACATGAATATAAACCATGTCAATTATTTAGACAATAATTAAACACATACATTCCAATTAAGATAATTTACATCAAGCATAAAGATAACTATCCAATCCATTTATCCATAATTAAATATTACAATTACAACTCTCATTCCCCGAATGAGGCAAGTCCAATAAACAAGGTTACAGCTACAACTTCCACCTCGATAATAACTGAGGGGTAAAATAATACAAGATCAACTGAAATGAAATAAAGCAAGAACTGAAATTGAATCCCACGAACTCTCCAACTGGAAGCCTCATCCACAAGAACATGAAGAAAGAACCCAATGGATTTAGGTGCACACCACCCAACCAAGTGGAACCCAAGGGCCCACCCCCCGTGCTAGGAGATAGTAACAAGGAATCCAAGCCAAGACCAACACCACTAGACACAGGCTAAATCATGACTAAACCAAACTGACACATCCAATGACATGTACCACACAAGCACATCACAGGTACAACTCAAGTACAACATAAGTACAACTCAACTTGGTTACATTGCTTCCAGAAATAAACCAGATCAAGTATGTTAAAAGAACCATACACATAATAATCGAATACCAACTATGGTCACATCAGGTATGTTTAAGGAAACCATACCCACAAGATCAAATACCAACTATTCCTCTCCTCCATTTCCAACTTTTCCAAAATTTCATCCTCCCCCAAAATTATGAAGCAAAATTCAAACATAAGGATAAAACCGTAAAAATCCAACAACCACCCTCATAAATTCTCCAAAATAGAAAAATGCAAAATATCTCAATTTCTTCAATTTTTGAATTCAACTTTCAAATTTGACTTTTTAAATTATTTTCTTTTATTTTAAATCTCATCTTTTCAATATTCTCAATTTCACACAAAATTCTATTAACTCCAAAATGGAAAAATTAATTTATTTCCAATCAATTAATTTAATTATCAATAAACTAAATCTAATCAAAGATTAAATTTATTTATTAATAAATTAAATTAGTTAATAAATTAAATTACATTTTGACATAAACTAGATAAAGTTAAATGGCAATTTAACTACCAAGCATATATTTTAACCTTTTTCCAACTTCTAATTTAAACTGAAACCAGACACATTGAACAAAATAAAACAACTGGACCACACTATGATTAGGGTGGCGACTTGGCACAGAATCCTAGTTACTATCTCCCAATCGATTACTGTTGGCTAATGGACACACTCGAACCTGTGAAACCAGGTGGAGTCGATGTCCTGTACCTGTCAACCTGCAAACACAGAGTATATCCACATGCATATATGTCAAAGTTAAAACACACCATGAAGAGGGAATCAAAGAATCATAGGGCACTCGCAAGTGAGTGATGCGACCCGTCCCCTTCACCAATATAATATTACTAACTGACGAATCTAACATCATTAATATGATCAAAACATAAACATCATTAATTCAATTATCTACTATGCTAATCCAAAGCATGCCATAATGATAACATCAAAAAAATACACCATCACACCAAAATATCACATTCACATCACTTTACAGATAGCGATCTAATAGTAACCGAGTACCACAGTCAAGATACTAACAGAAATTAAGACATAACCAAACAAAATACTATTCGATAAAAAGAGCAAAACGAAGGGGTCTTACATCCTCCCCCCTAGGGTCAGGCTTACTCTTGGAAGCCTACAACTACCCCTATTGCAAAATCCATACAATCATCCATAACCAAGGGTTTCAAACTGAACCACTCCAAACCTCAGCACAAAACAACAGCAACTCGTGCCATAAACATCTCAGCCAAGAACATTGTTAATCCAGCCAAGATAACATGGTGAAGCAACCTCCAACCAAGTCTCCAAAAACACATAACTATGGACTATCACACATAATACACCTATGTACCAATACACAACACCGAAAAGCGGTATACCCATCCATGATAGAAGAAACCATGAACCAAGAACAACTAACCAACTCAATTAAATCAACACCAAACCAGTATCTAGATGGTGTTAGGTCGAACAAAGAGTGAGACCATCCAACAAGGCCACCATGACCTGTCTCTTGTTGTGTAAGGTGATCAGCCTCCAAGAGATAGCGTCACACCAAGGTGAGTAGTAGGTCCTAGCTACAACACAACCTCACATACCTCCATCCTCAACGTTTCCTATATCTACTTCCTTGTACACACTCACCAAGTCCGTTTCATACGTCCTTGGAGAGGAATAACAACATAGCACATAGCCAACATTGAAAACAACAAAGATAACTAGCTTAGCCACCAAGTTCATAAGGAAGATAAAATTAAAGTTTCATTTCAACAGTAAAGAAATAAATATGCGTAATTTCAACACTGAATCAAATTTATAACCACTAGTGTAATGCCCCGCTAAGTAACCTTAAAAGAAGTTGAAATTAACATCATAAGCGAACCAATTTTTTTTTTTTTTATAAAGTGAATTTAACATACACATTCACTTACTAGTTAACAACAACCTCTAAGGCTACAAGGTTAGGATTACTTAAACCCACACATACATATTACATATAACCATAGCCTTATGAACTTTATGAAATCACCATCATACATCATAAGAATATCACATAACATAATAAGATAATCAACCGAGATACAATCTCATAAACATTATCTTCAAACCAATAGTTACATCACTCATTCCCAGAATGAGGCAATAGTACAAAGAATTACAATTACAAAATTCCACCTCATAACATAAGAGGGATAAAATAACTTATACAAGTTAAAATATTACAATGCAAGAAATTACAACACGAACCGCGAGCTGTCCATCTAGATGTCTCGCCACCAAGTACTGAAGATAGATGGGGACCCAACGGTTTTGGTGCATGTTCCACCCTACCAATGTGGTACCCGAAGGCCCACCCCCCATGCTAGGAGATAGTAACAAGGTAACATGGACTAAGATCTACTACCTCTAACCAAAGGCAGACTCATACTGACTCAAATTGACATAACCAACCAAATAAATTAACAAGTACAACTCATTCACCATACAAGTACGAATCAAGTACAACTCATTCACCATACAAATACGAATCAAATACAATGCATGTACAAATCTAGTACAATACAAGTACAAATCAAATACAATACATGTACAAATCAAGTACAATACAAGTACAACTCCAACATCACTAACATAGGTCACATTGCTTCCAGACACAATAATAATCAAGTATGTTCACAGAACCATACACATAAAACAATTAACAACAGTTGTCCTAGATAGAGTGTCATTGCAAGGTTTGTCATGAGATCTCCTCTGGGCATTCTTCATAGGCTCCGGCACAAGTAATCCTGGTGGCCTCAACCGAATCCCGGCACTCATACTCACTCATATGGAATCAACTACCTCTCGCAAGAACTAGATAGTTGATCTTGCCGTTCCAGGCCTTCTCACTCATCCCAAGTCTAAACAAACCCTTGTGTCTATGAGTGAGGATTAAATTATCTTGATTAATGTGAAGTTAGTCCTAATCTTCTAAGTACATTATTTTAATTATCACTTGTTTAAATCACTCCTAAAGGTTATCCAGTTTACCTCTTTGGGCTCTGGCACCTAACAGAAACCACTCTTCTATTCGACAACACACACTCAAACAATCCACCAAGGGAACCATAAGTGCATACCAACTAGGCATCATAATCCACTCCAACATAAGGAGGATACAAATAATAGAACTCACTCCATACATCTTGGAGGCAACAAACACATAGTCCACTCCTTTCACAGGAGGTACAAAAGATCCCACTCCAAACATCTTGGAGGCAATAACACATAGACCACTCCTTTCACAGGAGGAAACAAGGTGAAACCACATAACAAAGTCACTCCATACAAGGAGACATGGATCCCATAATCCGCTCCTAAACCAAGGAGGTGCAAACATCCCCGTTCATGAAAATCGGGTAAAACTGAACATGCACTACCCAAGGGAAAACAACTGGATGGCATAAAGATTCAATAACCCTTATCCTCTAAGTTCTTCTGGAAGACTTATAATTTAGGACTAACACTAAATTGCAAAACCAACAATGCAACTTGACGACATAGCAACAAAAGCATTCAAGTCATCAATCAAATCTAATATTTGGATTTCCTAAATCCATACTCATTCAATAGGTAGGGTTAACAAAGTCAAAAACATGATAACTAGATCATCTAAAATAATCATAACCCCTATTTCCCTTTTCATTATTGAAAATCTAAAACAATTAAACTTACTTCCCTTTACTGAATACAGAGAATTAAATCCTTTAAGATAATCATGAGGAAGATACTACTTTTGGATATACTAAATCCATATCTCTTTCATAATCCGATCATAATGATTCAATTAATCTAAATAGAAATTAATAAATAACATAATTGATTGCCTCATCAATAAAACAACTTCTTAATTTACTTTTAAATCGACACAAATCCATGCAAGTAAACTATTTCCATTTCCTAACCAACTCTTACTTCTCATTCAATTTTCTATTTAACACATTCAATCACTTTAATGTAATAACATATTGTTTCTCTATCCATTTTCCATATACACTAATCAATCAATTTTTAAATCTCTATTCAATAATACATTGCATGCATCTCATTAAAATAAAATACGATAATGAATTTTACACTGAATATATATATATATATATATATATGCTCCATATTATATAGACACCATTAATATTCCATTCACAATGACTAGATTTCTCTATGGAACTAAATAGAACATAATAACTATTTGCCTTTTTCAATGTAGTTAGTTCCTAAATTTACTTCTAATGCAACCTAACACTATTGCAAACAATTTTTTCCAATTTTCTATCTAGAGTCTATGTCTCATCAACCATCCATTTAAAAACATGAAATTTCATCAATGTATAAAAATATCTTTTGGCTTGTCTGTTTGGCCACACATTCATATTGTTTTTAATTAAATCTCATTAATTAAAACAAACATTTAAATATAAATATTTCTATAATTCTTCAATATATTTAAATATCTTTCCCTATACATTTTCTACACATACTAATTATCTCTTTTAGAACACTACTAATACCCAATTTGCAAACAACAGAATAAAATAAGATAAAATATTATTTATTCTCTCCAATGGATATATATATCTTCACTATATATATACTAAATATAAATTAATATATTTAAATATATTTAATCATTAACATATCTTCTATCCTTTGCAGAATATCAAATTGATTAATTCAAAATAAAATATCCTTTATCATCAATATTCCAAAATATAAATATATTTTTTCAATTAAATCAAATTAATAATTGGATCTTTTACATATGGATTTAAATTTCACAATTCAATTTTAAATTATGCATTCTTTAAATCAAATATTTAACTCCTTCAATTAAACTTTAACATGCCATTTTAAAATAAACAATAATTTCCCCATATGTTTATAATTTTAATTCCACTAATCTAATATACAAATTTTATTTAAAATAATATAAATAAATATAATACTTTAGTATTATAAATTATAATATAAAATATTATTAAATAATATTTTAATATTATAATAACAATACATAAAATATTAATATTTATAAATATCAATTTATTATTATTTTATTTTGAGAACAGCCATGAGAAAATAATTTAACAGCAGTCTCATGTTTCAAGAATAACTCAAAAAATACGATCTGGGTATTTGCGATTTTTGGACAGGAGTAAGAAAATTTCAAAATGAAAAAATCTTTTAAATTTTCTAAAAACCCAGTTTATAAAAGTGAAGTTATAGGCGACGCAATCAGACCATTTTACCATGAAAATATAACTATAATGCAGATTTTAAAATCCGATTTTTAATAACAAACAGAGGGTTTTATTTTCTAAAATCATTCTAAAAGCATTGTTCAATCTCTATGTTTGATTTCAATAACAATAAAATCAATTTCTCCAAATAATGTAAATTCAACTAAGGTTTTCACAATTTTCACTCAAGAATTTTCACAAGCAAAGTCTGTAACTTTATTTAATTCTTTTCTTCTAATATCAAATTTATTTTCTAAAACAGATTTAACAAAAAAATCTTTAATCATTACTATTTTAAATAAAACAATCAAGAACAATAAAACACAAAGAAGAAAACCTGGTACAAGAAGCTACAGGAAGAGATGAATTTTTGATGCAAGCCTCCTCCAAAGATTTCCTGAATTTTCTTCAATCCTCCAATGAATCCAATCCAAAATCCAACAAATGCAAACAATCTTTCCTTCAATCAATTCTACAATCAAACTTTCTTCAAACCCTTGTGCCAATTGTCCAAAATTTCTTCGCTGTTGTAAAAATGTATTTTTTTTCTAAAAACTTTTTGCCTTAAAATTAAAACATGTATTCTTTAGAAATCAAAAATACCTAATTCAACCCTAATTCACATTACATGCAAATTAGATATTTCAATTTCAATTTCAATTTCAATATTTACAACCCTAACTCATATTACATGCAAATTAGATATTTCAATTTCAATTTCATTTTCAATTTCAATTTCACTTTTCAAAAACCCACTTTCAATTTAAAATGCAACTTCAAATAATAAATTAATTTTCAAAGTTGCAACCAATTTCCCAAATAAACATTTGATTACAATTTCTAATTTAATTCCCACACGTTGGAATTAAATTCCAAAATTAATTCTAATTTTTTTATTTCCTTTCATTCTCTTGCATCACGTTTAATTAATTAATCTAATTATTTAATAACTAAACTCAACCCTCTTGGATTAAATTTAATTAATTAAATAATTTAAATATAGTTAATTAATTTAAGTATAAACTTTTATCCACATTGCATTATTTAAATTAAATAACCATCAACATGATTTAAATGTAATTATTCAAAATATCTATTTCTAAATCAAGAATGCTTCAGAATTAAATAACATCAAAGCAAGACAGACAATGACTCGACCCACACAACTGACAACACACTAAGGCTAGGGTGTAAACTTGACACATGTTACCTAGCTACTATCTCCCGTTCAACTTAACCGTTGGATCGACACACTCAAACCTGTGAAGCCAGGTGGAGTCGATGTCATGTACCTGCAATCCTGCAACCAAGTAAACAACATCATACAATATATCCAGCATATAATACACACTGTGAAGAAGGAATTATGGATTCGCAGGGCGCTCGTAAGCGAGTGATGCGAACTCGTCCTCTTCACCAATACACTCATCGAAACTGACACTTTTATCATAATCCAGTAATCTCATAATAACATCTCATGTTAACTCTACAACATCATTAATCCATAATGCAAGTGAAACAATAATCAGATAACTGCATCTCACAATAATAGTTGTCACTCAATAGTAATGATCAAATCATCATAACAAAATGTATCAAGTATCAAAGTAACTGCAACCAAACATAGTATAAAGCAACTTGAACAAGAGACAAAACAGAGGGGTATTACAACTAGGGTTATACGAAAATAAGATCACAAGTTGTGGCTAAACCTTCACAATCAAATATAACCAAGTGTTGGCCCTCACAATCAACTAAAAAAATCATCAATAACCAAAAGAAAGTTCACAATATTCAAAATTTCACTATACAACAATTGTGTGACTAGTTACTAGCCACTAAACGAGGAAGGAGGGAACCATGTCTGACTAGAATAATAATAGCCCTTAGGTGGTGCGGAATGAGCATGCAATCCACATGACCCAGAGTGTATCCACGACTCTCAAACAAGATACAATTGCTGATTTTTTACATTTACCGGGGTATTATTACATACATAATCCCATAGGAACATTCAATTCCAAACTCATGGGATACGTATCAAAACTTCCCAACCAAAACCTTTTATCAGGTTTCTTTCACGTTACTCTTTTCCACAGAGTACATCATGCTAAAGTGGAAGCCATGAACACATGATCGCTTAACAACTCCATTGACAATTCGCAGGGACAACACAGTGGGCACAAATATACCCAGAGAACCCAGTGTTTAAACCTAGGCTCTGATACCATGTGTAACTCCCTACTAAGCAACCCTAGAGGAAGTTACAAACAACTACTTAAACAGGCTAATTTTTTTTTTTGTTTAAGTACAATTAATATAAAAGTTCGCTTCCCAATGCAAACATCCCCTAAGGTTACAAGACTCAAATTACTTATAACCCACAACAATAACATGAATATAAACCATGTCAATTATTTAGACAATAATTAAACACATACATTCCAATTAAGATAATTTACATCAAGCATAAAGATAACTATCCAATCCATTTATCCATAATTAAATATTACAATTACAACTCTCATTCCCTGAATGAGGCAAGTCCAATAAACAAGGTTACAGCTACAACTTCCACCTCGATAACAACTGAGGGGTAAAATAATACAAGATCAACTAAAATAAAATAAAGCAAGAACTGAAACTGAATCCCACGAGCTCTCCAACTGGAAGCCTCGTCCACAAGAACATGAAGAAAGAACCCAATGGATATAGGTGCATGCCACCCAACCAAGTGGAACCCAAGGGCCCACCCCCTGTGCTAGGAGATAGTAACAAGGAATCCAAGCCAAGACCAACACCACTAGACACAGGCTAAATCATCACTGAACCAAACTGACACATCCAATGACATGTACCACACAAGCACATCACAAGTACAACTCAAGTACAACATACGTACAACATAAGTACAACTCAACTTGGCTACATTGCTTCCAGAAATAAAGCAGATCAAGTATGTTAAAAGAACCATACACATAATAATTGAATACCAACTATGGTCACATCAGGTATGTTTAAGGAAACCATACCCACAAGATCGAATACCAACTATTCCTCTCCTCCATTTCCAACTTTTCCAAAATTTCATCCTCCCCCAAAATTGTGAAGCAAAATTTAAACATAAGGATAAAACCCTAAAATTCCAACAACCACCCTCATAAATTCTCCAAAACAGAAAAATGCAAAATATCTCAATTTCTTCAATTTTTGAATTCAACTTTCAAATTTGACTTTTTAATTATTTTCTTTTATTTTCAATCTCATCTTTTCAATATTCTCAATTTCACACAAAATTCTATTAACTCCAAAATTGAAAACTTAATTTATTTCCAATCAATTAATTTAATTATCAATAAACTAAATCTAATCAAAGATTAAATTTATTTATTAATAAATTAAATTACATTTCGACATAAACTAGATAAAGTTAAATGGCAATTTAAATACCAAGCATATATTTTAACCTTTTTCCAACTTCTAATTTAAACTGAAACCACACATTGAACAAAATAAAATAACTGGACCACACTAAGACCGACGACACACTATGACTAGGGTGGCAACTTGGCACAGAATCCTAGCTACTATCTCCCAATCGATTACCGTTGGGCAATGGACATGCTCGAACCTGTGAAACCAGGTGGAGTCGATGTCCTGTACCTTTCAACCTGCAAACATAGAGTATATCCACATGCATATATATGTCAAAGTTAAAACACACCTAAAGAGGGAATCACGGAATCGTAGGGCACTCACAAGCGATTGATGCGACCCATCCCCTTCACCAATACAATATTACTAAATGACGAATCTAACATCATTAATATGATCAAAACATAAACATCATTAATTCAATTATCCACTATGCTAATCCAAAGCATGCCATAATGATAACATCAGAAAAATACACCATCACACCAAAATATCACATTCACATTGCTTTACAGATAGCGATCTAATAGTAACCGAGTACCATAGTCAAGATACTAACAGAAAGTAAGACATAACCAAACAGAACACTGTTCGATCAAAAGAGCAAAACGGAGGGGTCTTACACCTCAACAAAACCAACTTATTTCTCTCTTGAAATCCATTGGCTGAAAATTCTAAGATATTATTTCTTATTCAACACATGTACCTGAAATACAAATATCCACAAAGAAGAAAAATAATATGGGACAATGGGCTCTCCACCCAACCATAGGACTGAGATTCAATCCACCCCCGAGCTAGATTCACATGGCACTTCCACAAAATATTTTCACAAAGGATCCACAACCAAAGTGTAACATATAACATCCAAATTACTAAAATTGATACATTACAACCATTATTCACAAGGATTCCTAGAAAATTTTATACTTTATATACTTTGAACATCACAACATTTTTCATTCATATTTCTTTAACACACAAAAAGAGTATAAATGAAATTAAACTAAACAAGGTGGAAGACTCAACCAATGCAAACCCCAACACACTAATTGCAGCCACACAAGAGATTCAACATCAAATTTCACACAGATTTTTTTTATAAGCAAGACTAATATGACAACGAACTCAGTACAAATGAACAAAGATAGATAACTAAAAGGTTAGATCTCACCAAGAAAGTTTTCTAATGAACTTGTGGAAGACTATCTCCAATCACTCTCTTCCATTGCTCCTCCTTTGCAAACATGGAAAGAAATCCAAAAATGAAGAATGAAAAACCCAACAAGAACTCCAAAACAATTCCAAAAATCCTAAAAGAGAGAAAACCCCCTTCTCCCCCACCAATAGAGAGAATAAATGGAAGGGTAAAAGGCAACCTACTTTTCAACTTCCCAACAACCCTTTCAACTCAAATTTTCGTCACTTTTCATAAGTGAGAAATTAGAGAGGATTTTAGAATTTATTAAAGGGATTTTATGCAATAAAAATACCTCCAACCCATAAACCTATCACCTAGGGAACATTTTTGTTGAGAAGTTGATTTGGCATTGTTGTCATTGATGCCAAAACCTAGGATCTGAAAGGTTGTTCTCTAGATGATATACAAAAATGATCTATCCTATCATATGCTATGATGTTGTGTAGTGTGGATGTTATGCTTGATATGGATATGGTAGTACTTATTTTTGGGACATCTGTGGAAGATAATTAATGTAGAATTACGAAGAATAATCTTTTGATATTGACTGGTGTGCCTAAAGCTTACTCCAGGTATCCTTGCTATCTAGACATTCATGTAGCAAGTTTTGGTATGTCTAATTGCATCCCTCCAGTTGGTATTGAAATTGATGATGATCAAGATTTGATCTTGGTTGTGACAATCCAATTGGATCTGAAATATATCTCATGTAATTCAAAGTTCTCTATCTTTTGGTAATTATGCTATGTGATGAACTTATCATATGTATGACCTATTTATGGGTCATGTGGTAACGTGGTATGAAGATGTTTATGTGTGACCTATCCTTTGGGTTTGGTGCTAGTGTGCCAAGCCTTATTGAATATTTCAATATTGTTCTTCAAGCCAACATGTTTTGCTAGGCCAACTCATTTTTTTCTCCAGGTATATATCTATATATGTAGAACATATTTTTGGGTACCGAAAAAGAAGTGTGTTGTGTGTGAAAAGTGATAAGGGTGTGAAGGATTGTGTGACAAGAAAAAAGAAGGAAGTGAAGGAAATTGTTGGGAAGAAGTAATCTATATTGTAGAGGTTGTGCAAGGAAGGTGGCTAGAAGATTCTTGACTAGATCTGATGCAGACAGATATTGTGCTTTTAACTAAAATTGACTTCATGCATAAGTAGATGCAACTTCATCAATTCATGTTTTGTCTATTTTGTAATCAAATGGTTTAGTATTAATCGGGTAGTGAGCCGGCCAGCAGTAAGCCATTTTACTTTTGGCTATAATAGTCGGGCAATGAGCCCACCGGTAGTGAGCCTTACATGTAGTGAGAATTTTGGCAGTGAGCCCTTGTAAAAATGATCTTAATCGGTGTTCTATAATTGAGAATTAGCATTCTTCGTGGTTTTTCCCATCTTGGGTTTCCACGTAAATTTTGGTGTTCATTGTGCATGGTGTTGTTAACTACTTTCATGTTCATGTATGTTTTAATCATTATTTGAGTGATTGCTTTGGATTAATTAAAGTTAAGGGATTTTTTTGTGATAAATGATTCACCCCCCTCTTAGTTATCTAGACTATTCAATAATTGGTATCAGAGCTTGGTCCCTTGTAAATAGAGCTTAACCGCTTGAGGGATATCTTGGAAGTTTGAACAGATGGCAAGAGATTATTACTTTGATTAACTAAAGACAATGTTAGATGATATGGAAAACACGGAATTTGAAAATGAGGAATTGAAAGAAAACATCAAGGAGGAAAATGATTGTATCTCAAAGCTAAAGGAGCAAATCCAAAAATTCAAAGCAAGATATAGAGAAGTCGACGAGGAATTAAAGGATTCAAAGGAAAGTGTCATGAATGTAAAGCTATGGTTGGATGAATGCAAGAACAATGAAGAAAATCTCAAAGATACCATCAAATGGAAAATGGAAGAATGGAAGAAAACTAAAGAAAATCTCAAGGATACCATCAAACAGAAATTGGAAGAACTCTTGTCCCTACATAAATGTCAAAAGGATAAGGAAGGACTTGTATTCTCAGGGGAAAGCTTGAATCAGAACACTAAGGGTAAAGACAAAGTAGTTGAAGCTAAAGCAAGATCTATTGTAACAAGCAAGGTCTGGAACTCTAGAACATCAACAAAAAGACCTTTGGTCAGGCAACCAAATGCTCAAAGGTACTTGTCATTTAATGGTCATTATTTTCTATGCAAAAAAATTGGGCATAAGGTTGTAGAGTGTAGAAGCAAGAAGGAATGGAGTATTCAATGCTTTAACTATCACAATTTTGGTCATAAAGCAAGTCAATACAGAAGTCAATCATCTAATCCATCTAGAAGGAATGGAATGAATAATCTCTTTCATGGTTATTTCTACTTATGCCATGGTTATGGTCATAAAGCTAATTAGTGAAAATCTAGGGTTCACTCAATTAAGTTAGGGAAAAGATGTTATAAGTACAATCAATCCAGACATTATCCTTACACATGTAGATGTGTTGCTCCAAAAAAGTATGAAAACAAAAAGAAGGTTGCAGAATCAGATGAAGCTAAGAAGAATACTACCATGGTTTGGAAGAAAAATGAAATGAGTATGGGGAGCTCTCCTATTGTACCAGATCTCAGTACAAGCTCTTATGGAATTTGAGCCAACTACCTTGGCTCACGGGGAGTTTTGCAATGCATATCATGTTGATTCTCCCTCTTCGAAGTAATATTGATGTTCTTTTGGCATGACTAAGTTGGATCTGATTGGTAACATATGATGAAGCTTAATATGGCTGATTGAAAAGTGAATTACAATTGTTGGCATCATCGATGAACATTTTGGCGAAAAAATCATCATGAGCAGTTAAGGATAAAAGATAGAGTTTTCAAATCATTTCTCATAGTTTGCAAAGAATAAGAAGAGGTTTTCATAAGCTAAGTGCAATGATGAAATCCATGTTGGTTGATAGTGAATCCAGTGGCAGTATTCCACTAAAGTTGAAGGGAGTAGAGTTGGACAAATTTGATCATCGAAAGATGAATGAAATGGAGCTAGGGTTGAAGATTGATGAATTACAGAATGTGAGTGCCTTGGGTATAGATCTATGGGGAGAACTCCCCTATTTTTCTGAAAAAGAGTCTATCTTTCTCCTATTGAGTCAATTCAAGGATGGTAGCATCATTTTGGATAAACCCTATCTAATCACTAAGGAAGCCATTAAATCTATTACTAGATTGTGCAGAGTTGGTGACCTCCCTGGGAATAAAATGGTGAAATAAATAGACATGGAGGAACTTACTAGTATTGAAAAATAACCCTAAGCTCTATTGATAAATACCATTTTCAATCCTATAGTAAGTTATGTTTCTTATGGTATCTCATACAAAATCTATTTTCGGAATTGTGAAGGTTCTACATCTACTATTGAAGTTTATCTTGCACATAAGATGGTGAAGGAAAATCAATAGTTTGACCTATGTAGCCTGGTAATGGAAAACCTAATTGAGAATGTCATAATGTCTTTGGTTGAGAGTTATCCCTTCTGGTTTTGGTCTTTTCTCATGTGTTTAGTATTCTAATTTCTGAATTTGTTACCGTCAAAGGAGAATGTCAAGTGGAAGTTTGGCATCCCTGTCGGAAATAAAGTTTACAGATATTTGGAATGTATGGAAGATAAAGAAAACACATGCAAAGTTTATTTCTCATCCTTGTAGATGGATTTGTGCTTTGATGTGATAGTGTGTAGTGTTATGCCTATCAGTCACTTTGAGGAGGGTTCCTCCTTTGGTAAGAAGGAGTTAGAGGTTATTGGTGGTTCTCCTCTGGAACCTAAAAGGAGGAAAATTAACACAAAATATGTCATTACTATCTCAAAAGAGAAGGAGAAGGAAGAAGAGTCTATGCCTGATATAGATGAAGTTCATTCCATGTTGGATGAGGGTGATATGAAAAATATTGGTTAAATGTGGAATCCCTACTCTCTGGTCAGTAGGCCTAGAATTGAAGATGCCTTGGTTGATTATATTCTCAAAAAGGGTATTACTACTTTTGTTGTTTTTGACTCATTACTGAATGATCTAGTAGAATTTTTTGAAGAAAGGTTGTTGCAGGAAGGATCTAAAGGACATAAAATCCAAGCTATGATTGAAAGGTGTGTCACAACCAAATAAAGTTTATCCAAACACACTAGTGAGACAAGAGAATTCATTAAGGAGATGTTTGACATCTACAAGTACTGTCTTTGGTGGCCTGTTGATGTTGATAATTTTAGAAGCAGAATTGAAGCTATTAAATCTAAATTGAATGATATTGGGAAATGTTTTGACTTCTTCAAAGATAAAGATGGAAAAAAAAGAATAAGAGTTGGTGAGATGCAAGCTGATTTATTGTCTAATCAAAGATGGATGGAAGATTTGGTTAAAACTTTCTAGTTGGTTAAAGAAATTGTTGAGGTTCAGTTGGATCATCTCTCTGGGATACTTTTTGATGCATAGGATTGTGAACAATAGTGCCTATCTCTAGACTGGTCATCTTCATTTGGGTTGTTGGTTCTGTAGGACTGTGTGTGTGCCAAAATGGTTTGTGCAGTGCAAGCTTGGAAGAGGATTCTTCCAATTGTGAGAGAAAGGTACAAGAAAATATTTCGTGTGAAGTGTTATTTTTACTTGATTTTCTAAATGTTCTTATTTTTCCCTTTGAATTTGGTGGAAAAATGGGGGAGAAAATGAAGAGAAAAACAAAAAAAATAGGAATTGGATTGCTTGACAAAGGGGGAGCGCTTGGAGTATCTTGTTTGCAATTTTTGTGGTTTTGAGTTTTTGTTGTTTTTCCATCAATGCCAAAAGGGGAGATTGTTGAGAAGTTGTTGATTTTCTATTTTTGTCATTGATGTCAAAACCTAGGTTCTAGAAGGTTGTGCTTTAGATGATATACATAAATGATCTATCCTATTGTATGTTATGATGTTGCATAGTGTGGATGTTATCCTCAATCTAGATATGGCAGTACTTCTTTTTGGGACATCTGTGGAAGATAGTTAATGTAGAATAATGAAGACTAATCTTTTGATATTGGTTGTTGTGCCTAAAGCTTACTCAAAGTATCCTTGCTATCCAAATATTCATGTAGTAAGTTTTGGTATGTATAATTGCATCCCCCCGATTGGTACTGAAATTGATGATGATCAAGATTTGGTCTTGGTTGTGGCATTCCTATCATCTTTCGAATATATCTCATGTAATTCAAATTTTTCTATATTTTGGTAATTATGCTATGTGATGAACTTATCTTATGTATGACCTATTTATGGGTCTCGTGGTAATGTGGTAAGAAGATCTTTATGTGTGACCTATCTTTTGGGTCTAGTTCTAGCATGCCAAGCCTCATTGAATATTTCAAGGTTGTTCTTCAAGCCGACATGTTTTTCTAGGCCGACTCATTTTTTCCTCTGGGTATATATATATGTAAAACATCTTTTTGGGTACCGAACAAGAAGTGTGTGTGTGCAAACAGTGATAAGGGTATGAAGGATTACACAACAAGAAATAGAGAATGAAGTGAAGGAAAGTGTCAAGAAGAAGTAATTTGTATTGTAGAGGTTGTGCAAGAAAGGTGGGTAGAATATTCTTGACCGATTCTGCTAAGACAGATATTGTACTCTTAACCGAAACTGACTTCATGCATAAGTAGATGCAACTTCATCAGTTCATTTTTTTTCTATTTTGTAATCATACAGTTTTGTATTAATCGGGTAGTGAGCCAATCGACAATGGGCCTTTTTAATTTTGGTTGGGCCTTTTTAATTTTGGTTGTAATAGTTGGGCAGTGAGCCTTACTTGCAATGATAATTTTGGTAGTGAGCCCTTGTAAAAATCACCTTAACCAGTGTTCTATAATTGAGAATTAGCATTCTCCATGGTTTTCCCATCTTGGGTTTCCACGTAAATTTTGGTGTTCATTGTGCATGGTGTTGTTAAGTGCTTTCATGTTCATATATATTTTAATAATTATTTGAATGATTTCTCTTGATCAATTAAAGTTAAGGGAAAGTGTTTTGTGATAATTGATTCATCCCCCTCTCAATTATTTGGATTGTTCAACAATTTTAAACATTTAATACCACATAAGGACTTCATAAAACATAAATTAAGTGACAATTTTAATAAAATGACTCAAAGGACTAATAAAACAACTCTCACATACACAAAACAAAGCTAAATCATGTGCCTATGGCAAGGCTAATATTTCACAAGGATACAATAAAGGAAGTAGCTATGTGACCCCCTTATCAACATTGGCCAACTTTTACCTGTTTACTTGACCAAGAAAGTGTGTTAGTATTACTCATGATTAATAATAATTAAAATAAATGACATATGAATTGAAATTCTGAGAATAATAATCAACTAGAAAATTAGATCCACTAATCTACATAAGTAACATACAATTTAACACTCCTTACTCACATGATACATTTTATTGAGTCAAGGAACAATTAAGTGAATATATATGTTATCAAAATATCACCACTTATGTCAATATAATATTTAAATTATTATGCATACTACTATAAGTAACATTAAATATCAATAATTGTCTTCATAATCACACCTATTCACATCTATGATATGTAATTACCTAATATAATGTAATCCACTTAATATAAATTGTAATATTACCATTAACTAATTGTATTAATCATTGCATAATTACGTCGACAAGGAATGGAGATCATCTGACTATTACAAGAATTCACAACAACCGTTAGATAGGATTAGTCAAGAATATGAACAACTGCATGATGTAGCAACAACCATCACTCATGTGTACTATCCAACATGAAATATCATAGAAAATAACATATAAATCCTAAAAAACTAATAGGATCAACAAGGCCACAAGGGACGGGGTCTTACAGTATTCATGTGTTCATTGAATTTTGTGATCTTAACAAGGCTTCTCTTAAGGATGAATTTATGTTACCTAATATCAATGATTATAGACTTGACTATAAGCCATGTGTTGTTGTCCTTCATGGATGGATTCTCAGGCTACAACCAAATTCATATTAACCCAAAAGATCAGTATACGACAACCTTCACTACCCCTTGGGGTATCTTCTATTATGTGGTTATGCCATTTGGGTTAAAGAATGTGGGTGTGACTTACCAATGGGTGATGACCCTAATCTTTCATGATTTCATTCACAAAATCCTAGAAGACTACATTGATGAAATATTGGCAAAATCTATAACTCACCAAGATCACGTAGGGAACCTCCATATTATCTTTGAAAGGCTCTAACTCAATAAAATGAGGTTGAATCCTCTTAAGTGCATCTTTGATGTAGATGCAGGAAAACTTTTAGGATTTATAGTATCTCATCATGGAATCAAGGTTGACACTAATATGATCGATGCAATTGTTAACATGCCTCCACCTAGAAATATCTCCCAGTTGTAGAGTTTACAAGGGAAGATTCAGGAAATTCATAGATTCATATCTTAGTTGGCTAATCATACCTTCCTCTCATAGGATTTCTGAAGAAAGATGTTTGTTTCATATGGGATGATGAGTACTAAAAGGATTTGTATTCAATCAAGAGTTACCTAGCCAATCCTCCTGTCCTAATGTTGGCTTTGTAGGATAGACCCTTTCTACTTTATATTTCCACATCACCTTATGCTTTGGAATCCTTTCTTGCTTAGTACAATGATGATGGTAGAGAGAGGGTGGTCTATTACATTAGCCACATTTTGTTTGACTATGAAACTTGTTATTCCACTATGGAAAAATAATGTCTCACTCTCATCTTTGCAAAATAAAATTTAAGGTAGTTCATGCTAAAACTCATGTCATTATAAAAAGTGATCTCCTAAAGCACTTATTCACTAGAATATACCTTTCTATAAGGTTGGAAAAGTGGGTGATGTTTCTCTTTGAGTTTTACATAAATTTCATGACATAAATTGATAAAGGTTCAAGCATTTGTTGATTAATTAGTAGATACTCCCTCACCTTGCTCCTTCCCTAGTCTAGACCTATTTCCTAATGAGGATATCTTTGCAATGAGTCACAATCTTGAATGGGAGATGTATTTTGATGGATCAAGATTTCTAACTATATTTGAGGTGGGTTTAGTATTAATATCAATCAAGGGTAAGCTATTCCCTCTCTCCTTTCTATTAGAATTTCACTACACTAATAACATAGTTGAGTACGAAGCCCTTATTACCGGCTTGTGTGTTGCAATTGCCTTAAACATAAAACATATTTGCATACATGATGACTTTGAACTTATTATGAATAAAATTATGGGGACATATCAAGCTAAGCCAAGTAAATTGTCTCAGTATCAAGATTTGGATTTTTCCTTGGTCGATTCTTTTCTTTCATAATAGACAGTGTTCCTAGGAGAGAAAACTGACATGCAAACACCATGGAAAGTGTTACCTCCCTGGTACCCTTAGATAAGGACATAAAAGAATACCACTTTGTGGTTCACATTCTTCACTCTCTTGTTTTTTTTGATTAACCTAAATCTAACGCTCTCGTGTGTGCTCATGTAGACTTAGAGGAATGGTACTCTAACATTTATAACTATCTAAAGACTAGAAATTTTCCGGATGATGGGACAAAAAATTATTGCACTTAGATAAAAAAACTTTCAGTCTACTATGTTGTACTATCAAATTTCCTTTATCAAAAATCCTATAATGGTCTTCTCCTTCATTTCCTCACTAAATAATAAATACACCTTGCCCTTAAGGAAGCCCATTCGAGTTCTAGGGGTGGACATTTTGGTGGTAAATCCTTGGTGCGAAAACTGATCCATATGGGATACTTTTGGAAAATGATGGAACAAGATTCCTTCAATTTTTTCAAGAAGTGTCTACAATGTCAACAATATAGATGTATTATTCATGCACCCGCTCAAAAGCTTCAAAATTATACCTCTCTTTGGCCATTCACAAAATGGGGATTGGATATTATTGGAAAGATATCACCTCCCTCTTCAAAGGATATGCCTTTATCATCACCACTACAAATTACTTCACGAAATGGGTTGAAGTTATTCAACTTCAATCCATGAATTCTTAAGCCATATATAGCTTTCTTCTAAAAAATATCATTGTTCGCTTTATATTTCCTTCTACCTTTGTTTTCGACAATGGTATGACATAAGAACAAAGAGGTGAATCAATTCTTGGAGAAGTATCATATTCAAAATATATTCTCTACACCTTACTATCCTCAGTCCAATGGCCAAGTTGAAGTTTCTAATAAAACTCTTAAGCTCATTCTTCAAAAAATAGTAAATAAACATGGAAAAGTTTGGCATATTCAATTAGCATATGCTTTGTGGGCCTATCCCACAAGCATTCATATGGTGATAGGAATGATGCCTTACAACCTTGTGTATGGCACTGAAGCTATCATGCCTTTGGAGTTGGAAATTCCATCTTTGTGGATTTCCCTTAAAGTTTTAATTAATAATGAGAATTATCGGTCTAATCATTTACATCAGCTTGAGTTGCTTGATGAACACTGATTTCAGGCCCTTGACCATCTTAAAGCTTATCAATGATCGTTATCTAGAAAATATAATCAAGGTGTTCTTCCTATAACTTTCAAGGTAGATGACCTAGTTCTTTATGAGAATTAGAGAAATATAAACACATCACCTGATCAAAGGGGAAAATTCAGTCCTAATTGGTTAGAACCTTAAATTGTCATCTTCATGTATGGTTTTGGTGCTTATGGATGGGACACCTCTTAAAGAACTTGTTAATGTGATGCACCTTCATTGATATTATGCATAGTGTATGTGTTTCATGTGTAATTCTCATCCTTTGTAGATAATAATGTATCATATGTTGACATCCATTCATCAACACATTATTAGATTTGTGTTATGATGTGATCGTGTGTGTGTGTGTGAGGCATATATACATATGTTTTACCATGCTGTGTATCCATGCATTATATTACATCTTTTGGTTAGGAAATTAGATCATCACTGTATTTAATTAACATACAACCATGGTTTTTTATTAGATCATGATACAACTTAATCCAAATATACATCCATAATTTTAATATCCACCACATAATCATACATAAAAGTAAGAACCTACACATAAAAAAATAAATACCATCATGTTGAGATCAAAATCTCATGTATATATACATATCAATTGTCTATCATGTACATGTATTATACCACTATCATAAAAAAAGTATTGGCTATTATATATGTGTATCAAATGTCTATACGAAATAATGCTATACAAATCATATGTATCATCTCTACAAAACTAATATACATCAAAATGGGAATCTAGCCCCTGGGTGCATGGATCCCTAAGCCCTCTGGTCTTGGTGGTAGTGAGCATGCCCGAGACTGGATGGTAGAGATAGATCAAGATCTATGTGATTAGGAGACCGAAACCTCTTCCCATAATCCTTTGATCTCTTCCTATAGGAATCCTATCTGCAGCTTAACTCTCCTCAAACCCTCCTATAGCTATGGATCACCTGTCGGCATCATAGTCATTGGAAACCCTTTGAGGTCATCGAGTTGGCTCTAAATAGCATCACATGACTCCTCGACACTCTCATCTCTCATCCTCACCTCATCTCTCTCAAAGAGAACAAGCCATAGCTCCATTGATAGCAGGTCCCTCTGTCCCATGGTAGCAGTAGCATCAATAATCCTTTGTACAACCTTGACCTATGAATCATCATAGGTCATCCTCAAATGAGCAACTGCTCAAAAAGGTGGTCATGTCACCCTACTAAAATTGGTCGATATGCCTCTAGGACAATCCCTTGGATCTACACAATAGGGGCCACCTCTGATATGCACTGCACAATGAGCACATTCCACCCCTGTGTGTCCACTATAACCACAAAGAGAGTGGACTCATAAGTACTGCATGATACATATGCATATAAACCAAAGCATAAGTGCCTAGGTCCCCCGCCTCCTAGTGTGGGTCAAGGGGAGGAGTGATTCTAGGTCCTACACCCTCATGTCAGACACTACTATTGGTGCTCCTAGGGCATCTATTGGATTAATGGATGTTGTTAGTACTTATATTGAGACTAAGATGGAATTCAAAGGTGAGGACATCCTCCACCACTACCTTTTCCTCACCTTTATTATGCCTACCTCCTCACTTATCTCTTTCTCTATGCCTTTGTCTCCTCCCCACCTCACCAGCACTAGATCATTTGATACACTAGGATCCCCTTGGGGGCATCCATTGGGAAAATTAGCACAAGCCTACACACCATCCACAACGTCTGAAAGATATGAGCTATTCCTATGTCATCTACAAGATGTGCCTTGGGATGGTCTTGATCATTTGACTTTTCATCTAAGGGGATGATGTCGACAATGGTTGACCAGTGAAGATCATCTGATTATGTAGCACTCCTCACGACCCATGTGTAGGATGGGACCATGGTCGGGATAGTCTAAATAATATCAAAATTCCTCATAACCCTTTGTTAATAGGATGGAATAATAATAGTCTATGTGACCTAATAAAAAGTGATCATGTTGTAGGTTCCTCGGGTACCTATGGTCATCTACACATATAAACCATCTATATGATCACCATCAGATCTGGTCAACCCACAAAGTATCAAACTATAAATTTTAAAACTTAAAATATTCATGCCTCCACTGCCATATGAGCTCATACTAATGAGCCATGGGCACTGTGTAGTCCCTCACATGGGGATACCTAGTTGGTCAGTTGCACGTAATGTGATTGAATGCCCAAACCTATAGTAGGGTACATAAAATGAGGCTCACATACTCATATTGTATGAACCTATCTACCTCATGGTATAGGTGCGCGAGCATGCTACAACCCCACACGAAGACTATCTGGTGATCCTCCATCACCCCAATGGTATAAATGAGGCCTTCATGAAGGTGAGAGGCCCCCCCATTCATGGTGAAGTGCATGGCCACTATGATGAACATCACTTACTACACAAGGGGGACCATCACGTTGTCCTTCTTGAACTAGTGGATGTAGATGTGTATAGTCAAATTTTCACCATTTAGGCATCCTATACAATATCAAAGATTGTCCACGTGCTTGTGAGTAGAACATGTATCATTTAGGGTCACCTATTGTCCACAAATGGGGAGCTTGGTAATGCGATATACATTCTCCAGGGTGATCATCATCTCACCCGTCGATAGTTGAAATGTCAAAGTGGTGGAATCTGACCACTCTATCAAGTCCATGAGCATGTGATAATGGAATAGCATCTTTGGTATGGTGTAGATGTTGCAAGTATGGATGTGTTTGGCGGTGTTGTCATTAATATTGTCATTGATGTCAACATAGTTCAATATGATTGCATATGGTACTTGTATAGTTGAGATACTGTAGAAATGTTTAGAGTACATGGAGCTATATTTATGAAGTTGTAGTTGTGTTTTTTCTAAGTGCTTTTGAGAAAATCTAAGAAACAATGAAGGCAATGTTGAGTGTGTGTTCTAAGTGTGCTCCGATATTCTACTCTGCATTTCTTCTGTGTTGATCCTATTCCTATGTGGATCTGTGGTATTGTTCATGAGATTTAATGGATAATGCATCCTAATTTTTCACTTTTAGATTGATGGACAGTGGAAAATATGTTCATCGATATGTGAACCTGTTTGATAGAACTATTTGGTTGTGGACTAGGAGAAATGTTTTTTCTCTACAATCTTTTGGTGTTTTGTTTGAGATCTTGTGGATCTAGGAGATAATTCATATTGATGTTATCAGTGCTTTGGAAAATGTTCTTGTGATTTGATGCTCTGGAAGACTTGCTCCAAAGTCTCTATGTGTCATTGCTTGGTTTGGCTAGATTGTTGAAGAATGTTTTGTGCATGAATATTGTTGTAGTTGCTATGGATGTACCTGAAGGTTTCTAAGAGATGTTAAAATATCTAGTGAAGAGTGTTGGATAATCCATGTGTGATCATCTTGCTGGAGATGCGCATACTTCAAAGATCATTGGTGTTTTCATTAGGTTTGAATGACTTGATGTCTACATGTTACATAAATATTTTACATCAAATTAAGGAAGCATGTGACTGATCAAAGATGTTATTTGGGTCCTAATTAAATGTGTAATTGGTCCTCTCACATTCTTATCCATCATGGGAATGTTGAGTAGCTGACATAATTTGAATTTGTAAATTGAAGGATGTTTAGCCGACCTTGGAGAATGCTTCTAGGGTTGAAGATGGTATAAAATCAAATCAATATATTATGAATCAATGTGAAGAGACAAGCAAGTGAAGTGTGTGAACAAGTGAAAAAATTAGAGTGTGTAAGAGCGAATGAAGGCAGCAATACTATGATGTGTTAGATTCCTGAAAGCAGTGAGCTAATGGTGTCTAAAATATTTTGATCAACTTGTGAATGTGTGGAACCTATTATGGTGGATCTTAACCTATCTTTTCTTTATCTGTAGATAGTGAACCTCCTTTTGGATAATGAGCCTTTGTATCTAGGAATTGAGCCATCTAGCAGCGAGACTTTGTATCCAGAATTACATTATTACTATATTGTGACCTAATCCTCATTGGTTTTTCCATGTAAATATGGTGTCTTTGGTGTTTTCTTTCTGTTATTTGAATTTCATGTTTACACTTAATAAAAGATTGAGTTAAAGTGCAATTGTTTAAGGTTAGAAGTAAATTAATTTTGTATAATTGATTCACCCCCCCTCAGTTTTCTTGTTCATTGCAAAAAATTTTATCATAGCTCTGGTTCCTCGGTGAAAATATTAACAAATTGAGGTAGACTAGATGGCGCACAAGTTGCAAATCCCTATTTTTGAATGAGCTAATTACAGTGACTAGAAAGAGCAGATGAGAGGTTATCTAATTTCTCTTGGTTTCAAGACCTGGAAAGCTATGGAGACAAAGTATGTTGTACCATCCACTAGTCCTTCCTCTGCAGATGAGATTTCTTCTTATGAGGAGAATAAAAAGGAAAGGTATGTTATCTTCAATGCTCTATATAAAACTGAAAGGGAAAAAGTTATTTCTTTAGGCACTTCTTATAAAGGAAATGATAGAATAAAATTAAGGAAGCTAACATCTAAGCACAAATTTGAGAACCTAAGAATGGAAGAGGGTGAATATATTTCAAACTATTATCAGAGAGTTTAACTTTTAGAAAATTAGATCAAGAATCAAGGTGGTACCATGCCAGATGAAGATATAATTGAGAAGATATTGATGACCCTACCAGAGAATTACAGTGATAAGGTCTCTACTATTAAAGAATCATATGATTCAAATAAATTTACTAAGGAGCACATATTTGGCATTTTGACTACATTCGATATGAGAAAATTTGTAAGAGATAAGGAGAAAGCTGAAATATCCTTTAAAGTAATGAAGATAGGAGATGACTCGAATGATGATGGTTTAGAAGAGTTGGAAGAAAACTTCACAAGGAAATTGAAGAAAGGTATTGATAAATACAAAGGTATGTTTCCCTTTTAAATGTTTAAGTTGTTGAAATATTGTTCATTATGCCTCAAGATGTCCAGACAGAGCTACACACAAGAAGAACAAAGATAATAATAATAATCACAGAGGTAAAAAGGATAGGAAGTTCAAGAAACTATATTATGTTAAAGAAGATGGAAGAATATTTGATGATGAGTCTTACTTTGTGGAGGATAAATATGAATGTTTATTTCTAGCCCTAGAAAGTAAAGTTGTATCTGCTAACCATGGAATATGTGCAAGGGAATTTGGTCTAAAGAGCAAGAAGGATGAGATGGAAGGTAATTCGGTGACTACTTTTCATGCTAGACAGGATGAAGACTTTTGGGTAATTGATAGTGGATGTTCTAATCATATGACTAGAGATAATAGTAATTTCACTAAACTTGAAAAGTATGATGGAGGAATAGTTATGTTTGGAGATGATTCTGGTGCTAAGATTGTTGGTAAAGGAACAATTAGTTTTGATGGAAAACATAGTACTGTTGATGTCTATTATGTTAAGGGTTTAAGGCATAATATTTTGATTGTTGGAAAAATGTGTAGCAAAGGATTTAAGCTTCTATTTCAGGATAACACCTATGAGATCATAAAAGGATCTAAAACTATGGTAGCAGTAGGAAGAAGAACTAATGGAAACATCTATCAGCTTAAGAGTGGTGATGGTCAATGTTTTGTTTCATATATTAATGAAAGTTGGTTGTGGCATCATAGGATGGTACATGTGAATTTTGACAATTTGATCAGGATCAGTTCAAAAGAAGTTGTTAGATATCTGCCTAGAATCACAAAGCCTTCAAATTCAATTTGCAGAAGTTGCCAGTTGGGAAAACAAACAAGTAGTTTTAAAGGAAAGGAACAATCATCTACTGGAATGTTGGAATTGATTCATACAGACCTGTGTGATCCTACAAGAATAGGAAGCCTTAATGGTGATAGGTATTTTATGTTCTTGATTAATGATTACTCTAGGATGACATGGGTTACTTTTCTTAGAGAGAAAGCTCAAGCTCTTGATAGATTCAAGGTATACAAAGAAAGAGTAGAGAATGAGTAAAACTTGAGAATCAAATGTTTAAGGTCTGATAGAGGTGGAGAATTCACTTCTGGTGAGTTTAATGCATTTTGTGAAGAGCATGACATAAAGAGACATTATTCTGCCCCTAGAACCCCTCAACATAATGGATTTGTGGAAAGAAAGAATCAGACTATCCAAGAGGCTACCAGAACTATGATGAAGGAAGAAAATGTTCCTGATGTGTACTGGAGAGAAGCAACTCACACTAATATTTGCATTCTTAACATAGTTTAGATTAGAGGTAACAACACTAAGACTCCTTATGAGTTATGGACTAGTAAGACTCCTACCATTAAATACTTTAAAGTGTTTGGAAGTAGATGTTACATTAAAAGAGATGACGAGAATCTTGGAAAGTTTGATGATGGATGTGATGAAGGAATTTTCCGTGGATATTCAAATAACAACAAGGAATATAGATGCTTCAATAAAATACTAAGGAAACTAGTTGAAAGTGCTAATGTAAAAGCTGATGAAGCTATTTATAGACTAGTAGAAATAAGTGAAGTTGAAGAAAATGATCCTATCTATGGGAAAGTGCAAGAAGAAGAAAAGGAAGAGAAAGAACAAATTTATGAAGAGGATATTTTTGAACCTACGCCTAAGACTCCTAAATATGTACAGAGAAATCATTCGAAGGAACAAATAATTAGAGATATAAGTTAAGGTGTAAAGACAAGAAGAAAAGTGATTGAGGTAAACTTTTGTTTAATTTATAAGATAGAACCTAAGACTGTGAGTGAAGCATGCAATGATGAGAGTTGGGTTAGAAAAATGAAAGAGGAACTATAGTAGATAGAGAAGAATGAGACATAGGAACTAGTCCCTAGACCTGTAAACAAGAATGTATTTGGTTCAAAATGGGTATTCAGGAATAAGATGAATGAAGATGGTGAAGTGGTAAGAAATAAAGAAAGACTTGTATGCAAAGGTTATTCACAAGTTGAAGGAATAAATTTTGAAGATACATTTGCACCAGTTGCAAGAATGGAGGCCATTCGAATGTTCTTGGAATTTTCAACTCATAAAGACTTCAAAGTGTATCAGATGGATGTCAAGTTTTCATTTTTAAATGGAGAATTGGAAGAAGAAGTATACATGGAACAACCAAAAGTATTTTAGCTATCAAACAAATCGGACATGGTTTGCAAGTTGAAAAAGGAACTCTATGGACTTAAACAATCTATGAGAGCTTGGTATGCAAGGTTTGATAGATATTTGACACACCAAGGATTCAACAAATGGTTTGCAAACATCAGTCTTTACTTCAAAGCTGAGAGAAACAAAATTTTGATAGTTGTGGTATATGTTGATGATATTCTTTTATGGAAATGAAGGTATGTGTAAGAAATTTGCACAAGAGATGAAAAAATAGTTTTAAATGACTATGATTGGTGAGTTGAATTTCCTCCTTGGACTTCAAGTAAATCAAGCTGATAAGGGGATATTCATTTCACAATATAAGTATGTTAAGGAATTGTTGAAGAAGTTTGGAATAGATGACTCCAAACTGGTTTGTACCCCTATTGTAACTAGATGTAAGTTGAGAAAGGATGATGAATCTTCTAAAGTTGATCAGAGCATGTACAAATCTATGATTGGTGGAATATTGTATCTTACTGCTACTAGACCAGATATCATGCATGCAGTATGTTTGGTCGCAAGATTTCAAGTAGAACCAAAAGAAGCACATGTTATAGCTGTGAAGAGGATATTTAGATATCTTAAGGGAACTCTAGATTATGGGCTATGGTATCCTAAGGATATTGATTTCACATTGAATGCCTACACTGATGTAGATTGGGTTGGTTGTGTAGATGACTGAAAGAGTACAAGTGGCAGTGCATTCTTCCTTGGAGGAAGATTGGTCTCTTGGTTGAGTAAGAAATAGGATTCAATTTCTTTATCCACTAGAAAAGGTAAGAATATTGTTGTAGCATCCTATTGTACATAGGTACTTTGGATGAAGCAAACTCTGAAGGACATAGGTGTGATGTGTGATGAGCCTATCTCTATATTTTTTGATAATAGAAGTGCAATAAACATTTCAAAGAATCTAGTGATGCATTCTAGGACAAAGCACATATCTATCATGTATCACTTCTTGAGAGAAAAGGTGTTGCAAAATGAAGTTAGACTTGAATATGTGTCTACCAAGGAACAAATTGCTTACATATTCACTAAGGCCCTTCTGAAGGTTACTTTTGAGTATCTTAGGGGGAAGTTAAGGGTTATTGCCCCTTGCTTCCTTAAACTAAGTGCACATGGAGGTGCATTAGCCTAGTGGATCCACAAATTCTTTTTTAACTGGACTGATGATGTGGGTGTGATCAAATATTTATATGGTAAGTGTTTCCATTCAAAACTTTCATTTTCCATTGATGGCAAAGGGGGAGAGAAATTCATGTGAAAAAAATTGAAAAGGGAGAGAAGAGTAGAAGAAGTGGGAGAATGGGTATGATGTCCTTGATGATTTTTCACATCATGTGTTTCCATCAATGAAAAAGGGGGAGATTATTGCAAGTATGGATGTGTTTGTTGGTGTTTTCATTGATTTCAACATAGTTCAATATGATTAAAGATGGTACTTGTATAGTTGAGATACTATAGAAATTTTTAGAGTACATGGAGAGCTATATTTATGAAGTTGTAGTTGTGTTTTTGCCAAGTTCTTTCGAGAAAATTTGAGAAATAATGAAGGTAGTGTTGAGTGTGTGTTTTGAGTGTGCTCTAGTATTATGCTCTGAATTTCTTCCATGTTGATATTATGCCTATGTAGATCTGTGGTATTGTTCATGAGCTTTAATGGTTAATATATCCTAAGTTTTCACTTCTGGATCGATGGAGAGTGGAAAATATGTTCACCGATATGTGTACCTATTTGATAGAACTATTTGGTAGTGGATTGAGAGAAATGTTTTTTCTCTGAAGTCTTATGGTGTTTTGTTTCATATCTTGCAGATTTGGGAGATGATTCATACTAATGTTCTCAATTCTCTAGCAAACGTGCTTGTGATTTGATGCTCTAAAATACTTGCTCTAGAGCCCCTGTGTGTCGTTGCTTGGTCTGGTTGGAATGTTGAAGAATGTTCAGTGCATGAAGATTGTTGCAGTTGCTGTAGATGTACCTGAAGGTTTCTAAGATATGTTAAAATGTTTGGTGAAGTGTGTTGGGTGATCCATGTGTGATCATCTTGTTGGAGATGCATGTAAAGATCATTGGTGTTTTCATTAGGTTTGGACAACCTAGTGTCTACACATTACATAAAGATTTTGCATCAAATTAAGGAAGTGTGTGATTAACCCAAGATGTTGTTTGGGTCCTAATTAAATGTGTAATTGGTCCTCTATCATTCCTATCCCCTGCAGGAATATTGATTAGCTGACCTAATTTGAATTTGTAAATTTAAGGATGTTTAGCCGACCTTGGAGAATGCTTCTAGGGTTGAAGATGGTATAAAAGAAAATCAAGATATTATAAATCAATGTGAAGAGAAAAGAAAGTGAAGTGTGCAAAAAAGTGTGAAAAGTAGAGTGTGTAAGAGCAAATGAAAGAAATAGTACTTTAATGTGTTAGATTCCTGAAAGCATTGAGTTGATGGTGTCTACAATCTTCTAATAAAGTTGTGAATGTGTGGAACCTATTGTGGTGGATCTTAACCTATTTTTTCTTTATATGTAGGTAGTGAGCCTCCTTCTGGACAATGAGTCCTACTGTAGGTAGTGAGCCTTTATATCTGGGTAGGGAGCCCTCTAGTAGTGATCATTTGTATCTGGTATTGCATTATTACTATATTGTGAGCTAATCCTCACCATAGTTTTTCCATCATTGGGTTGTCCACGTAAATCTAGTGTCTCTGGTGTTTGCTTTTTGTTATTTTCATTCCATGTTTACACTTAATAACAGATTGAGTTAAAGTGGAATTGATTAATATTAGAAGTAAAGTAATTTGGTATAATTGATCCACCCCCCTCTTAGTTGTCTTGTGCATTTCAACAGTAGACATACTAGAGTTCGGTTAGTCGCAGATGTCACTCCTTCTCCTTCTTTGACATGTGTTGTGCTTGGTCCCATATCATCTGTAACACCCATCCACTGGGGTGTTCCCTGATCTCTAGGTAATCCTACAAAGATGGGAAAAAAAATTAAGTTAGGAACATGTTTTGCATCAAAAAAAAATAAAGTACACCTTTGAGACACAAGCATGTCGTGTAGATGTCTGCATGCCACAACTACGTTTGAGGTCCATCATTAATGGCTAGCTGGACTACAACATCCTAGGTGAACTCTAGTGTCACCAAAGGTCCCCAACATGCAAGTGGGACACTAGTGTGCCAATGGGCCAATTTTTTTCCATTGAGATGCCTATGCTCCTCTAAATGCTAAAAATAATTTAAAATGCCTAAAAATGCACAAAAATCAAGATTTTTAGACTCGCCTGGGAAACCTCACGACCCTCGGCAACTACCTTTCATAGTTGGACGATCTTGGGCTCTATATAATCTCATCTACGTGGAATTTTTCTAGCTTTTCTCTCAAAAAAGACAACAAAACTCTTGTAGTGAATTGTAAAAATGACCCTCCTTGAGGCCCACCTGGGTATATATAGGCTCCCCCTGAGGCAAGTTTTTCTTGGTGATCATGGTCCTATCATTTTTTCCAATTTTACCACACCAAGCTATGAGAAAAACCAAGAGGGGGCATGTACTCACTCCATATTTTTCTTCTAAACCGCCAATTTTTTCTTGAGCATTCTTCTCTTCTTGGTAGCTTCAAAATTTGAGTTTTACAGAACAAAATTTTGTATGAGCTTTTACATCATATGTATTTGTTTCATTGAGTTAAATCATCGAGGGCATTATCAATACCTACTTTCTCAACCTCTGTGACCTCTACAGTATCCTTTTGGCATGTAAATCCATAAAAAAAATTGTATTTTCTTTGTGTGATCTCTTCTCTACTTTAGTGTAGCTATTTTTTCCCAAAATCAAGTCCACTAAAGTGGGGAAAAAAATGTAATGTCATAAAATTAAACCATGGGGTAAATTTCAAATTCATGCATTTGACCTCACATTTATTGCACCTAGTCACATTTATGACAAGAACCTTATGGGTCAGAATTTCATGATTTCAACTTCATGAGGACCAATGATCAAACGACAACAATCAACCACCTAATTTCCCAAAAATGATGAGTTGGATGCCTACACAGTGTGTAGACATCTACACAACATGCTAAAGTCCCTATTTTTTCTAAGTTGAAATGAGGAATCTTAGAATCTTTGACCAATGATATGTGTCTCTAAGGTCAAGTTTCAATAGTAACAACTCCCCCCAACCATGCAAAAACACAAAACTCTCTCTTTTACTCTCATTTTTGGGGTTCTATCATTGGAAATTGTCTCTCTCACACTTGCACTTCATTCTCTTCTCAATATTTCTCTTACAATGAAGCTCTGTTGGACTGAGGTCCTTCCAATAGCCAAATCTCTCTTGCAATCATTCAATGTTGCATCTATACAGTCAAGAGTGGGCCATTGATTGTTGGTAATTCTCTCTTGCTTCTTGTCCATTTGTGAAAAGGTAACTTGCTAATTTTCTATTTTGTGATATGGTTTCTCCTCCTTGAGCAGGGTTTTCTTTTATCACCTTCTATTTGTTTAATTTTTTCACTTGTCTCTATCTACCTAGTCGTCCATGGAGGTGGGAACACCAAAATGGGGGTTTGACTACAACAAGACCTGAAAAAACCCAAACATTTTTCCTTGTTCATCTTGTAGTTAGTTATTCACTTCCTTTGTGTATTTCTTGTATTTCCTACTTTTTGTCAATTTAGTTGAATAAACAGATCTCAGGTCTGAGTTATTTAGTGGGTCGATAGTATTTTTGTTTTAAGGTTCAGTGCTCTATTCGTATAGGATAATAATGCACCTATTGGACTCCAACGAATCGTGTTGGCGTCCTGATACCGTGATATCATCTTTTGTCCTAGAGTTGCTCCTTCTGTGATAAAGATATTGGTATCGTACTCTTTCAGTTTCTAAAGCTATTTGTCTAATCACTTTACCTAATATTCTACCTATGGGATATTCTTTGCAATTCCTTCATTCTAGCTTCCAGTCCTAGTTAGCAAAACACAAGGTGGTTTAGGGAAATATATTCCCTAGGATTCTCTTGGAAAGTAAGAGACTCATGAGTAGTAGATCCCCCTTCTCTACAATATCCAACCATAGTTTGTGGCTGCAATATCTTCTACTATTGTCCCCTATCAATTTAAGACAAATAATTGATAATTCTTGCAAATTTTTGAATCTCTTCATTTCATTATGCTATAGTTTCTTAACAATAACTTGAATCAACTTCTTATTATTCATCCTATAGATATTACCAAAATTTTACCTCCTTTTAACCCAAAGGTCATTTATCAATATCATTAAACACCTAGGCATGATACTAAGTGATGCATGTGTCTTAAACACCAATTGTAGGACCTCACCGACTCTAGTGTTATTCAAGTGGCTTGTGTTAATGATAAAGGAAATAAATATATTACATCAATAAATCAAAATTTACAAATTTATACCAACCCATTACCTAACCATTTCACTAATCTTGTAGATCCATTTGTTGATACACTACCCACTTTTGTAACCTCCAATCATGAAATTAGAACATTGGATAATGTGGTTGCCATGATAGATGCTCACCCTAACTGAGAATAAGATAAGCTTCTTCTTTATATTACCTTCACCCACATCAATGCCTCTATTCATGTACCTAATGATCCTCTTTACCTTACCACCAAAATAAATGACAAACCCACATGGGGAGTACTCATTGATCTAATATGCTTAGAGAATGTAATCATGAAAGAGCTTGTATATATTTATGATGTGTACCAAGACAAGTACCAGCAATTGGAAGTCTCAATTAGAGCACATGATGGTTCCACTCACCCTATCATATGTACCTTGACCCTTTGTGTCTAGATTGGACCAAAAATCTTGGATGTACCTTTTTCCATAATACCTACCTCAGATCAATTTCATGTGAAGTTTTTCCATCCATGGCTTACTTCCATGAGTGTCGTTCCCTCCATAATCCATAAATTCCTAGTATGATGATCATAATGTGTCGTAATAAGGGTGTGTGGGAGTAGAGCATCCACTTTAGCTTGACGTGTGGTTCCACATGTTCTACAGTTGTAGGGCAATTGAGACAGTAATGAATGTATGCCCACATATGTTGGTATGTATGACCCTCCTCAAAATAAACTGCATGTCCATGGATGGGTATCCTAAATATCCAGTGGACATCCTCTAGTGTGACTTTAATCTCACCAAAAGGTAGCTAGACTGTGCATGTATCATAATTCCACCTCACAATGAGTTCCATCAGCATGGCATCATGATACCTCATGGGTGGCATGAGGTAGATCCATAATAACCTCATCCTGCATAGTATCTCCTCCTCTTTAAATAGTCAGGTCACATGCTCCTAGAGAAGGGTAAAGAGATGGTTGCCAAGACATTGTCATGCACATGGCAGAACCTAAGAAAGATGAAAGAAATAATTAGTAATACACCTAAAAAAATCAATATAACTATTAAAATTACAATTAACCTATCCTGGGATGCTTTGTCCAAACCTACACACTTGGGCCATTTTGGGATGCTTTGCACCAAAATGGGATGCTTTGTGACATTTTTGGACGGGGTCCTAGAACATCTAAAAATGCACAAAAATCCACATATAACATAAAAACAAGTAAAAAAGAGAGTGTATAGTGGACTCACCATGTAACAAAGATTTCCTCTCACAACCTCCTCTCGTAGAACATCCAATCTAGGAGGTTGGTATGCTCATCAATTGGGCATGTTTACTCCTCTCTACAACACTATAATTTTCAAAAGGTAAATGTTAAAATGATATTTAGAATTGTCATTTTCATTCATATATAGTCAAGTTTATTAAAGAAATAATATTTTATTCTAAGCACATTTCATTCAAACCAACATAATGGGGGTTGGAAAACTCCATTTTCAATGTCGTTTGTTGCATTGGATTCGTAATTTCATCCTCAATATGATCCAATGTCTATAAATATGTGGTATTATAATTTCAATACGCTATTGTAGATGTTTTCCATCAATTTTATGAGGTTATATTGCTACCTTGATTCCACATCCATAGAGTAAGTGAAATCAGGGGGCATACATCTACCTATGAATTTGATTCTCTGTAGAAGTTTCATAAGATGATTTTGAATGCTAAATAAATTAGTTTTACAAGATATGATTCCTAACATTGATTTTTTATAGATGACTACATTAGAGTCTTAATTATCCCTATTAGCAAATGAATACATATGAGTATCCTTTTAACACATAATTTACTTTCTAAGTCTTCTAGCTTTCATATGCACATAGTTTCATATGGCTGCTAAAGTGGGGGGGTAAATGTAGTGTGGAAAATTATACTCCTTTCTTAGTGATAGTAAAAATTTAAACTCAATTTGGACCTATTTAGTGACCTCTGATTTATGCATTTTTACCCTTCAAAATAGGCCCTTAACTCCCCTTATTATGCATCCTTAGGCCTATTTTTATCATTTTCTAACACCACAACATACATTTAATGAATTAAAGGCCCTGAAATAAATGAGTCTTGCCAATTTAGGCTAGGACTCATTCACCCTTGGGTGAATGGGTTCCCTTTAGGTGCTGAAACCCAATTTGAAATATGTTTTTCGCAAAATTTTAATGAACTAAATTCAAGTTACAAAGGTTGGATATCAGGATTTAATAATTGGTAAATTAGAGAAGAGGCCTATAAACCCTAGTCTTTTCACCATTTCAAACTAGGTTGCCAAGAGATTGAGAAGATATTCACAAGATTAGCACTAAAGAGTGGGGAGAGAAAATTCAAGCAAGAATGGTTGAAGTCTTGGAGCAGCATTTCATTTGCTTCTAACGGTCTTCAAGCTTATTTTGCCAAGTTATATCAAGAATTGTTCATGATTTGAAGGTTGATGCCTATGGAGGGTCATGATGGATTCTAGGTTTTGGGGAATGCACCTAGTCATTCTCCCTAACCTAATGACTTGTTTCCTAAGTGATCCCATCTTCTATCTTCATTCTACTAGCTATCTAAAGAAAGGTATAATCAGATTTAAGATCTATTAGGGTGTTTAAACTTATCCCTAACTAGGTCTTTGTCATTTTCCATATTCATTTAAGGATCATATTTTAATACATGTGAATAAGGTTTCTCTGCATTTTAGCTCTTAACACCTTAGATGCACTTAAGTTTAGGGCTTGAAAACACTATTATTCATCATATTTTTATCTTTCCATTTTTAATTACCAAACTTGGGGTTTGATTGAGGAAAACCCCCTATACAAACAAACCAAAAAAATTAGTTTTTGCTATAGATCTGAGGTCAGGATTGAAGATTTGTTTGTACTGGAGCAGAGTGCAAACATAGGGCTACAAAATCAACTTTTGAATTTATAGAAAGGGATACAAAGACCCATTCACCCATGGGAAAATAAGTCCTAAGTAGGACACTTTGCAATACTTTTGGAGTCAGGTACATGTAAGGAAGCTAAGGTGGTATAAAAACTTCCTACACTAATCTTGAGAGGAGGATAGTGCAAAACTTTTATAGATCTTTAACAATTACAAAAATTTAAACAAAAATAGACATAAATATCATGCATACCACAATACAATGATTTACATGTGGAAAACCCTTTCAGGAGAAAAACCCCACACTCCAAAATCTTCCCAATATATTATTTAAAAATAAAAAAGATTGCAATATAATTGTAGAGAAAGCTTCTCATGGAGTATCACAAATAAGAGATATAGAGGCAACACGACCGCTATCAAACTCTTAGAATACATCACAATAAACACTCATAATATAATTCCCTCATAAATAGGGTTGCCTTCTAGGTAAATTCAATCTAATAAAATATAGGTCATTAAATATGCGACATAATGATGAACATACTAGATTTATAATAATAAAATATAAATAAATTTTTCCTTTTGGGGGTACTTTCCTCGGACCCCTGGCAAGGAGGGTGATCCCCTAGACCCCTCATGATTGAATCCCCTATGCCCCCTATCATGGATGTATCAATAGTACTTTATGTATCAATAGTACCTTATATAATTGCAAGGTTGAGACACATTTACTCAACAAAGCTCCCACTTCTTGAACACCTTGCAAAAGCAGCAGGAGGGTGTAAAACATCATCTCTTAATTACTAGGGGCCAAAAGGCCCATAGTCTCTAAACACCATATAAACTTCTATGTGCTCACAATATTAGTTAATGAATCAGAAACATTCATCAAAGTCTCTACCTTAACCAACTTCACCCTACCATCTTTGGCCATATCTCTAACAAAATGATATTGTACATCAATGTTCTTGGTCCTAGCTTGAAATGTTAGGTTCTTATCTAGACATATCACACTTTGACTATTACAATAAATTTCCATTGCACCTTGTTTAATTCCTATATCTAAATATAGTCTCTTAAGCCAAATGGCTTCTTTATAAGGATGAGTAGCTGTCATATACTCTGCTTCAGTAGTGGACAAAGAAATCATAGCTTAGCACTTACTCATCCAACTGATTGCAACACCAAATAAAGTAAACACATAAGTACTAGTGGATCGTCTGCTATCAACATCACCTACCCAAACTGAGTCCACATAACCATGAATATAAATGGAAATATCACCTTCGATCATAATACTATGATAACACAAGGAATAATCTAAGGTACCACACAAATATCTAAAGACTCTTTTATCTGCATCCCAATGAACTCTACGAGGATTAGACATATATCTAGAAAGAAATCCCACTACTTGGAAAATGTCTAGTCTAGTACAAACCATAGCATACATTGAAATTGCAACTACACTCTAGTAAGGCACTCTTCTCATGTATTTGATCTCTGATGGGGATGGTGGACAATCTGAAATAGATAACTTTATTCTAGCTGAAATAGGAACACACAATGGTCTACAATTTTTCATATCAAACATCTATAAAATTAAATTGACATTCTTACTTTGGCCAAGCCATAGCTTTTTGTTCACTCTATCTCTTTTAATTTCCATCCCAAGAATTCTTTTAACTACGCCAATATCTTTCATTTCAAATTTAGTAGCAAGTTGAGATTTTAGTTATGAAATCATACATTTCCCTCTACCAATAAATAACATATAGTCAATATATAATTCAATAAACAAAAAACAATCACCATCAATTTTATAATAAACACAATGATCTGATTTAGAACACTCAAATCCCAAACTCAAAATATATGTATCAAATTTTTGGTACCACATCCTAGGAAATTTTTTTAAACCATACAAATATTTCTTCAATTTGCAAACCAATTTACTTTTACCTTTTACCACATAGTGCTCTGGTTGTGTCATATAAATATCCTCCTCCAAGTCACCATGAAGGAAAGAAGTTTCCATATCCATTTTCTCAACCTCTAAATCATAAGTAGTAGCAATATAAAGAAAAAATATAATGAATGTCACTTTTGCAACAAGAGAAAATATCTCACCATAATCAATACCGTCAACTTGAGAGTAACCTTTTACAATCAACCTTGCTTTATATTTCTCAATACTTCCATTTGAATCAATCTTATTTTTTAAAACCCATTTGCAACCAATAGGTTTATGTCCTTTAGAAAACAATACAAGATCTCATGTATCATTCTTTTTCAAATATTTTATTTCTACATCCATAGCAATCTTCTAGGATTCTGCATCATTCATACCTGACGACTCTTCTACCAGTCTAGGTTCATCCATGTTAGTATTCAAAGAAAAAAAACATCTCCAATCATCAGGTGAATACCTTTTAGGTGGTTTTCTATGCTTGTAGAACTACGAACAAGATGATTTGGAGGTTCTTCTTCCTCCTTTAAAATTCAGAGATAGATGAGCTCTCCTCAACATCTTGTCTATCCATGGGTCTTGATTCAACTTTCTTAGGTGTATAAGGAAATTGAATCACATCTTCCTATTTACTTTGCTTTGGCTGCAATGTAATAGAAGAAGGCTTAGATTCTCTAAAAATAATACTTCTACTATGTATTACCTTCTACAAAATAGGATCCCAAAGCTTATATCCTTTCACACCATAACTATATCTGATGAAGATACATTTCATAGCCTTGTTACCCAATTTTTTTTGCTTCTCCTTTGGCACATGTGTATATGCCTCACAACCAAAAACTCTAATATATCTTAATGAAGTCTTGTGACCCGAACATGCCTCTATAGGTGTCTTATCAACAAGAGTTGATGTAGGAGACCTATTAATTAGGTAACAAGAAGTGGAAACAACTTCAACCTAAAACCTTTATTCTAGACCAACACCACTCAACATAATCCTAGCCTTCTCCATCAATGACCTCTTCATGATTTTTGAAACTCCATTCTATTGTGGAGATATGGATTTTTATTCTATCTATGAATACCAAAATTATTAGAGAAAAAAATCACCACCATTATCAATCCTCAAAAAAAAAAATTATTTCCAATCTCCAACTCAACCATTCCTTTAAATTCTTTAAATCAACTGAAAACTTCAAATATACACTTCAGAAAATATACCCATGTCCTACTATAATCATCAATAAATGAAACATAATATGTGGATTTTCCAATTGAAGGAACATCTACAAGACCAAACACATTGAAATAAATAATATTTAATACACCACAAGATTTATGAGAACTCAAGTAAAACTAAACATAGTTTTGTTTTCCATAAATTCAATGCTCACATAAATCAAATCCAAGATTATAATCAGATAAAAATTTAATAATTTTTTTTATTTTTCAAGGTCCTTAGACCATTTTCTCCAATGTGGTCATGTCTCTGGTTCCATATTTTTCTCTATAGGTAACTTTGATTCAAAAGAAAGAGCACCCTTGGGTACCCAAAACCCATGACCATATGTTGAAGTTGAAACCCTCACTTCTTCCACAGACTTTCTTTTCACAGAAGTACTATTGCATTCAATATTGCATGCATCAATCTTATTCAATGTGCCATATCTGACACCTCTATAAATCACCATAGCACCTCTAACCATCTTGCATCCTACATCAAAAAATACTACCTGCACACCTGCATATATTAGTTTGTTCATAGATATCAAATTTCATGCTAATCCAAGGATTTGTAACACACTATTAATCCTTTTTATTTTATCATTAGGAAAAATTATTTTAACTTTATCATGACCAACAATATTTAAATAAGAATCATCACCCAAGTACACCATACCTCCATCAAATCATTCATATTAAAAAATAAATCTCTATTAAAGGTCATATAGACAGATGCACCTGAGTCAATTAACCATGTATCATTACCTACACAAGTTGTGAAAGCTACAATGAATGTGTAACCATTTTCCTTCTCAAAATCAAAATCAAATCAACTTTCTTATTTTTCCTCCTTTTCTTCTTTGTAGTCCTTACAAACATGTCTAGGTTTATCATAGTTCTAGCAAATAACTTTGGACTTTCTAGGAGATTTGGATCTCCCCTTGGACTTGGATTTTTCATGGTTCTCATTTTTCTTTCCTTTTTCCTTAGGTCTTCCAAAAAAAATTAAGGATTCCTTGGAATTGATGGATACCTTCCTCCTCATCTCTTTATAAAGAAAATAACCCGCCACATCTTCAGTCTTTAATATAATAGAAGTACTCCCAATAGACATAACAAGAGGATCCCAAGAATTGAGAAAAGAACAAAGAAAGATCTGACATTTATCCTCCTCATCCATTTTGACACCAACTGATGCCAATTGAGACACCAAAATATTGGTTGCTTCTAGGTGGTCTGTAATTCTTTCACCCTCTTCCATTCTCAAGGAATGCAACCTCTTCCTCAAGAAAATCTTGTTTACTAAATATTTGGCTTGATACATCTCACAAAGCCTCTTCCATAGTTTTTGTGCAGAGGTCTCTTCATGGAAATTGATTAAAATAGTCTACCAAGCATAGTCTGATTAGACCCTTGGCTTTATGATCCATAACATCATATTAATTATCTTGAGTAGGATTTGTAAGCCATAAAAAATTCTCATCAATATCATCCCACAGATCTCAATCTATCAACAAATCCTCCATATTCAGCTTCTACATTTCAATTTTTTTTCTAGAAAATTTATCCACCTTTATTCTCTTGATGAACTTGTCATTTGAAAATTCCTACAACAATATCACAAAGTTTCTTCTACACAAGCTCCCACTCAAATCTGGATTAGTTCTCAAAACTCAACAACCCACAATTGAAACCAAAGGTGATCAAGCTTTGATACCACTTGTAAGGAAGCTAAGGTAGTGAAACAATTTCCTACACTAATCTTGAGAGGAGGATAATGCAAAAATTTTATAGATCTTTAACAATTATCGAAACTTAAATAAAAATAGACATAAATATCATGTACATCACAATATAGTGATTTATGTGGGGAAAACCCTTTCGGGAGAAAAACCACCCAATATATTATTCAGAAATCACAAAGATTACAATATACTTGTAGAGCAAGCTTCTCACAAGAGTATAACCAACTAGAGATCTAGAGGCAACACGATTACTATCAGACTCTCAAAATACATCAAAATACATAGTCATAACACAATGCCCTCATAAAATAGGGTTGCCTTCTAGGGCAAGTCAAGCTAATAAAATATCAAGTGTCAGATATGTTGCATAATGATGAATGGTCCAAATTTACAATAATAAAATATAAATAAAATTATCCTCTCGAGGGTGCTACCTGATGAGACAAAGAAAGGTCTCATCTATTAACTAAATAAAAGCATGCATTTTGCTTAATTATGAAGTTTATCAAGACTGAGCATGATGAGGAAAGTAAGATATTTTCAGTTGGAGTGGTAAAGATTTCATCACATCTTGAAAATTACAATTCAGGTTCTTGAGATTTTTGGACCAAAATTAGGAGACAAGAAGGCAAAAAAACCCATTAAATTTCATGAAAACTCAATTTGTGCTTTGAGAGAAAAATTTACTAGTCCGATGCTCCAAAAATTTTCTTTCATGCTTCGGAATTTCTGTAGCTAAGAAGGATCTAAGTGAAGGATAAGTATGATAGAATTTATGAAGAGGTTGAGCAGTTTGGGATTCTATGAGCAGTTAACAAATAGTTGTTGAGAGAATCTAGGGGAAAATCCAAGCATTTAAGGTAGGTTGTTTGGTTGTGCAAACAAATGGAGCATATGTAAGAGGATTGAATCAGCAAGATGAAGAAAAGACTTATCTATTTCCTTCAACACATGTTCCTATCTTCTAGCAAGTTATTGCACAACTATAAGGCTTATCTTTCAAAATTATATAAATTTATTGTAGTCAAAGCATCAAATGGGGAAGAGGTTTATAAAATAATAGAGATTAGTTTTTAGCAACAGTATTGTAGTTGTTTGTAGTTTTCATTTCATAGTTTATTTTCTATGAATCTTTCTATTCCTTGTTAGTTACATTTCTATAATTTCCCTTTGAATGCTTCTTAAGATAGATTTTATTCCAGCATTTTCATTTACTAGCTCTTAGATTATATTTGTTTTCAAAAATTTCTTTCATGAATTTCCTTACAATTCTATTTGTAGATAAATAATGTCATGCAAATGATTTCTTCTCCCTCTTTCATATTACCATTAACACTGCCCTGGATTAACATTTATAATTAAATGATGAGGATTACAGCGACCTTCATTGCTACCCCCAAACCCCTATTCAAGGGATGATCCACCTATTGATGTGTGTTTTAGCACTTCTCAACATAGGTAATGCATAGGTGCATCACCTCTCTTGAAAGGAAATCTCCAACAACAAGTTACTGAAAATCACCCCAAGGTCTCTTGGGTGTTAGGTCATGACATGCATGGAATATTTGAGTTGGTTTGATGTGATCTTGCTGGTAATCATAGGGTGGACTTATGTAGGTTAAACTGGAAGAGAGTTGGATTCTTGGATGGAGTTTATAAAGTTTTCTAGAAAGTTGTTCTATTGTTGTAAGTTCAAGATAGCAATCTTAAACTCCACTTTAATCTTATGATTTGGCTTTACAATCTACAATGAAATTTATCTAAAGCACCTATTTAAAAGAGAAAAAATGGGGTAGGGGAAGGAAGAAGTTCCTAGACCCCAAACTACCGATGAAAAGTGACAGTGGAGGGTCCTACAGTGGACAATCTTTCCAAAACAAAGTTCCAATTAACCAAATCAAATTATAGTCTCATGAAACTTGTGCAATCTTCTGAGGTCTGTAGATTTTCAACCTTTCATTCACCATAAAACATGAACAAGAGATAGAACTTAAGTGACACATTCATATAATTTTTAGACTAGATTTACACTGTTGTTCATCAACAATCAATAGCAAAGAGCATGAAAAAGGAAGGGCATCAACACATCAAAATTCTTTAAAATCAATGAACAACATTAACTAATCTACTAAGGAAAACTAAAACACATAGAACAACAAAGCTAATCTATTAAAATTCACTAACTATGAGAAGAAGAATCATGAAACATGCAAAGGAACTCAAGAATCCACCAAAAGTCAATGATTTTTATTAAAATTCTAGTAGCATGTCTTTAAAACAACTCAACTCTCTCTTGAAAATGAGAGGAGACCCCCTATTTATAGTGTTCAAAAATCAAAATGAATGGCCAAGATTCAATCTCATTGTGTGGCCAAGATTCACTACAAACTAGGGTTTCACCTACCCCAAATATTTTACAATATAAAATCACATCTTGTCTTTTAGCCTATTTTTTCCTATTATGGGAAGCACTGTAGCTCTTTTGTCTTCTAGTTAATTTCCTTTTGTTCTAGCTACATTGTGAGGAATTCATCATCAGTTACAGGCTTCCCAGCCTCTTTTTGCAATGTGGCATAATCCACAAATTTATCAATCATCATTTGAAGCTTATCCCACTCCATTATGTCAGATTAGAGAATCTGAAATGATAATTTCTTTAATTGGCCTGTCATTTGTTCCCAATTCTTTAGGCACTTGGGTGCTTCTTTGGCCATATGCTCAAATTGGACAAAGGCATTAGCGGCAAAGTCCATGAAATCTGTTATTAACACATTTGTTGTCCCATTCTCCATCTTCTTATGGAAGTATGACCTTATTTTCCCTACATCAAGCTCGAGGGCCGACAATTCGTAATTTGTCATCAGCTTAAGATAGTCCTCAGCCTCTGCTTAGTGTTCTTTGGTCCATTCTAAATTGAGCTCCACCTCATGGAGTACCCACTCCAAGACTTCTCCCCAACGATCTAAGCTCATCTTCCATGTCTCAATGAGCCACTGGTCAACCTTTACCAGACCCAATTCTTTTTCCCATAATTTTTCTAGAATCTTCAAGATGGCTTCAAGCTTAGGATAGGTAATCCTATATAGCTTCATGAATTAGTGGCAAGTCTTTTCAATAGACTCTAGTTGTTTTTTCAGATCCTAAAACCTATTTATTGTTCTAATGGTGGCCCCAATGCCCATATCCCCATTATAGACTACACGTCGGAACGAATCTTCAGTAGCCTTTGTCTAATTCTTTCTCTTCTCTAGTTGGCTGACATGATCTTTGGATAGTAGCAATGGGGTGGATGATGACGTGGTGGGGAGCTCCTCAACCAATGGCCACTATTGAATATAAGTTATCAGATCTTCCACATGTTCCTTTAACTCCTCTTTAGAAGTTTTTTCCTTATTCATTTGGTGTACGATAGTGGCGATGGACCCCTGGACATGGTCGATCTTTTGTTCTCTTATGGTTGTCCCCAGGTCAATGGTAGAAATATTATATCTAACTCCCTCTTCTCCCACTACTGGAGTAGCTATTTACACTGTCCTAGATCTGGATGCATCCATCATCAGGTGGGATCTGATCCTCGACTTCTTTTCTTTCTCTGTACTTATTTGTGCCCTGGCCAGAATGGCTTCCAACCTTGCCTTCAAATCCATCAGAGTTGAGGTTTTCTTCTCCAATTTCCTCTTGATCCATTCAGGCATTTTAGATTCCCCTTGTGGTGATTCGTGATCACCTTCTTCCTCATGGGTGCATTGGATTTTCATTACTCTATCACCCCGAGTCTCCTACTCTAGCTTTTCTTCTTCATGATCATCTGAATCCTAAAAGAATATTGTTTCTTTTCTTGGGGAGTTGGTGGTTATGTGTTCCTTGGGGTTGTCCTTCCCCTCAAAGGTTCTCTCTTCTTCCTTTTCTTGTTCATGCCCATCTTCTTCATGATGTTCCACTTCGAGGCTTTTTCTTGTTTCAGCCTCTTCTTCGGGCTTGTTGTCTTCTTTCTTTTCTCTTTCTTCTTCTTCTTGTTCCTCTGAAGGAGGTATCTCCTTACTCAGTGTTTTCCTCCATTTTATCATATGTATTCTTCTCTTCATCGAGGGGTTTCTTCTCTACTTCTTCTCCTACGTCCTTGAATTATTGAGCCAACTCCTCCTTGAGTTCCAAGTCAAAATTTTCCACAATATACTTGGTTCCTGGCTCATGAACATCTTCCTCAGAGGATTGTGTTTCCTCCTCCTCTTCACGCACAACTTTATCAATTACGAGGTGCTGATGTTTCAGATGTTCATGATAATCATCTACCTCTTCTTCCATTTCTTTGGAAACTTCCCTCTCTTGCCTCTCCAACTCTTCTGATATTTGCATTGTTGCCTCCATCACGAGTGGTTCAATTGGAAGAGGAGGGACAAGAAGGTTATCAAAAACCTATGCTAAGGCAACTTGTACTATCAGGTTCATTAACACTCCAGATAGCTTCATTGGGAAATTTTGCATGTGTCGAGCGAAAGCTTCTAGGAGTGAGAGAGTAGGAATTGGCATCATTGCAGTAGCTAGTGGGAAGGCTGATGATGGAGACATGGACAAGGAAGAGAGTGTGGAAGTGGTAGCAGAGGAAGATTCTATTACCAATACCTATGTAGGAGGCAAGGTAGAAGCAAGGTGGACTGAAATGTCCATTACGGGCAAAGACGTGGCAACCATCACCTAAGAAGTAGGTGGAGGAGCAACAGTGGTAGTAGTTGTTGTGGTTGGGGTAGCAAGTGTAGTAGGTGGAGACTCTAGTTGTTCAGCCTCTTGTTCCTCTCCTTCATGGAGCAGATCCTCTAGGATGGTGGGCATTTCCATGAAACTGCCTGATTTCTTTAGCTTCTTGGAAGGTTCACCATCTGAGGCCTTCCTTGGATACACTCTGGACTTAGGCTGGCGTTCAGCCATTTATTTTATTTTGTTGGACTGTGTGGTGGGAGGAGATGTCAAAGTTTCCCCATATGGGGTAGCATTTTTCCCACTATCGGTGTCACTTCCTCGCTCGTCTTCAAGCTCTTTATATGTCAAAGCAACTCCCTACAACTTCAATTGTGTTGTTTTCCTATCGATCCATTCTTTGGTTCTTGCCTCAATGGGCTTCATCAGAATGTCGAGGTCATTAACCTCCTCTTTGTTCCAATCGATTAATAGTAGTGGCAGATTGGCAACAACATCATATCTTGGATCTACTATCATGTTTTTTTTTTCAACGACTTGATATGGCACCCAAAACAAGTTTACTATTTTGAAAAAGTATGTCATCATGCGCATGTAATGTTGCATACACACCTCCTTGTCATCTTTGTAGTTGGCCCAAAAGTCTTCAACATTATTTAGGTGGGCATATTCAACCCCAACCATCTTCTTGAGCTTGTCGTATGAATCCATCCACAACCGGGCAGTGTGGAGCTCTAGGTTATATTCCACAAGTACTTTATCAAAATACTCTACACACTAGGATGTGTGGATTTCATACATTCCTTGGCTAAAGGAGAGGGGATAAGGAATCCTCACCCTATGCTTGTCTCTTAGGACGGTGTGCGCTCATTGTAGCTTTCAAGAGAGTTCAAGTAGTATTAGCTAGTCATTTGGGTATTGGCGCAACTTATATGGTTTCTCTAAGAAACCCTCAGCTCGAATGTAGGTAAACTTCAAAAATCGTATGAATAGAAAGCTGAACTGGTAGATGAAAGCGTTACCACTATGCGAGACTCTTCTTTCAAAGTCACCTCCAAGAACTCTGATAATATGGCCTATGAAGGCGTCATTGACTATGTAGTAGTGCTTCTTGAAATTCTTGTATTGCAGCCAAGGGTACTTGTCATATACCTTTAGCTCCCTTCCTGGTGTTGGATTTGGTGCTATGAATTGTCCCCTATATTGGGCACGGTCGATAAGAAAATAGACCAGGTACGATGTCATGTAGAACTGTGAGTATCTCTTCACTACCACAAATTTCTCATGCAAGCAATTGCTAATCATTCTAGCCCAGTAAAATTTGGTTACCCCTCAAATTATTTCTTCTACAAAGTATAGAATCCGCTCCTGAAAGAAATTTATGGTTGGAAGGCCCATAGCTCTACGAAATAGGGTTACGAAGTCATGGTAATCTTCATAGAAATCACTTCGGAAGAGCTCCTTGGGCACTTTATTTGTACTGCCCCTCTTCTCCTTCAGCCAGTACTGATTGATGAGCTTCTTGCACTTGAGGGGATCAACATCCCCACATATGCTTACCATATTCTTTGGAATTTTCTTCCATCTCATTGAAGGTAGGAATGTGAAAGTTCCTCTCTATTGAATTGGTGGACATATTAGCTAATATATTTCCATCCTTCTCTACTATTCTTTTTGTGACCTCCTAGTATGCCTCCCTGCGGGCCATTACAATCTCAGGAGCTATGAGGGCAAGTGGGAATCCAAAAGCCTTGTCCAATCCACTATTTCTAATCCTTCTAGCATTTTTTGTCATGGGGTTGATTTGGACACTTTGCTTGAATTCATCGATATCAATATGTCTCAAATTAGTATATGAGATCTCCATCCAATCTATGGTGACCCTAGAGTTGAGGGGTTCCCCTTGGAACTTGTACCTCAATTGTTCCTTATCCTCTTTACCCCTAGGTGCTTTGGCAATCTTCTTCCCTTTGTCCTTCTCCAAAACTACTCCCAAAGACCTTGCAGTTCGTTTCATATATTCTGTAGTCAAGAGAGTCATAAGCATATTCAAGAATAAAACATGAGGAACGTTAGCCAAAACCCTAAAAAATAGCGTTAGATTAGATGATTCATCACTTAAAGATTCTAACATATCTTTTGAACCACTGTTAGTCATTCATTTGAGGAAGTTATGACAATGCGGGCCCAGGGATGTAGACTTCCCTAGGCTGGCAGCTGTTCTAAATGCGGCAATGAACAGACAACAATCAGGGCATGGTGGCTCGCATGGCTTCACCCGCACCAAGATTTGATCATTAGGTTGGGTCCACTTGGGAGGTCAAGAAATTTTAGCACATTGGTCGAGATCAGTTTGAAGATTAGGAGGCACTAGGATCATCTTTTCAGCATGCAGAAGCAAAGGCTAGCTTAGCTATTTGAGGCTTTGTTGTTGAAAACGACACTAGCAAGGTGGTGTCCCACAAGAATCATTTCGCCATATGGGACCCACAGTCTCGGAGGATGGCATCATAGTTCATTCAAAGCTCAAGCTACTATGGGTCAGAAGGTATGGAGAGATGTTAGGTGTCAGTCATTTAAAACAACACAGGCATGTCGAAAGTCTAGCCGGAGAGGCCCACACTATTGGGTCTGTAAGAGGTGCACACTTCAATCGTTTGTTCATGGACAGTCAAAGGGAAACAACTAGGTTGAGTCCCCCATACTGGACCAATGAGGATCAATGTCTATTCGGGACATCGAAGACGCAAGGGAAACCCATGTAGGGCGGCCCCTAGGGGCAAACCCACATTTCCTGGAAGAGACCAGTTTAAAGGTTAAAGGCAAACCGCCAGGGAAATCTTGCAAAGACTTAAGACCTTAGAAATTTGAGGGTAACAAAATATGGTCAACTAAAGATGATTCTTCTAAGGTTCCTTGACCACTTATGACGCAAAATAGGGGGCACGCAAAATGAGGTAGTGACAAAAGTGACCCAATGAAGTGAAAAGAGAGAGGGTCCCTATTCCAAATGGGTTGTGTTTGCTAAAGGCATAACAAATGGTGACTCTGCTAGGGAACGTTGTTGAGCATTCTAAGGATAAATATTTTTGTACATTAGAATGTGTAAATCAAAATGAATCTAAACTAATACACCAATGAAACATTAGATTAAAGAAACTAAATTAAAGAAAGCAAAACGCAAACTCTAAACATAGGTAGCTTCTTCAAATTCATCCCATTGTCCTCTATATCCAAGGATTCGCTTCAAGATGTTGGCTCTCAATTGTTTTAAACAGCAGCTTGTAGAATGGCAGCTTGAGAGAATGAGATTAATGAAAATGCATGTACATTGCTAATATGCTTTAAGCTATGAAATTGAAATGCTAATTAAATGCTAGAAATGTTTGATAAAACTAAAATGTGACTATAATAACTACGTATGAAAATCTAGGATTCGAGGTCCTTTCCAACTCACAAAAGGGTTGTATTTATAGATTTTTGAAGGCAAGAATTCAATTGGCCAAGATCAACGGTTGAGTTCAAACCTGTTAAAATGAACAGTGAGAGATTGAGAATTCGAAAAGAAAATGGAATTTCAAAAGATAGATGGAAAATGAAGAGACAAATGAAAGATGTGTCCATAATTAAAAATAGGTAATATTTAATTATATGTGGAAAATGAAAAGCTTTTAATTAAATATTGAAAATATTTAATTATGTGAGAAGAGTGAAGAATTTAAAAAGTGTTTTAATTAAATATTGAAAATATTTAATTAAATGTGAAATGAAGAATATCATTTAAATTTAGAAGTTAAACTTGTGATAATTAATATAAATAAATTGTGAAATCTATTTAATTAATTAAGAGGAAAATAGCATTAATTAAATAAACTTATTTATTTAATTAAACTAGAAGAATTGGAAAAATGAACAATATAAATAAATAATTAAATATTTTTACTATATATAGATGACTTAAGAATATTAATTAAATAATTCATATTTAATTAATTAACAGGTTTGGTTAACCGTGACCATTTTTAGATGTGTACATTTTGCCCCTCTTTGAAGTGATGTGTTTTACGCATTGCTTCAAAGAATTTGCCCCTAATTTTGAAAAATTTAACTGATGATGCTATATGCCCCCTCGAGAGGTAAATCGTGTGATGAGAATGATGATGAGGATGATTTGGAAGAGTTAGCTCTCGAAATAGCACTTTGCATAGTAAAAATAAAAATAATTTGCCACTTTTACCCTTTTAAAAGGTGAAAAAGGTGAAAAGTCATTTTCATTTGAACAGTAACTTTTGAGAATTTTTTTGAGCTCTGAAAGAGATAATTGTGATGCTGATCCCTTATGAGCGCTACAGATTCGAGCAAGGCCACCGTCATCAGAGACCCACAGCCTATGGACCTCCGGTAAGTTGATCAAAACCTCTCTGTCAATTTTTAAATGATTTTCAAATGCTTTTTTTGAATTTTTTTGATTTTTTAAATTTTGTTTTAGCGCATAGAATTTTATTTCAGTGCATACGAGCTTTAGTTTAGTGCATAGATTAGATAAACCAGCGCATCCAAAGTGGTGCATAGGTGCAAAATAGTCACGCATAGGATAGATCAAATGGCGCATCCATGAAACTTGCCTGCATAGGATGATAGATTATCTCATAGGCTAGATTAGCGCATAGGTGAACTATTTTAGCACATTTGTTTGATAAAATAGCGCACTCATGAAATCACGCATCCATAATCTATTTTAGCGCATCCATGGAGTAAAGTTGTGCATCCATGTTTCCGCGCATCGATTGACTGTTTTGGCGCATCCATGGATTTTCACTGCATTTCAATTTTTGAAGAAAAATTGATGCGTGCTTGATGATTGTTGCTAGATTAGACAATTGATTTTATGCTTTTGAAAAACATCAAGATTAGATTTGTTTGATTTTGATAAATTTTACTTCGTGTTTGAAGAACAAAATAGTTGAAATGATTGATTTGCTTTCCTGATTGAAAGGCTGATAGATTTTCTTCCATTCGATATGAAAAAAAAATAGATAGATTAATTTGCTTTCGTGCTTGAAAATAAATGATAGATGATAGATTTGATCTGATTGCTTGATTGAACTGATTGGATTGCTTGATTGATCTAATAAAGGAGGAATTTAACCTCCTCCAGTTTAGAGAGAGATTCCTTTGTACCTAGGAGATGATTTCATGGTTATCTGAGGATGATTTAGGGATCATACATCAGTGTGGATTGGGTCCTTTGTTGGCGATGCCGCAGTATCGGGTCAATAGGGCATTGTTGACTACTTTAGCGAAGAGGTGGCACAGTGAGTACAACACCTTCCATTTGCCGACAGGAGAGATCACTATGACTCCAGAGGATGTTTATAGGATTTTGGGTATTCCTGTGGTTGGAGAGCTTGTGATCTATGATCACAAGGAGATTGGGGGGATAGATGCACTAAGACGGGTCTTCCAAGATCCTCATGTCTGTGGATATAAGATTCCTTGGAAGGAGATGATGGAGAGCTATGCCCCACTGCCTTTAGTTTTAGCAGGATTCATCGGTGGTTTCCTTTGTCTAGATCGTAGGGCAAAGGGACTATCAGTTGGGTGGGGTAGGATTCTGGAGGACATGCTTCTCCATCGCAACAGATATGCATAGGGGTCATGCATGCTTGCCCATCTGTACCATGATCTTCATCAGGTCATGTACATAGATGTGAAGAGTCTCTCCTATGGGGTGACTCTATTACAGATATTCGCATGGGAGCACTTTGTGATTACACACCCCATAAGATTTCCATATATTTATGCATATACAGGGCCCCTTGTCTAGCCGAGGCTAGGAAAATTAGAGTACTGGCGGCGTGTACTCGATGATTTAGATACTGTCATCTAGCGACCGTATGTGGACTGTGACCCCTAGGAGGCCGATGATATAGAGCTACCATATGTGACCAGATCCAGATACCTGATTGGGTGGACACCTTTTATCATCGAGCGGTTTTTGGTTATGAGGGTGTTGAGACAGCTAGGATTGGTACAGATGATGCCACAATGTGTGGCACACTATGCTAGGCGATGAGAGGATGTACTAGAGTGGGGTCCATTTGTGACCATTGAGGTAGCTAGGGTAGAGTACTTGGAGCTATAGCTGGCTCATTGGGTGATGTATCCAAAGGTTACCGATGCAGGGATGACAGATGATTATGTAGCTTATTTTTACACACATCCCTTCCCGAGATTTACCAGTCCAGAGGAGCCTACCCCATTGATGGGAGGGTCAGTTGCACGGATGAGGTGACAGTAGCCCTAGGGACCTCCAGCAGTAGGGCAGCCACAGGGTCAGGCACAGGTAGAGCAGGCCTAGGATATCGGTGGGGTGGCTATGGATGTGGATGATGAGAGTTCAGAGGATGAGGAGACGGATGAGGAGTTAGATGACTCAGATAGTGGGGATGATGGGGATGATGGAGGTGGTGGGAGATAGAGATTTTTCTTCGATGTTCCCTTTAGTATGAGGCCACAAACATCTAGAGCAGTGGGTCAGTCGAGTACTTCGGCTCCATGGATTACTATCAGGGCTCTGTCACAGGGATAGGTGGATGCTTTGCAGGAGGAGGTTCAAACTCTTCGGAGTCAGTTAGCACAGGCTCAAGGGACCATCAGTCAGTTGCAGGAATAGATTGCATAGGCACCACCTCCTAACCCATAGATAGCTCAGCTTACAGTTGAGAGAGACAGTTTCAGAGAGAGATGCATACAGGCTGAGGGGGTAGCCAAGAGATTGTTGAGATCAGTTGAGAGCACCTCTATTGGAGAGGTTGTAGCAGAGGGGCTAGAGACTACTCAGGAGGCCGAGTACTATAGGATGAGGTATTTTGAGGAAGTGCCACTCGAGCGGAGGATAGCATTCACATAGTCAGTACTCGAACTCGGACCCATTCACGCAATCAGTCCAGGAGTGTGACCGGGAGTGTGGGTCAGTCGATCAGATGAGAGATCAGAGCTTCTAGGAGCAGAGATCTATTGAGACCTACTACCTATGGAGGCAGTAGCAACTATGTGCCCCGACCAGATTCCCCTCAGTGATGGACATGTTGTACATATTTATGCCATTGTATTTGATATATCTTTTTGAAACATTTGATATCCCTGTATTTCTGGACATTTGTTTTGATGAGATTTATGAGATGCAATGGTGATTTGATTATGCATGTGTTATGGATGATTTATGCTCATGCGATGGATGATTTATGCACATGTTATGGATGCATGTTTTTATTTTTATATGCTATGTCGTGTATGATGATGCAATAATGATATGATATAATCTGAATGATTTTTTCTTCATGATGTATGTAATGAATGTATGGTGTAAGATGTAAATGCTTTGATGAAAATGAGATGATATGATTTATGAAGATGTAATATGTAATGAATGATATGCATGTGATGTGATGAATGATAATGATGATGTAATGGAAATGCACTTATGTAATGAACTTATGATATATGATGTAAATGAACATGATAACCTAAGTGATGATGTGAAAAGAATGAAATGGATGCAATTTTATTTATGAATGTATGTGAAATATGAAAATGTATATGTTAATGAATGTTTAAAATAACGACCATGCATATGATATGTAATGATGGATACTGATCATGATGAATGAAATGAGCTGATAATGAATATGATAATGCAATAAATTGATGATGTAAGTATGCAAGTGCAATGATAATGATAATGGAAAATGATGTGAAATGAATGATCATGAAAATGATGTTACAAATGTCCAAATTTACTCAATTGTTTGTTTTGAAAAGATAGATAAAATACTTACCAACTTTCAAAAATTCTATCTCATACAGCCTTAAAAATGCAATCCTAAATGAATCATGCAGTCCTAGAATGTAGTAATGAATCATTCTCTCTTTTGTCATTCCATGTTGTGCTTAATTTTCATCATTGAGCCTTTTGATATGTTGAAATTTAGTACAAGCATCAAAGGGTATGTTAGCACCAATGATGACTTCAGTACTGCTTTCATGATGTTTGATATAGCAAATTAATACAAGCATCGAGGTATAATTGAAGCAAGATGACCTGAGTATTGTTTGCATAAATAGACAAAAGTTAACCATTTTCCTATGCAAATTCTGAAATTTCATCAATGATACGTTGTAGAGCATGTCCCATGACAAATTTGCACCATACTAATGATTAGCTTACAGATAACAAGCAAAGAAAAATCATACTTCTTCCTTGTGATTCTAGTTCAATACATCATTGAACCACTCCAAAGATATGATGTCATCAAATATCAAAACAACAATTACAACTTATGCTTTAAGTGTGTCATTCATTTTATTCAAATTAAGATCATCCAATTTTTGTTTCTGTGAAAATATTCATGTAAGCTCAATTTAATTGGAAAAGACTGTTGTTTTCGATATTCTGATTCTAGACACATGTTGTCGTTTTGACTGCTAGAAAAGCTCCAAGAAGCGAACTACCCCCTAGTGACCTTGTACTCTGACTCCTGCTAGACACCACTACTACTAGGGATAACCCTCAAATCATCAAGCCATGATGAGATCTTTGTCATTTCAAGGAGATGATGTGATGCGAATGCGATGATGATGCTGATGAAAAGATGGATATGCAAAATGAATCCTAATAGATGAGAGAGCCAAATAAAATCACAAACAATGCCTATTTGCTAGGTTTTCACTGTTTGTTTTTATTGCACTTTTTCTTGATTTTATGATTTTTTTTGCTATTACCAAGATGCCTGTTTGCCAGGTTTTCATCAAGGCAATGTTTTTTTTTTTTTAGGACTTTTTGTATTGTTTTTGATATTTTCTCAGGTGTAGAACTTCTTCAGATGCATGTTGTTGGTTGGATCTTCAAATAGGTCCCCTTCTACTATTGATAACTAATATGCCCTCGATCCATATGCTGCAATAATTACAAATGGGCCCAACCAATTTGGTTCAAATTTGCCTTTCTTTTCTCGATCCTGCTGATTTCAAGGGTTTTCTTTGAGAACCAAGTCACCCACTTGGAAAGTTCATGGTTTGAATCTATGATTGTAGTTGTGCGAAATAATCTGTTGATACCCTTTCAAATGATTAACTACAGTTTGACATCGTTCATCAAGCAGTTCCAATTCTTGCAACCTTGATACTCTGTAGTCTTCATCATTGATTAGCCCCTTAAGTGATACTCGAAGTGAAGGAATCTCAACTTCCAATGGTAGAATAGCCTCTGCTCCATAAACCAAAGCATAAGGAGTAGCACTCATTGGTGTGCGAATGCTTGTTCTATAGGCCCATAATGCTGGATTCAATTGGACATGCCAATCACAACCGGCTTCATTCACTATTTTCTTCAAAATCTTGAGAATTGTTTTATTTGAAGCTTCGGCTTGACCATTCCCTTGTGGATAGTAAGGTGTAGACAATCTGTGTTGGATGTGGAATCTTTCACATAGTTCATCTACATCCTGATTTTTAAAGGGTCTTCCATTGTCTGTAATAATGGAGTTGGGAATACCATATCGGCATATGATATAGTTTAGAATGAATGAAGAGATTTGTTTACCAGTAACAGTTGTCAGGGGAATAGATTCAATCCATTTAGTGAAATGCTCAGTGGTTGTAATGATAAATTTATGTCCATTTGAAGATGATGGGTGTATCTTGCCAACCAAGTCCAATCCCCACTAAGCGAAAGGCCATGTTGTAGTGAAAGATTGTAATTTTTGAGCAGGAGCATGAATGAGATTCCCATGAATCTGACATTTTGCACATTTCTTCACAAAGATGAATGATTCCTTCTCCATGGTTGGCCAATAGTAACCTAATCTTACAAGTTTCTTTGCTAAGGTTAGTCGACTTGAATGTGTCCCACAAATTCCACCATGGACCTCTTGTAAGGCCTTTTCTGATTCATCACGTTCAAGACATCTAAGGAGGGTACCATCCAGACCACGCCGGTATAAGACGTCAGCAATTAAGGTGTAACGGGATGATTGATGAATGAAATTTCTTTTCTGATTCCTAGACAAGCCTAAAGGTAAAGTAGTATCTTTTAGGTAAGTGTAAATTTGGCCATATAAGGGAGAGTCAGAACTCATCAAATGGCAAATGATTTGAGTTTTAGGATTGTCATGGGCGGGAGAAAAAAATTGTTCCACCAGGAAATCATACCATTTTTTATTCTCTGTCAATTGGAGTAGAGAGGCGATTGTAGCCATAGCGTTTGCTGCTTTATTATCAATGCGTGGAATCTGTATGAACTTGATATTAACAAAGTATTTCTTGAGATCTTCCACCATTCTTTTGTAAGGTATCAACTTGTCATCTTTAGTGTGATATTCATCATTGATTTGATTTATAACAAGTTGTGAATCACCAAAAACTTGAAGTTCTGCGATTTTCCAGTCTATTGCAATTCTTATGCCGATTATCAATGCCTCATACTTAGCTATGTTGTTTGTGCAAGGAAACATTAGCCGATAAGATTTTGGGATTGTATGTCCTTAAGGTGTAATAAAAAGAATTCCTACTCCTAAACCATGTTGAGTGTAAGAACCATCAAAGTAGAGTGACCATGACTACTGGATATCTACTGTGAACACATCGGCATTAGGAAAATCAACATGTATTGGGTATTTTTCTGGTATTGGTGCTTCTGCTAATTGATCTACAATTATTTGTCCCTTTATAGTTTTTCGATCCACATAATGAATATCAAATTCGCTTAGGATCATAACCCATTTAGCCAACCTACCATTTAAGGTTGCCTTACTTAGAAGATATTTGAGTGGGTCAATCTTAGCCACAAGCTTTACCGTATGAGTTAGCATGTAGTGTCGTAACTTTTGAGAAGTGAACACCACTACTAAAAAATCTTTTTCAATGAAGGTATAATTTAGCTCATGAATTGTTAGGGTTTGACTGATGTAATAAATAGCTTGTTCTTTTCCTGAGTTGTCTTCTTGTGCCAATAATGCTCCTAAAGACACTTCTATGGCAGCAATATATATTATGAGAGGTGCACCTTGTACTGGTGGAATCAATACTGGTGGATTCATGAGATACTGCTTTATCTGATCAAATGCTACTTCTCATTTGTACTCCCACTTGAATGGAACATTCTTATGTAAGAGATGTGTAAATGGTAAACTTTTATCCACCAGTTGAGCAATGAATCTTCGAATGGATTGTAACCGTCCCTGTAAAGAGTGTAGTTGACTAATGTTCCTTGGTGGTGGCATATCAAGAATTGCTTGTACCTTAGCCAGATCCACTTCAATTCCCTTTTCTAATACAATGTAACCTAATAGCTTCCTAGATTTTACTCCAAAAATGTATTTCTTAGGGTTAAGTCTCACTTTGAATTTTTCCATTCTTTTGAAGATTTTTGATAAGATATCTATGTGTCCTTCTCTGGTTTTAGACTTGGCAAGAAGATCATCAACATAATCCTCCATGAATGTATGCATCATATCATGAAAAATCGTTGTCATTGTACGTTGGTATGTAGCTCCTGCGTTTTTCAATCCAAAAGGCATTATGTTCCAGCAATAGGTACCCCAGGGACATGTGAATATTGTTTTATACCGATCTTCTGGTGCAATCTTGATCTGGTTGTATCTTGAAAATCCATCCATTAATGAGTACATTGCATGTCCAATAGTTAAATCAACAATCATATCTATGTTTGGTAAGGGAAAGTCATCTTTAGGACATGCTTTATTCAAATCCCTAAAATCTGTACAAATTCTAATCCTTTCATCTGGCTTTGAAATAAGAACGATATTGGAGATCCATTCTGCATAATCCATGGACCGGATGAATCCAACATCTAAAAGATTTTTTAATTCCTCTTTAACCAATAATGCAACTTGTGGATGCATTTTTCTGAGTTTTTGTTTTACAGGTTTTTCCCCCGGTGTAATAGATAGATGATGCATGATGAGATCTGGGTCCAATCTAGGCATATCTGCATAGGACCATGCAAAATTGATCTGATTATCTTTGAGAAATTATGTGAACCTAGGTACTTCTTCGTCTGTTAAAGATGCAGCCAATTGCAGAACTTTGGGATTTTTTGTAGTACCTATATTGAGTGCCTCTGTTGGTTCGATTAGAATGGAAGACCTTTCCTGATAATGCTCTGGAAGAGTTTCAAGTTTCCCATCCTCTGGCACCTTTGAAAGGTTTTCACCATTGGATACACTTTTTATTTTTCTCTTTTCTTGATCTAATACTGCCTTTGTTAGGTTTTCACCATTAGATCTTTCTTTCATTTTTCTTTTTTCTTGATCTAATACTGCCTTTGTTAGGTTTTCACCATTAGATCTTTCTTTTATATTATTTATTTCATAGCTAAGAAACTTGGCACTTTCCAGTTGAAAACTCTAATCTTGTGATTCCCTGGTGGAACTTGTTTTGGGATGGGATGAACAAAGAAAGTTTATTATGGTTTCATCATTTGGAAAAGTTGGAACATCAATGGGTTCGACTTGTTCCCAATCAATGAGTTTGGGATGTATCAAAGGTAATGGATCATTAGGATGAGTAAGTTCACTAGCCGTAAGGGTTAAGATGTGATCATTAACGTCATTATAGGGGAGATCTAAGATGGTATCCTCCTGTGGATAATCTGTTTCGCTTTGAATTGAATCGGTTTCACTTGAGTCGTGATTTTTTTGTAGGACATTATCAAACAGAGGCCTTTAGCTTTCCCCTTGTAAGAATGTGGGTGAGAAATTTTGTATGACATCCACCTCCTTCTTTGAAATGAAAGTATCATCAGAGAAATCATCCCATTCATATTCATTGGAGTCAGTTTCAGAATTGTTTGCTTGAATTCTCTGAATTGTTTCAGCTAACTCCTCATTTGATGGCCTGTGTGCTACTTCTTCTTTAGTATCTTCACCATATCCTAACCCAGTCTTATCTTTTGGGTGCATTGTTTTTAATTGGATAGGTTCAACAATACCATCTTTCCTTTTACTTATAGGGCCATTTCCTTCATAACCCATTTGTTGCATGATAGCATAACCTTTTCCATATTGTTCAGTGGGTAACTTGATATGCTATACGGATTCTTCTTCATATTTATAGAGCCAATCAAGAATAGTTCTATCTTCTACTTCAGTTTCTTTGATAAATATCCCATTAAACTTGGTGATGGGAGCTTAAGTTGAGGCTAAAGCTGATGTTGTTTGTTGTATGGACATTGAGGGTTGACCATGGGATCCTGGGGATATGGGTAAATTAGAGAGAGATAAAGAATACTCTCCTACTCCATTATATTTCAATTTTAGCTTGGTACCAAAATTACTTATCATTTCACTTGCTTGTTCATGGTACTTGGAGGTAGAGATGGCCAAAGCCTCTCTATTGTGTGGGACAAGCGTGTCCTAAGTTGCTCTAAGGTTAGAGAAAGTTTGACTGCTAATGTGATCAGCAGGTATTGTTACTTCTTGTCCATCATATGGAAACTTTAATCATTGATGATAAGTAGATGGAACAACTTGCATGTCGTGGATCCATGGGTGACCCAATAGTATGTTATAGGTTAGATCCCGATCAAGAACCTGACAAAAGGTATTCTTCACAATATGTCCCACTCTGATTGGTAGCATGATGAGACCTTTGGAAGTCCTTTCCTCATCATCATATGCCTTGATTGTAATTTTCCTTTGTGGATCTATAGAGTCTATTGAATATCCCAAAGCTAGGACCAATTTTAAAGTACAAATGTTTAATCCAGCTCCCCCATCTATGAGGACACATCTAATGTGGGCTTTGTGAACCATGACTTCTAAATAGAGTGATGAATTATGTGGATGGGTTATGGATGAATCATCTTTTTTCAAAAATGATAAACATGTGTAGGAGGACAAGTGTCCCACCATGGCTTGAAATTTATTGATATCCAGATCAGGGGATACAGTTGTATCAACAAGTGCCTTTTCCAGAATGTCCTTATGGGCAGGTGATAACTTTAAAAGGTCCAAGATAGAAATTTGGGTTGATTTTTTTTGCAGTTGATCAACCAAATTGTATTGGTTTGGAGGGGGAATTATTGCTTTAGATGAGCTTCCTTTGATAATGATTTTGGCTTGTCCCCTTGTCATAGCATTGACCTCTTGATATTCTTGCTTACCTTTGATTCAGATAATGTTGATTTGAGGATCATTAGTATAAATATGATTGATAATGACATCGTGGATGTTATTAACATTCTTTCCCTTGTCACCCGAAGATTCCCCTTTTTGATAATTAGGGAGTAGATTCTTGAATGCTTGATGGTCATTATTGACATTATGTCCCTCAACCGTGATGGTATGGTTATCAATCAAATCTTGAACAATATTCTTCAACCCTTCGCAATTGTTTGTCTTATGACCTTTGCACCTATGATAATCACAGAAATGTGAGTCATTCCTCGATGGTGGTTTAACTCGAGGCTCATAGTCTCTTTGTGGTGGCAATGTAATAGCATTTTGATTCAATAATTCTTTGAGAATGGATTCCAAAGATTGGCCCAAAGGAGTGAAACTTCGTTGACTCAAAAAATATGATGATCTGGGCACATTTGAATTTTGATTATTGCCAAAATTATTTCCATGATTATTAGTCATGTTTCTTTGATTAGAAACATTGCCTTGGTTATTGGAATTTCAAGCATTGTTGCTACGTTGAACACCTGACACATTAAGGACGGTAGGCTTTGTATTTACGTTGTTAGCACCTACTACCCCATCATTCACAACATTTTTATTTCGGGTCCAAAATCGTGACTTGTCATTGTTGTTATTATGGTTGTTGTTGTTGTTGTTGTACGAATTTGAACCCTCTTTATCGATTTTTAGAACTCCACGCTTGATCAACACACCTTCAATAGTAATTGCATTTTCAATCAATTTTTCAAATGATTGAGGACAGTGAAGGTTTAGTCTATAACTCATTTCTTGATTAATACTATTGATGAAGATCTCCATCTTTTCTTTTTCAGGAACAGGACGAGAGTATTTAGCAAACACCCTTCTCCATCTTTGCAAAAATGTAGTGAAAGATTCCCCTACTTTTTGTTTTACCTTACAAAGATCAAGCATGGTTATCTGGTGTTGGATGTTGTAGGAGTATTGTAATATAAATTTGTTTATTAACTCCTCAAAAGTTTTGATGGGGGGAGTGATCTTTGAAAGCCACTCCATGGATTGTCCACCCAGACTTCGTGGAAACAACCACATTAAGTAGGTATCATTATGAGCATATTCTAAGCTCATATTTCGGAAATCCCTTACATGCTCAATGGGGTTAGTTTTCCCATTATACCTATCAAACTTAGGGATTTCGCAATGTTTTGGAAAAGGAATCATTTGAAGAATCCTATCGAATGGATAAGGACATATTTCATCCAAAACATACTTCTTTGTTGCTCCCCCTTGCATTTATTTTATTTTCCCTTGTAATTCCTTAATATGTTGAGTAAGGGCACTAAAATCATTAAGAGGGGTTTCAGGATTTTCTTTAATCCCTTCCATGTCAAAATCGGCAGGTAACTTAGCTCTTTGATTAGCTAAAGAAAGAAAGTATCTTTCCTTGTTTCATTCTAAAATCCTTTCCATAAGAGTATGGAATTGTGGATCCTTCTTTGCCTCTTGAAGTTTTTCTTTCGTTAACTCTTCAATACTTGAATTGTTAAAGAGGTTTTCCTCCCTCTCACTATTATCACCCATTTTGCTCACTGTACCTTCATCTTTTTCTATATTTTTTTGAGATCTCGTGATAACAGGCATAAGCTTTACTCAAATATTACTAGCTTTGATCAAATGAATGAAATAGTGCAATGGTGATGGATATAAAAGTCAGGATAGAATGAATATTCTATGAATTAAAAGATTTTTAATCTTTAGCTCATGATTCCCTGATTGAAAGGATGAAAATCCTGTTTGTAGGAATTAAACCAAAGATCGAAAATAAAGATGATTTTGCACTTTGTGAAGTTTGATCTTAGCTTTGTAGAAAGATGAATTTAATGAATGCCTAATGCGTTTGAGTTCTCTACTACAAAATTTGATTTGACCGAGTAGCATATGTGATTGCAGGTTGGGGAATATAAGAAGCATGAATATGCTGACTGTAGTTGTGCCTTTGAGAAAGGGCTCTTCTTTGAAAGAAAGCTCGTGAGTATAAAGGTTCTACAGCATAATCGTCAATGAAACCTATAATGTAGTCGTGAATCAATGAATAAAGGTTCTATGTTCAAGCAGGACCTTTTGACTTTGATATAGAAATTTCCTCTTCTTCAATATCTTTTTATAACTAAGAGACTTCTTGGGATTTCTAATCTTTCTTTCTATGGATTTCTTAGCAAAGGTTGTAGACTTCCAAACTCTGAGCATGGGAAAGACTAGACCAATAATACTTGATTTTTGAATGTCAGAAAATTACCTAGGCTCCGAAAACAGAGTCTGAATGCACCAAAACATAGCATGGATGTGCTGAAATAGAGCATAGATGCATCGAAACAGAACATGAATGCACCGAAACAAAGCACATATAAGTCGAAATAGAGCACAGATGCACCGAAACAGAGCACAAATGCACCGAAACAGAGCAGCAATGCGCCGAAACAAAGCAGCATTACGCCGAAATAGACCCGGGATGCACTAAATTATCTGCTAAACCACTGAGATAGACATGTTTGGACAATTTTGATATTTTTGGATGATCTTAATCTGATTTAAATATGAAAAACACAACATAGAGAAGCAGACAATTGTTTTGTTAATCCTAAAATCTAAACAAAGAGTGTATGTTCTTGAGATTTTCAAAGGTTTTGAACAAGATAAGCAATTCAGTCAGACTCACTCTAAATTTTTCAAATAGGTCATCATAGTAACCTCAGCCCACAGCTTAAATTGCGTCGACTCACACAGTCATGTCACCCCCTAGAGGGCGCCCTTATTTTTGTCTTTTCCAGGTGCGTACTCAAAGTGACGGAAGTGGATACCAAATCCCTTGAGCAAACAATCCATGGCGACTATATGGTGAGTGTCTTGGGGGTAGATTCTTCCCTCCCCTTGCACCGTGATTAAGATGATGTTTGGATACTGACACAGCTGGCTTTCTACACTATGGTTTTTAGTAAGGATATCTGTTCAGTGTGGCAAATAGATAGACTCCCTCGAGAGACCTCCCAACCTTTAGAAAAAAGGTTTTGGGGATGGTTATCCTGCGCACTACTGTCAAGTTGGATTTTCATCAACAACTTGCTTTTGATTAAAGTGGGTTGGAAACCTTGGCTTTAGGTGTTCCCACTTAGGTCATTCCTCTTGGGTGAGTACTTTTTCCCACAAGAGCAGGCCTTCTAAAGGATTTAATAAAGCATTAAATTGCAGAAAATAAAAGGTAAGTCTGGCGTTCTGATCATCTAGTTAAGGGGAGAGCATAAACCTATTACCCACAATCACAACAAACAATAATGGTTCAATTTAAAATCCCAAATTGACAATTCTCTACACTAAGTGAAGATGTTGCTTCACTAAAAACATGGGATTCATTTTTAACCAAAAGAAAATTATGTTTGCTGACTATCCTAGGATTGGTTAATTCAGATTTAAATGTCTACCCTAGGGTTGCTTCATTCCATTAAACTAAAATTTAAAAAATCCTGTCCATAGGAGGCGTCGGAATCAGAATTTAAATTTTTTTATTTTTTTTACAACTGTACACACTGGAACAGGTCTTCTATGTGCTGAAATAGGCCATGGATGTGCCGAAAGATCTCACAGGGATGCGCTGAAATAGAGTGTCTATGCGCCGAAAGAAATCATGGATGCACCAAAATAGTTACTGTATGCACTGAAATATCTCAGCAATGCGCCGAAACAGTCTTCGTATGCACCGGACCGAGACTCATATGCACCAAAATGCGATTTTAGTTCGTCACCTGCCAGAAAATATGCAAAAAATAAATATTAAATGCGGGGCTTGGCCCCACGGTGGGCGCCAAAAATGTGTACATTAGAATGTGTAAATCAAAATGAATCTAAACTAATACACCAATGAAACATTAGATTAAAGAAACTAAATTAAAGAAATCAAAAAGCAAACTCTAAACACAGGCAGCTTCTTCAAATTCATCCCATTGTCCTCTATCTCCAAGTATTCGCTTCAAGATGTTGGCTCTCAGTTGTTTTAAATAGCAGCTTGTAGAGTGGCAGCTTGAGAGAATGAGATTAATGAAAATGCATGTACATTGCTAATATGCTTTAAGCTATGAAATTGAAATGCTAATTAAATGCTAGAAATGCTTGATAAAACTAAAATGCGACTATAATAACTACGTATGAAAATCTAGGATTCGAGGTCCTTTCCAACTCACAAAAGGGTTGTATTTATAGATTTTTGAAGGCAAGAATTCAATTGGCCAAGATCAACGGTTGAGTTCAAACCTGTTAAAATGAACGGTGAGAGATCAAGAATTCGAAAAGAAAATGGAATTTCAAAAGACAGATGGAAAATGAAGAGACAAATGAAAGATGTGTCCATAATTAAAAATAGGTAATAATTAATTATGTGTGGAAACTGAAAAGCTTTTAATTAAATATTGAAAATATTTAATTATGTGAGAAGAGTGAAGAATTTAAAAAGTGTTTTAATTAAATATTGAAAATATTTAATTAAATGTGAAATGAAGAATATCATTTAAATTTAGAATTTAAACTTGTGATAATTAATATAAATAAATTGTGAAATCTATTTAATTAATTAAGAGGAAAATAGCATTAATTAAATAAACTTATTTATTTAATTAAACTAGAAGAATTGGAAAAATGAACAATATAAATAAATAATTAAATTTATTTATATGTAGATGACTTAAGAATATTAATTAAATAATTCATATTTAATTAATTAATAGGTTTGGTTAACCGTGACCATTTTTAGATGTGTACAATACTCATTCAGAACCTAGAATCTCTTGTTTCGCAGACCAGGGGCTGGTTTCCATAAGTGAACTAGGAGAACTAGATCCTTAGCTAAATCAGCCCACGAAACATCTCAAAAGTGTGTGTGTATAGTGAATTCATTCCCTTCCCTTATAAACTATGACAAGAGGCAAGCAGTTAAACTGAGCAAGCTGCATGAATCGTCTAACCCCAAAAGTAACTTGGACATTGACCTGCTGCTAGTCAGGCATCCATAGCCCCGACGGAGTTGTCGATGTGCCCCACTAAAATTTATCTACTTCTAGTCGAGCATCCATAGCCCTCGTAGAGTTATTCACACACCCATATGGTTGCTTACTTTCAATATTTTTCATTTTCTTTTCTTTTCTTTCAATATTTCTTTTAATACTTTTTTCTTTTGCTCAACCATGTAAGCATCGAAGCCTACCGCGGGTTTGGGGAATCACAGTGGTCACTGGAACAGACTTAATATTTTTCACTTGCCAAGTCATCATAACAACCACTATACAGGTCTTCAGAAACAATTAGTGTATGCTTTGTGTAGAATATGAGATGAATGTAAAATGGAAGATTCAACTAAGGGTTGGGTTCTAAGTCAAAGTTTGAATGAGGAGACCATTCCATGGAAACAATCTGAGACCAATAGTTGAGAGTGAAAACTTAGCCGAAGAACACAAAAAGTAAATAGCAGAGTGAACCGTTCATCCAATCGAGCACGACTTCCACAACAGAAATGAAGAACACCCTCAACAAAACAAGAGCGGCTAGGAAACAAGAAAAACAAAGGCGAAGAAAAGAAACAAAACAAAAAAAAGACACAAAATCAACCTAAACTAACCTATATACAGTTATTTACAAGAATAGCCTGGGAGAGCTCAGGCTTGGAAATAATGCTTAAGGTGTTTCCGATTGATAGGAAATGGGATATCCTCACCGGTTAAAGTCTTGAGGAAGAAAGCATTATCTCTAAGGATTTTAGCAATCTGAAAGGGGCCAAGCCAGAGCTTGTTGAATTTGTCATGTCCCCCTTTCTTCTCATGGGCCTTGTCCCAACATAGGACCAGATCAGCAATTCTAAAGGCCTTGACCTTGGATCATCGATCAAACCATCTCTTGACTATGCCCTGATGTTTGGAAAAAAATTCAATGGCATGATCACATACTTCTTCTAGATGGAGTAACTCAGCTAAATGGGCCTCTCGTCGATTCCCTTCTTCATAGAATTTATTGATGAATTGGAGAGTGGGGATCTTGAGGTGGACAGGAAATATATGCTCTAGGCCATAGATGAGGTGGAATGGGGAGTCTCCCAAGGAGGCCTTATGGCTTGTGCAATCTACCCAAAGGGAAAAACGGAGTTGGGTATGCCAGTCCTTGGGATTCTTATCGAGCAACTTTTTGATGACAGTGATCAAGTTTTTATTTGTGGATTCAGCTAGGTCATTGCCCTGAGGGTAGTAGTTTGATGAAAACTTAAGGGAAATGCCATAGTTAAAGGCCCAACTAGAAAATTTGAGTGAGGAGAAAGCAGGTCCATTATCGCAAACTAACGCATATGAGCAATCGAAACGATTTAAGATACAAATTTCAAGGAAACTAATACCTACCTCTGTATTGCATTATCTACATGCAATATCTTATGTCCATTTAGTACAATAATCAGAGGTAGTTAGAATATACCTGTGACCCACATAATATGGTGGGTTTATCAAACCAATGAAGTCAAGACCCCATTGTGCGAACAGTCTTACCTCCAAGACTGGTTGTAGTGGGACAACAACGTTCCTTTCCCTGGTTGTGGCATTCTGGAAGACATGGCACATACATACATGATTATGGGGATCCTTAAAGACTATCAACCAATAGTAACTTGCTCATATAATTTGATGAGCAGTAGAAGGGCTAGACCCATGACCAGTACCAAACTTGTCATGGAATTATTTCAGCATGCGCACTACCTCTTCTCTTTCGTGGCACCGGAGGTAGACCCCTTCATGGTTTCTTTTGTAAAGAATAGCTCCATGCAACATATAGCTACTAATTTTCAATCTGAGGGCACGTTTTTGGACTCCCTATAAGTGAGGTGGACATTTTTTATTCAACAAATAATAGACAACATCATTGTACCACTCCCCTTGGAAGACATCTTTGAGTTGATATTGTTGGACCGTAAGCTCGGGTCCCACTTCAGCTATTGCCTCAGTTATCATTTGGGTGAGTGCTTGTCCCCTTTCAAGTTTCATTGGTTGGATCTTTATGTCGTATTCTTGTAGTAGGGTGACCCATTTTTCCCTTCTTTCTCCTGATTCATTTTGCATTAGCAATGTTTTCACTACTGGATCAGGGAGGATGGCAAATACCTTATTGTGCAAGATGTAGTGTCTAAACTTTTTAACTCCTCTTACCAAAGCATATGCTTTGTTTTCAACATTGTGGTACCTCACTTCCACGTCCTTCAATGGAGCACTCATGAAGGAAATTGGGTGCTTGTTTCCTTTGTCATCTTTTTGGGTGAGAATGTTAGCACACGAATGGTCTAAAGAAAAGGAGTAAATATAGAAGGGCTTTAGATAATCTAGGTTGACTAGCACAAGTGCCTTAGCAATAGCTTTCTTGATCTCTTCAAAGGCCTTCTTTGCTTCCAAAGTCCATTCAATTTTGGAATCTTGCTTCAACATGGCATTGAGCGGCTTAACAATTTCAGCAAAGCCCGTGATGAAATTTCTGACGAAATTTATCTTTCCAAAGAAATATTTTAACTCCTTATTTCCTGACAGCTGAATCTTCAAAAGGTACTGAATACGCTTGGGGTCTATGGATATTCCTCATTCTAAAATAACATGCCCAAGCAACTTTCCTTCTATAACTCCAAATATGCATTTCTTTGGATTAAGAGATATTTTGAATTCTCTGCACCTCTAGAAGACCTTACATAGATCGGAGACATGGTCTCCCCTATTCTTTGAGAATATCATAAGATCATCCATATAAATTATAATGCACTTACCAATTATGTCTTTAAAGGTGATGTCCATCAAATGCTGGAAGGTGGCATCGACGTTGATGAGTCTAAACGAAATCCTCCTCTATGCAAGGGTCCCCCACTTAGTGGTGAATGTTGTCTTGTGTCTATATTTGTACTACACCATTACTTGGTTTTACCCAGAGTACCCATCAAGGAAGGACATCATTTGTGATCTATTAACAATATGCAATACCTCATCCAATGAAGGAACATGATAGTTGTCCTTGTTTGAAGCTCTGTTCAGATTGTGGAAACCTACACACAACTTGATTTATCTATTCTTCTTCCTTACTGGGACCAAATTATCCACCCATGTGAAGTGCCTAATGGGAAAGATGATTATGGCCAACAACAGCTTTTGCACTTCTTTGTAAATGATGGGCTCCAACAATGCATTAATGGGACACTGTCGTTGTCAGAAAGGTCCAATGTCCAGCTTAAGGGGAATAGTGTGTGTAATGATGGAGGTGTCATAGGTCTTTAAATATTCATAACTCCATGCTACCACATCTTGGTACTTTTGCAAGGCATTAATGATTCCCCTTTTCTATTCTGGCATACACACCTTGCCAATGAATACTTTTTTAGCTTCCATGGTTTTTCTGAGGTTGTGGGGGTCACATTGGTTATTGATTGAATTCTTCTTTGTTTGTCAATCTTGGTCTCAGATCTGATCTAGTTCAAATATGCGTTCGAGTTGAACCATGCCTATGGGGATAGTATTAGTTTTGAGTTTGATAACCCCTTCTATATCCAATTCATCTTCCTTGGGATCAGCCTCATCAATTATCTGAGTTGCAAATACATCGGAGCCAATGATAAATTCCAAGATATTCTTATCATCATTGAACACCTAAAAATGGGTGACATTGTTTGGCACTGATGGGGTGGAAGTCAACTCAACAATGAATGTTTTGAGTTTTGACAAAGAGAGGGGTTGGAGTGTGTTGGCTGCTTGAGCCAAAGCATCAACAGTACTGTTTTGTGATCAAGGGATCAATTGGATGTTAAAGGCATTGAGAATTTCTAAAAGATCCCAAACCCTATGCCTATAGTTTGCTAACCTTTGATCATGGCATGAATATATTTTTTTGACGTGTTTTACTACCAACTATGAATCACCAAATACTTGCAACATTTTGACATTCTTTCTTAGAGAAATCAAGAGACCTGAACTAATGCTTCATATTCTGCTACATTATTGGTACAATAGAATTGAAGTCTATTAGCAATGAAGTAGGTCTTACCCATAGGGTTGATGAGTTCAAATACGGCTCTAGCTCCCTACTAGGACTTAGATCCATCAAAGTGTAATGTCCAAAACTTGGAAGACTCTTTACTTTAGGGCCAATCATGTGTACAGTCTCCCTTGGTTGCATACTTGCATCTTCCATTCTTGGAACGTGAATAGGCTCATCATGGTTGGTGGCAAGCGATCTCATTGGCAGCTCCTCTTGAGGTGTGACTCATGCTTTAATGTGCTCCACTGTCATTTGACACAAACAACACTCAAATTTTGAGTGGGCAGCATTGTGTACCCTACACTAGTTAGGCAAAAAAAGCTCTTGAAAATCCATTCTTGCTCCCACACTAAGTTGGTCATGTATGCATTTTTCCATGATGTCTTGGAATCCATAAAGTAGTCCTAAGTTACCATCATCACAAGTCACATCATCATTTGATTCTACCATCGTTTATGTGATTTGGGGTGCACAATACAAATTAGTAGGGGGCTACATAGTACCAAGAGGACCTTAGCGGTTGCCTCCTCTTCTGGAAACTCTAATTCTCCTTGATAATCCATGGGGAAATAATTACCCAGTTCCAATTCAGCAAACAATACCTCATTGGTATTGTTATATTATGTGATCATGAATTTCATGTGTGGCTCCCGATCTATGCGGATCTGATTTGATAGCCACATATGAGAGAAATTAGTTGTGGCATACCCATTCAATGCTTAGGTGAAATCTCATCCCAAGATTATTCCATATGTGTTAGGTATATCCATAACCTAGATGTCAATAACCTATTGCACCCTCGGGTCTACAGTGATCTGTATAGGGATACGATTGATTTCCCCAACAATGTTCACTTTGATTTTGTCCAATTGGGTTACTTTTCTTCTTGAATGTGTGGGGACAATCCCAAATGCCTTGCATATAGCCAAGGGAATGACATTGGCTGATGATCCTGAGTCAATCAAACAATTGTGCAAATTCTTCCCAAATATTCTAATTGTAGTGAGGCAGGGTGGCGTTTCGAGCTTTCCTTGGAATAAACCCATGAGCTCATCAGCCTGGGCTACCTGGTTCTTATCCTTCTCATTGGTCTTTTCCTTGGTTTTCACTTGAGTTTTCTCCTTAGTGGGTTGGTTGCTATTTTTCCGATTGGAAGGGGCATCTTTCTTTTTACCTATGATTTCTTGGATTACAGGCTCGTGTGGAAGCTCTTCGAAAGAAACTTTCTTGGTTGGTGCTTCTTGTGTCACCCTAGAGGAAGGGGTCCCATTGATCATCCTGAAAAAGGAATTCCTAACGTCCAGGACTTTGAGCAACTCAAAAGTGGATAGACTTAACCTGACCTTCATGAATTCTTCAGCTACATATTCTCCCATTTGTTCAATTTCAGCCTCACAAGGGGCATTTTGGGAGGAGCCAGTAGATTGGTTGTCATTTTGACCTTGTTGCCTATTCCTATTAAAGTACCAAGTAGGTACGTCAGTATAGCCTGGGTTTTTACTGGAATTTGGGTCAGGAGGGGTACTAAATTTGTTAGGCGGAGTAGAGGTAGTGAAAGGGACACCTACTTGACTGCATGCATGTCTATTCCTTAAATCGTATGGGGTAGTCCTTTGGTGAAACATTTGGACTTCATCTTCTCTTAGCTCTTCCTCATCTATTGGGCCATTATCTACTGAATTGAAGAGATGAGACAAAGGACTTTCGACACTTACCTCTTTTGTGTCTTCATTCTTTTAGGAGGGAACCTCATTCTCAAGTTCGTTGTTTTTGCTTTGTGGAAACAGGGCCTGGTTGACCACGAGCATGGAAGAATCATATGACTTAGATGGAACTATTTCTCTACAGTGTACATTTTCAATGGCATTTTGGACCTCCACTTGAAAGATCTTTGTTGTTGTTTGGAACTTGGGGCAATCTAATTCAGAATGCCTACTAGTCTTGTGAATCTTGCACCATCTAGATAAGGCTGCCTCAACTAAATGCACTCCACTGGTTGTTTCATCCATATTATTTGGTTGATCAATAGGAGTGGGAAAACCTCCATTGTTTGGTCTCGTATTCCATGTCCTATTATTTCTTTGTGAGGGTTTCCTTTCAAAATTTTGGTTAGAGTTTTGTCCTCGCTCGTAATTTTGCCCGGATGGAGTACCTATCTCACGGTTGTCTCTGTTTTCTTAATTGAGGTTGGCCTAGATGCTGTGTTGAGAGGCCTGCAACTAATTATTTTGGTTCCTGAGGTGAGTCATTTTCATGGAGATTTTTTTGATCATCTCCATCAATTCACATCTAACCGATCTTTCTCAGCACTGCTTGGCTGCGATGATTGGTTTTAGAGAAAGACGGGTTGCGCTACTAGTTGGTTCTATTGAGCGGGTGGGAATTTGGTCCCTTTTAAATATGTTGGTACTTTCAGCAGTTGTGCATAGGCCATTTGTTGCTGAGACTACAAGTAATGAGGGACTGAAGGTACTTGGTTCATGGGCTGCCCTGGATGAGGTACTATGGGTAGTTGTTGCACTTGGTTCATGAGGGGCATCTAATACTATAGAGCTTGAGTGAGTCCCTAAATCTGCATAGGATGCAAAAATTTCCCCAAGGAGGGTAGCGGACTGGATATTTTTTGTCCCAAGTTAGTTTTGGATATTATTGCTTTAGCATAAGCATCCACTAATCTGGTAGGAGTTGGTCGCTTCCTCTTCACCAATGCAGCTATGAGGTTATCCAATGTTGCATAATAAACTGGCAAGTTAGTGGTATCATTGAGCACATACAGAGCTTGTAACCTTGTGTATCCTCAGTAGAACCGATCATTGAAGGATTTGATTGGCTCGTTAACTTCCCTATGGATAGACAGAAATTGTTGGTACAACTCTGAAGGGTTGATTAGGATCTTTTATTTCTACAAGAAGGAACTCATTAACATGTCCCAAGTTGTGATGGATTCCGCCGGCAAGTGGATATACCAATAGAAGGCATCTTCTCCCAAAGAATAAGGTAAAATCCTGCATGCTACATCTTCATGATCGATCTACATATCTTTCAATGTTTCTTGGAATATTTTTATGTGTTCCTCAGCTACCCTTTGTGGATCTTGAGGATTGAACTTTGTGCAAAATCTCTTTGGGTTCTTAGGCATATCATGGTAATCATTGAAGGATAGCAAGGAAGGATTGTTTCCCAGCCAAGACATGAGGGGAAGTGGGGGTGGAACTTTCTATTGGACTGAAACTTGGGGCTGCACAGGGGCAATGGCAGTTGGGATTGCGCCTTGGACTTGGAAGGCAGGGACTAGGATAGCCCCTGGGCTATGGGAAGCGAGGGGTTGAAAGGAAGTTTGCGGTGGTTGGATGGAATAGGGGAAAGTAGAAGAGGAAGGGTGAGCATATGGTGGATGGAAGGAGGATGGGGGTGAACGAGGTGAAGTGGATGAGGAGGATGGGTTTGAGTCTGATATTTGAGTCCTTTTTGTCCTTGTAGGGGCTATAGTTCCTGAAATTCCCCTTTGTTGGGTGTAGATCTTAGAACTCTATAGAATCTCTCAAGGGAAAATGATCCAATTCGATCTAGCTTGACCTTCAAAGTGCCCTCCTTCTAGCACCATTTTTTTTGATGTGTTTTCTAGCACTTCTCAACATAGGTAATGCATAGGTGCATCACCTCTCTTGAAAGGAAATCTCCAACAAGTTTTTGAAAATCACCCCAAGGTCTCTTGAGTGTCAGTTCATGACATGCATGGAATATCTCAATTGGTTTGATGTGATCTTGTTGGTAATAAGAGGGTGGACTTATGGAGGTTAAACTGGAAGAGAATTGGATTCTTGGATGGATTTTATAAAGTTTTCTAGAAAGTTGTTCTATTGCTATAAGTTTAGGACAACAATCTTAAACTCCACTTTAATCTTCTAATTTGGCTTTACAATGTGCAATGAACTTTATCAAAAGAACCTATTTTAAAAAGGGGGCGGGCACAGGGGGTAGGGGGCAGGGGAAGGAAGGATTTCCTAAACTTGAAAGTATTGATGAACAATGATAATAGAGGACCCTGCAGTGGACAGCCTTCCCAAAAGAAAGTTCCACTTAACCAAATAAAATTACAGTCTCATGAAACTTGTGCAATCTTATAAGGTTTTCAGATTTTCAACCTTTCATTCATTATAAAACATGAATAAGAGATAGAACTTAAGTGCATCATTTATATAATTTTTAGACTAGCTTTACACTATTGTTCATCAACAATAAACAACAAAAAAAATGAACAAGGAAGGGCATCAACATAGCAGAATTCTTTAAAATCAATTAACAAAATTAACTAATCTACTAAAGCAAACTAAAACACATAGAACGGCAAAGTTAATCCATTCAAATTCACTAACTATGAGAAGAAGAATCATGAAACATGCAAAGGAACTCAAGAATCCACCAAAAGTCAATGAATTTCTATTAAAATTCCAGCAGCATGTATTTACAACAACTCAACTCTCTCTTGAAAATGAGAGGAGACCCCCTATTTATAGTGTTCAAAAAGAAAAATGAATGGCCAAGATTCAATCTCATTATGTGGCCAAGATTCACTACAAACTAGGGTTTCACCTACCCCCAAATATTTTACAATATAAAATCACATCTTGTCTTTTAGCCTATTTTGTCCTCTTATGGGAAGCACTGTAGCTCTTTGTCTTCTAGCTGATTTCCTTTTGTTGTAGCTACACTATGAGAAATTCATCATCAATTATAGGCTTCCCAGACTATTTTTGCAATGTGGCATACTCCACAAATTTTTCGATCATCGTTCGAAGCTTATCCCACTCCATTATGTCAGATTGGAGAATCTGAAATGATAATTTATTTGATCGACATGTCATTTGTTCCCAATTCTTTAGGCAATTGGGCGCTCCTTTGGCCATCTGCTCGGATTGGACGGAGGCATTAGCGGTGAAGTCCATGAAATCTATGTTAGCACATCCATTGTCCCATTCTCCATCTTCTTATGGAAGTATAACCTGATTTTCCCTACATCAAGCTCAAGGGCCAACATTTTAGAATCTTTTATTAGCTTAAGATAGTCCTTAGCCTCCACTCGGTGTTCTTTAGTTCATTCTAAATCAAGCTCCACCTCATGGAGTGCCCGCTCCAAGGCTTTTCCCTGATGATCTAAGCTCATTTTCCATGTCTCAATGAGCCACTAGTCAGACTTTACTAGACCCAATTCATTTTCCCATAATTTTTCTAGAACCTTTAGGATGGCTTTGAGCTTAGGATAGGTAATCCTATATAGCTCCATGAAGCGGTGGCAGGTCTTTTCAGCAAACTCTAGTTTTTTTTGTAGATCCCAAAACTTATTTATTGTTCTGATGGTGGCCCCGATGCCCATATCCCCATTATAGACTACACACTGAAATGAATCTTCAGTAGCCTTTGTCCAGTTCTTTCTCTTCTCTAGTTGGCTGACGTGATCTTTCAATAGTAGCTATGGGGTGGTTGATGACGTGGTGGGGATCTCCTCAGCCAATGACCACTGTTGAATATAAATTATTAGATCTACCACCTATGCCTTTAACTCCTCTTTAGAAGTTTTGTACTTATTCATTTGGTGTACAATGGTGGCAACGGACCCCTGGAGATGGTTGATCTTTTGTTCTCTTGTGGTTGTCCCCATTTCAATGGAAGAAATATTATAGCTAACTCCCTCTTCTCCCACTACCAAACTAGCTATATGTACTGTATTGGATCTGGATGCATCCATCATCAGGTGGGTTCTAATCCTCGACTTCTTTTCTTTCTTTGTACTTATTTATGCCCTGGCCAGAATGGCTTCCAGCCTTGCCTTCAAATCCATTGGGGTCGAGGCGTTCTTCTCCAATTTCCTCTCGAGCCATTCAGGCATTTAAGATTCCCCTTTTGGTGATTCGTGATCAACTTCTTTCTCATGGGTGCATTGTATGTGCATTACTCTGTCACCTGGAGTCTCCTGCTCTGGATTTTCTTCTTCTTCTTCATCTAAATCTTGAATAAATACTATTTCTTTTCCTAGGGAGTTGGTGGTTGTGTTTTCCTTGGAGTTTTCCTTCCCCTTAGAGGTTCTCTCTTCTTCCTTTTCTTGTTCATGCCCATCTTCTTCATGATGTTCCACTTCCGGGCTTTTTCTTGTTTTAGCCTCTTCTTCGAGCTTGTCTTCTTCTTTCTTTTCTCTTTCTTCTTCTTCTTGTTCCTCTGAAGGAGGTATCTCCTTATAATGCTTGAGGATTTTATCCTGTTCTCCAGTTAGAGACTCATTTTTTTCCTCCATTTTCTCATTTGTATTATTCTCTTCATCGGAGGGTTGCTTCTCTACTTCTTCTCCTACATCCTTGAATTGTTGAGCCAACTCCCCCTCGAGCTCTTGGTAAAAATTTTCCACAATATACTTGGTGCCTGGCTCTTCAACAAATTCCTCAGAGGATTGTGTTTGCTCCTCCTCTTCATGCACAACTTTATCAATTATGAGGTGCTAATGTTCTGGATGTTCATGATAATCATTTGCCTCTCCTTCCATTTCTTTATCAACTTCCCTCTCTTGCCTCTCCAACTCTTCTGATATTTGCATTGTCACCTCCATCATGGGTGGTTCAATTGGAGGAGGAGTGAAAAGAAGGTTAGCAAGAACCTGTGCTAAGGTAGCTTGTATTATCGGGTTCATTAACACTCCAAAGAGCTCCGTTGGGATATTTTTCATGTGCCGAGTGAAAGCTTTCGGGAGAGAGAGAGTAGGCATTGGCATTGTTGAAGTAGCTAGTTGGAAGGCTAGTGATCAATACATGGATGAGGAAGAGAGTGGGGAAGTGGTAGTAGAGGAATATTCTATTAACAATACCTATGCAAGAGGCTGGGTAGAAGCAAGGTGGATTGAAATGTCCACTACGGGCGGAGAGGTGGCAACCATCGCCTGAGAAGCAGACAGAGGAGCAAAAATGGTAGTAGCACTTGCGGTTGGGGAAGCAAGTGTAGTAGGTGGAGAATCTGGCTATTTAGCCTCTTGTTTCTCTCCTTCATGGAGTAGGTCCTCTTGGATGGTGGGAATTTCTGTGAAACTACCCTATTTCTTTGGCTTCTTGGAAGGTTCACCCTCCGAGGCCTTCCGTGAATACACTCTGGACTTAGCCTGGTGTTCAACCATTTCTTTTCTTTTCTTGAACTATGTGGTGGGAGGAGATGTTAGAGTTTCCTTGGATGGGGAACCAGCTATCCCATTGTCGGTCTCACTTCCTGGCTCGTCTTCAAGCTCACCATATGTCAGGGAAACTCCCTGTAGCTTCAATTGTGCTATTTGCCTGTCGATCCATTCTTTGATTCTTGCCTCAATGGGCTTCATCAAAATGTTGAGATCATTAACCTCCTCTTCATTCTAGTCTATTAATGGTAGCAATAGGTTGGAAAAAACATCATATCTTGGATCTACTAACATGTTTTCTTTTTCAACGACTTGATCCAGAACTCAAAACAAGTTTACTATTTTGACAAAGTATGTCATCATGCGCATATAATGCTGCATATGCACCTACTTGTCATCTCTACAGTTGGCCCAAAATTATTCAACATTATGCAAGTGGGCATATTCAACCTCAACCATCTTCTTGAGCTTGTCGTATGGATCCATCAACGACTGAGCAGTGTGGAGTCTAGGTTATATTCCACAAGTTCTTTATCAAAATACTCTGCACACTGGGATGTGTGGAGTTCATACATTCCTTGGTCAAAGGAGAGGGGATAAGGAATATATACCCTATGCTTGTTGCTTAGAAGGGTGTGTTCTTTTTATAGCTATGGAGAGATTTCAAGTAGTATCATCCAGTCATTTCGGTATCAGGGCAGCTTATATGGTTTCTATGAGAAACCCCCAGCTCGAATGTAGGTAAACTTCAGGAATTGTATGAATAAAAATCCGAACCGGTAAATGAAAGCATTAGCACTATGCGAGAGCCTTCTTTCAAAGTCACCTCCAAGCATTCTGATAATATGGCCTATGAAGGTGTCATTGACTCTACAATAGTCCTTCTGTAAATTCCTATATTGGAGGTAAGGGTACTTGTCATATACCTTTAGCTCCCTTCCTAGTGTTGGATTTGGTGCTACGAATAGTACCCTGTATTGGGCATGGTTGGCAAGAAAATAGACTAGGTTTGATATCATTTAGAACTATGAGGTTCTCTTTACTACCACAAATTGTTCATGCAAGCAATTACTAATCATTCCATCCCTGTAAAATTTGGTTTCCCCTCAGATTATTTCTTCTACAAAGTATAGCATCCACTCCTAAAAGAAGGTCAGGGTTGGAAGGCCCATAGCTCTACTCAATAGGTTTACCAAATCATGGTAATATTTATAGAAATCACTTTAGAAGAGCTCCCAGGGCACTTTATTTTCACTGCCCCTCTTCTCCTTCAGCCAGTACTGATTGATGAGCTTCTTTCACATGAGGGTACCAGCATCCCACATCCTCTTACCATATTCTTTAGATGTTTCTTCCATCTCATTGAAGGTAGAGATGTGGAAGGTCCTCCCTATTGAATTGGCAGATAGATTAGCTAATATATTCCCATCCCTGTCTACTATTATTTTCATGTCCTCCTGATATGCCTCCATGTAGGCCATTACAAGCTTAGGAGCTATGACGGCACGTGGGAATCTAGCAGCCTTAGCCAATCCACTGCTTCTAATCCTTCTAGCATTTTCTATTGTGGGGTTGATTTGGACCCTTTGGTTGAATTCATCGATATCAATATGTCCCAGATTAGTATCTGAGATCTCATTCCAATCTGTGGTGACCCTAGACTTGAGTGATTCCCCTTGGAACTTGTAACTCATTTGGTCCTTACCCTCTTTACCCTTGGATGCTTTGGAAATCTTCTTCCCTTTGTCCTTCTCCATAGCTTCCCCCGAAGACCCTGCAACTAGCTCCATATATTATTTAGGCAAGAGATCCGTAAGCATATTCAAGCATAAAACATGAGGAACATTAGCCAAAACCCTACAAAATAGTATTAGATCAAATGATTCATCATGTAAACATTCTAACCTATCTTCCAGACCATCGTTAGTTGTTCATTTGAGGAAGTTATGACAATGCAGGCCCAAGGATGTGGACTTCCCTAGGTTGGTATCCATTCTGAAGGCAGCAGTGAACAAACAGCAATTAGGGCACGACGGCCCGCACGGCTTCACCTGCACCAAGATTTCATCATTGGGTGGGGTCCACTAGAGAGGTTAGGAAATTTTAGCACATGGCTCAAGAGCACTTTGAAGATTAGGAGGCATTAGGATCGTCTTTTATGTATGCAGAAGCAGAGGGTAGCTCGATTGTTTGAGGCTCTGTTGTTGAAAATGACACTAGCAAGGTGGCATCTCGCAAGTGGCGTTGCACCATGTGGGACCCGCGGTCTCGGAGGATGGCATCAGAGTTCATTCAAAGCTCTAGCTAATACCTATTGAAAGGTGCAGGAAGATGTTGGGTGTCAACTGTTTGAAACAATGGAGGCATGTCGAAAGTCCAACTGGAGAGGCCTCCACTATCAGGTCCGCAGGAGGCGCACGTTTCAATTTTTTGTTCATGGACAATCGAAGGGAAACGGCTAGGTCGGGTCCCGCATAGTAGACCAATGGGGATTGATTTTTGTTCAGGACAGAAAAGATGCAAGGGAAACCTACACAGGGTGGACCCACATTGCCCAAAAGATGCCAGTTTAAAGGTTAAAGGAAAATAGCTAGGGAAATCCCACAAAGACTTAAGAGCTTGGAAATTTGAGGGTAACAAAATATGGTCGACTCAAGATGATTCTTCTAAGGTTCCTTGACCACTTAGGACACAAAATAGGGGGAATGCAAAATGAGGCAGCGACAAAAGTGACCCAGTGAAGTGAAAAGAGAGAGGGTCCCTGTTCCAAATGGGGTGTGTGTGCTAAAGGCACAACACCACCTAGGCTCCTCATAGGGGGAAAACCCCCCACATCGTGAATGTATCAACAGAACTTTATGTATCAACAATACCTTCTATAATTACAAGGTTAGGACATATTTACTCAACAGTACATACCATCTTAGCCTTTTCAAATCTCCCAATTGATTGTTGTTTCTGATAATGTTATCATAATAATTTGTGTTTCAAGTGATAGATCTCATAAGTTTCATTGGTAATTCACATTTATTTTTCTCCAAAAACTACTTTTCAGTCATACTTTACTATTTTTTGTCATAAGGAAGTTAGGGCAGCATAGTTTCCAAACTTATGGTTGACTCACCTTAATGATTGTAGGTCAATTCTAATCATTTTGGACACTATCCCTCTTCCTAATAAACACAAGAAAATTGGATTTGTGATTAGATGGACACCCCTTTCTCTTTTTCGCCTAGGTTCCTCATTTCTAGGTCTTCATATTTCACACTCTACTTTTTCTTCTGTTTCAAGCTTCCATCCTTGCCACCAGAGCAAAATTTTCTTCAAAATCTATTCCTTCCACTTGTGAGCAACCATTACATGCAAGTTTATCCTTATTTTGGATAAATTTTCCATCCTCATTCAACGTGTTCCTGAAAACCCACTTAGTTCCTATCACATGCTTGTTTATAGGTCTTGGGACCAATTCCCAAGTCTGATTCTTCTCAATCTATTCCACCTCTTCTTTCATAGCTTTAATCCAATTCTCATCTTTTCATGCCTCATTCACTATTTTAGGTTCTACCTCTGAAATTAAATAAAATTTTACATGTTCCTCTATCAAAGTATATTTTCTTCTTGTCAACAAACCTTTTCTCTTATCTCCAATGATTTGATATTCAGAAAGGTTCTTTTGCATATACTTAGGAGTCTTCAGAATATTTTCTCAAGCTTCTTCCTCTTCACTTGTCATATCTTTTTATTTCTGTTCATTTTTTTCTTTGTCATTGCAAGGGGATTCATCAAATTCTTATCCTTCTATCAACACAAAACTTTGATGTGGTTCTTCATCTGCACTTTCAACAATCTTCTTCAACCTTTTTTTATAGCATCGGTAATCTTTTCTCTTTGTAGAGTATCCAAGGAAGATTCCTTCATCATATCTTGTATCAAAATTTCCTATGTTTTCTTCATCTCTCTTGATATAGAATTTTCTTCCAAACACTTTAAAATATTTCACAATAGGAGTTTTACCATACCATAACTCATATGGAGTCTTTTAATTTCACTCTTTCTTGTCCTTTGTTAAATATGTATATTGTAGTATGAATAGCATCTCTCCAACAAATATCTAGTATATTTTCTTCTTTCATCATAGTCCTTCTTGTTTCTTTAACTATTCTATTCTTTCTCTCCACAATTCCATTTTGTTGAGGAGTTCTATGGGCTAATAATTGTATCTTTATTCCATGATCTTCACAAAATTTGTTAAACTCATTGCATTGAACTCACCATATCTGTTAGACCTCAAGCATTTTATTTTCAAATTCATTCATTCTCAACCATAGACTTGAATACATTAAACTTATCTAGAGATTTTTATTTTTCCTTGAAAAATTTCACTCAAGTCATTCTAGAATAATCATCAATCAACAACATAGAATTCATGTCACCACATAGGTCTATATGCACCAAATCCAAATATCCTATAGTATAATATTCTTTATTCTTGAGCTTCTTCTTTGTTTGCTTTCCAAATTGAAATTCCTTGCAAATTACATTGATAGGATTTGTAATTCTTTGAAGATCTCTCACAAAATCAGTAGAACTAATCTTCACTAGGCTATCAAAATTTATGTGACTCATTCTTCTATTCCATAGCTAACTTTCATTGATTTGAGACATAAAGCACTTCACACCACTACCTTTGAGTTGATAAAAATTTCCTTCTTCCCTTGTCCCTATAGCAACCAAAATTCTAGATCTTCATTTTTGATTTCACAACCATCATCCTAAAACACCAAATTGTATATTTTTCTACACATTTGTTCTACATTGAGAAGATTATGTCGTATACCCTTTACATAAATAACATCACTTGTTTTATGCTTTCCATCAAAACAAATTGAACCTTTTCCATATATCTTAGCAGATGTATCATCACCAAACTTAACAAGACCACCATCATACTTTTGAATTTTAACAAACTTACTCTTATCACCTATCATATGATTTGAAAATCCACTATCAATTATATAATAGTTTCTTTCCTCTCTTATATGAAAATAAATCACCATGGTTCCTTCAATGTTGTGACTTGTTACCAAAGCAATTTCCTTTGCACATATTTTAGAATTAGTATAGTTAGTTCCAACATTTAGAGCTATGAACAAGAATTCATCACTATCTTCATCAGGATAGTTTGATTCCTCATCATTAGATACACCATTGTCTTTTTCAACAAAATAACTCTTCTTGATATATTTACCATTATGATCTTTATGTTTTTCATTTGAAACTTTGATTGTATATTTAGAAGCATAATGGCATATCTTTCCACAATTAAAACATTTAAAGGGTAACTTACCTCTTTATTTTCCAATGCCCTTTTTCAATCTCCTCATGAAATTTTTTTCCACCTCATCAAGATCATTTGAATCTAATTCATCAAAATTCTTTTCCTTGCTGACTTTAAAGGTAATTTCTTTCTTTATATCATCTTGACCAAACTCTCTCAACTCATAATAAATTAAAGCACTAAACATCTTATCTCTACAATATTGATCTAAATTTTGATCTTCCTCAATAGCAGAAACTTTAAAAATATAATATTTAGGAAGAGTTCTCAATATATTTTTCACAACTTCACTTTCTTCCAGCTTACCACCAACACCATTGATGACATTAACAATTTCCACCACTCTAAGAATGTAGGTTGTAATATCTTCATCTTTAGACATCCTCGGGGTTTCAAATTTGTCTTTGTAATTCTACATCTTTGCTTTCTTGATCTTATCATCTCCTTCATAAATACTCTCCAACTTTGTCCAGATCTCTTTTGTAGTTTTCAAACTTATCACCTTTCCAATTTTAGAATTAGAAATACCACTTAGGATAGCATTCCTTGCTTTTCCATTGTTCTCATACTCCTTGATCTCAACATCACTTTTCGGACCATTAGTAGGCATAATATATCCTATTTCAACTGAGTTCCAAACTCCAAGCCCTAGGAAAACAAGAAAGGACTCCATCTTGGCTTTCCAATAAGTATAATTCATTCCATTGAACATTGGATCTTTGACACCCTTCCTATGCACCATCTAGATCTACCTCAAGTGATTAAGCTTTCTCCAAGAAACCACAACTTTGATACCAATTACTAGATGCATAAGAAAATTGAGAGGGGATGCATTAGTTATACATTAAAACATTTGATCCCTCATTAACTTTCAAACAATTATCAAACTTTAAACCCTCATTAATAATTATCATAATGTAAACATTTGAAACAACAATGCAAACACCACCATACACAATAGAACACCAAATTTACGTAGAAAACCCTAATTATGGAAAGAACATGGTGAGGATTATATCACATATATATATATGAATAGAAACATCAAATACAATAGGCTCATTGTTGAAAGGCTCACTACTAGAGGGCTGATTGCCAAAAAGAGAAGAAAAGCTCACTACCAAGGGCTCACTACCCAAAGGACTCATTGTCTAAAAGAAAGAGGAAAGAAGAAAACTATTATAGAGAGATTCACTATCTCAGAGAAATAGGAAAGATCCACCATTTCAACTCTATACCATTCATAATATTTGGCTCACTACCTCCAACAAATTTTTCACACTAAAAATGTAGACACCTTCTACTCACTACATCCAAATTTGTAGGCATTAAGCTCACACGCATATCACCATACTTGATTAAATTTTCATCTCAAACATACCACACTACACAACACAACCTTAACCTTGCATTTATACCATCCACAACCTCAAACAATTCCTTAAGGTTGGCCTCAATGAAACATATGCTCCTCAAACATGCAACACCAAAATAGGTCAGCACCAAACACTTTTGTGATGGAAATAAGTGAAGTAAACCTACACCAAGGGTTAACTAGGACCAAAATCTACACCAACACGCATCACAATGCTTCCTCAAACAATAAAAAACCTCCACAATTAGTGCTAACATGCCAGGTTGGCCAAACCTACACTAACACTAACAAGCAACCACATACACACTTCTCCAACTCTGAAAACATGTTGACCACAAAGAAACACTTTACAACATCCCATAATATTCCAGAATCATCAAAATATTCTACAACACTACCACAACCACCTAAAATTAAAGAATACATTCACTTTATGCAACCAAACACACTCCCACAAAACACAATTTATGAATCCAAGATTATAGAGAAACTCATCACTCAACTCTCCAAGGGAAAGTAGATATAGATAATATAAGAACGTTCCCAAATCCACAAGATAGGAAACAACAATGTGGATAAATGCGGAGAAATTCCATTTCTCCTAGACAACCTTCTTCATAGGCAAACACACTGTCAAAACACATCTTCCATTGTTGCATGATCTAGAACCTAAAACTCTAGTTAGAACACCTCTGACCATATTTGATCATCACATCCAATCAAAACAATCATATATTCAACCATGAAGTAATATGAAGCACAACATTGAACACACCTCTATCACCATGCACACTCTTATATTCAAATTTTCTCAAAATCACTTGGAAACCAAGTGAACCAGCTGCATCAACAACACCATAAACATCTCTTCAACATATCCACAACATCTACAACACAATAACTCTTTCTAATGCAACACTCTCCAACAACTCCAACAATATCCATATGCTAGGGGTTGACAACACTAATGAAAACACCACTCAATTACCAACAGCCTTCATATTATTGATATCAATGACAACACCAACAACAGACTTGCAACACTTTCCTTTCCAAATGTTGAATGTGAAAATGAAAATATGGTAGTTTTAAAAACATGGAAGTTGTGGCAACGTTTTATCACCATCATTTTTTAAAACTCTTGCCATATAGGGCCACATAGGTGTAGTAAAAAATGACACAAGTTGCAAAGTTTATCTTTCTACTTCACTTATCTAATCTACAATCATCATTCCATCATATGAGGGATGGCACATGATGTCTTATTATGACTTATCATGATACCATTTTGTATGGATAATATCTACTACTATATATTTTTGTTTCCCTTGGTGCATTTTTCAAAGAAAAGAACAAGTGATTACTAGACCTAATGATGTTAGCGGGTTCTAGTGTGCCTCATTTATATGGTGATATATATATATATTTCATGACATATTAATCAATTTATTTTATAGGTTAAAAACATAATGTGTTTTGAACCATGTCATTTCTTATACCAAGAAGTGTGTGTAATGTGAAGTGCATACTTTGAATTATATGAAGTGAGGGTTAATAAAGACATGTATTGAGAAACCTACTATTTTTTAAACTATAATCCTATCTATACATGTGTGCATCTGCATTTCATGACAATATTTGTGTATAAGAAATTATAGGTTTCAAAATACACCATGTTTGGAAACCTACATTACACAAGGTTCACCACTATGGAGAAGTGTACTAATTTTTCCCATTAATAGTAAAAATAGTGTTGTTTCTATTTGAAATTCAAACTTACATATAGATAGTTCAAAACTTCAAGGGTTGGCTACATTGTGATGTGCAGGTTGAAAAATATAGTGTGTTTTGAAGCATGCAAATTTTTTATAGAAAACAACATCTACAATTTAAAGTGTGTACACTAAAGGTTAGCCTATGCCATGAAGTGTAGTTTAAAAAAGACATATTTTTCAAAAATCCCATTTTTTATACAAAATTCATAACTATACATATCTTTTTTTACATTTCAAATAATAACAGTATTTCACAACTGTGTGTTTAGGTATGAGAAATTGCAGGTTTCAAAACATGTCATGTTTTGTAAGGTTTGAATTTGATAAGGTATCCAAAACATGTTGTGTTTTGTATCCTCTATCATTGAGAAGTGCATTTCATTTTCCCAATAATAGTAATAATGGTTTTTTTTATTTGAATTGTAAAACTAGATATACACAAATCAAAACTAGAGGGGTTAGGATCTTTTTGAAGTGCAAGTTAAAACATGCAATGTGTTTTGTAGCCTACAATTTGCTATAGAAGGTACAACAGTGCATGTTAAAAAATAGAACATGTTCTCACAACTCTTATTTCTTACATAATGCATTCATAACTATATATATCATTGTTTGCATTTGAAATAACAACATTTGACAATTGTGTGTTTGGGTAAGAGAAATTGCAAGTTTTAAAATATATCATTTTTTACAACGTAGACTTCATTTTTCCAATTTTATTTTAAAACCCAAAAGAAGTAAGAAACCAAAAAAAAAAAGGAATTGATTAGCATTGTTTCTCAGCCATTAGTTGAACCATTTTTTTACTTTATCCCCCACCTACAACTCCTCACTGTGGACTTCACCCTTTATCTTTTAATAGTAGAAAGAAATACTTTGTTGTTGAATAGAGAAAACCATTAAATATATTAAAAAATACTAAAATTACTCTTATAATTTTTTGAATATATGGCACAAAATTTGGGAAATATTATCATCACACCCAACAACATGCCATTCACTAGATAGCTTTGTCATGGAAAAGAGTCATTTCATCTTGACGTGTCCCTTTAGTTCAACTCCTCATCTTGGTCGGTCCCCTTAGGATGCTATATACTATTATTTGTGATATTATGTATGCTATGATGCCTAACACATGTCATTTTGTAGGGGAGAATAGTTGTGTTTGATTATGATGGCTTACACAAGTTGTTTTATAGGGAGAATAGTTGTTGCTAGAAAACATGAAAAAAATGTGGAGGATGAATTACACTATGGTTACTTCGACCTTGATAGGATATGTTGATTGTTCTAATATTTCCTTTAAATTTTGTGACAAAAAAATGTGTAGTTTTAGGAACAAACATCCTCAGGTCGACAAACACAACAATAATTTCAATGTGGAATTTGAAATACATAGCCTGTATTTTAACATAGAGTTTGAAACACATTGTGTAATGCAACCTTGAATTTTAAATACATGGGGGTGAAATACATAATGTATATTTCAACCTTGATAGGTTATGTTGATTTTTCTAAGATGTCCTTCCAATATTGTGACATAAATATGTACAAATGGAAAAACAGCCATCTATAGGTTGAGATTCATATTATGTATTTAAAGTTGGAATTTGAAATACACGAGGCATATTTCAACCTACAATATTTTATATAAACAATCAATTATAGATTAATTGAAATTCATCTTACAAAATTATTACAAGTGTAGTAAGAGTTTAATTTTTATATCAATTTTTTCAATGATTTAAAAAAAATGATTTCTTACAACAAGAAATGTAATATAATTTGGAACTTTAACACTTGTAAGTTATTTTTCTTTTCAAACTAGCAATCATGTTTTATTTTAAATGAAATTTGGTTTGTATAGTTATGCATACTATAGATGGGGGCAAAACAATTGATTGCACGTATAGTGGTCCTCATCCTTGGTATATTCACATTTTATAGACATGCCAGTAAGATCCAATTATTTCAAGATGCATTCAAATATTTAATTTTTATTGCTAAAAAAATTACTTATGATGTCAATTGGAAAGGGGAAATTTTTTAAATAGGAGATAGTAGAGGTTAGAAAGGGGAATTTGTCTAAATTAAGGAGTAGAGTGAACATTGAGGCCACAACTTATTCGCTCATGATATTTCAACTTCACATTATTATTTTCTTGTATTGTGTCAATGGTGAAATTTTAGAAATTGATTTTGAAATATTAATTTTGTAATGGGGAAAATACTTTTGACATTATATCTTTCATTCACTTTAGGAGGATAATCGAGGTGATGATCACGATGACAACGAATTCGATGAGTTAGAGGAAGAAAAAGAGGAGTTTGATGAAGAGGATGAGGTTGAGGATAAGGATAAGGACACAAAGAGTAAGCCTAATAATGAGGAGGTTGACAATAAGGTACAGGTTGATCTAAAGGAAGGCAAGGTGGATTTAATATTACAATTATTGTTTCATTTGGAAATTCTCTATATAATGTGCATTGAATTTATTTTTTCATAAAATAAGGTATGTTATTTTATTTTTGGAATTAGCTATGTGGGTGTGTACTCATCATAGAACTAAACAAATGGATAGAAAATCAATCTATTTTTGTGAGTATGGTTTATGTCACACTGGTGGAGGGGTAAAATTTTTGGATTTAAGAATGTTAAATATGCATAGAACGTTGAAGCACAAGATTCCTTTTGTTACACCACAAAAGTATGGTTGAAGTGCGATAGGACATTGAAAACATCCACTTCCTTCCCTTGATAAAATGAAAGAGTATATTGAAATGAGGGAGAATGGTGTTGACTATCTATTGAGGGCACTCTACAATATGCAAAGAAGGCATGCAAGTAAATGGGTGTATAGAGCCTATGGAAAGAAACTATGAGGATCTCTCTAAGAAAGAAAAGGAGGGGGTTAAAGCTAAAATGTGATCTTACAACATTGAGGAGAAGAGGGAGGAAAGAAGAAAAAAATATTAAGGTTGAAGGAGAGAAATAAATGGATCCAACAATAATGTGCAATTATACTCTTAAATGTGTTGTTTGATTAGTTCAATTATGTTTTTTGATGCATATGAATTTGATGTGACGTTAACAAACATGTCACAATAGGGTGATGGTCAATAAGCAACTAGTGGGCCTTAGTAGGGTACTATGCATTTGGGACAAGAATCACTCCCTATGAAATAAAATGAGGAGGTTTGATGCAGGAACATCCAGGGTGTAAGATCAATCTTGCATCCCTAAAAAAATTATCTATTTGCATTTTGGCTAGGCTTGGTGAATAAATTTTCAATAAGGGCTAAAAATGGTAGGGTTATTATTTTTAGTAAGTTGGAAACACTAAAATAGTAGGGTTACTATTTTAGTAAGTTGGTATTTGTGCACATAAGGACATGAAATCTTATACAAAGCTCCAAAATGGTGAAATGAAGCCAATAGTAAAGAAAACACTTAAATATCATTTATTATTTGTGAGATATTAATGTTTTTGTCTTCAAAATCCCTTTAAAAATGTGAAATATACCCCTTTGTTTTTCCCTTTGCTTTTCAGTCACAACAATGCAAATCATGCACCTGTTAAGAATTAGCTCCAACCCAAAACACAGCTGAAACCAATCTAACCAAGAATGCACCCTAAAACCACTTAAGGAGGAGGGGCGAGCATATGGTCAGAGGATCCCTAGGATCTAATAACTTGATGACAACTGAAAATGAAGAGCTAAACTCAACACCAAGAACGTGCACACAAAATCCTTTTGCAAGGTGAGGTGCTAACATATGGTGGAGTGCTAGATCTTAAACTAAAATAAACTTCTTATGCTAAAGCAGACATCCACAAGAAGTGGGAATACTCCACTTATTTCCTGGGTGTGATTATTACAATTATTTGAAGGCGACAAGCCAGCCAATTAACCTCACTTCCACTTAAACTGTGGGGGTCTAAAATCCACACAACCACTTTATTTTTGTGGGGGGAATACAACAAAGTAAATTGAAGCAAGTAAACAAATTTTTGTTAGTACTACTAATCAACTTAAAAACAATTACTAAACGGATGCAATATATCAACAATAAGTTCTCAAAATAAGCAATGGTTAGAGTATCACTTCCTCTAACGTTTACAACTTGAATAGATGAATAATTGAAGATCAAAACAACAATGATAATAAAATTTAACTAATCTGATCAGAAACAAAAGGTACAGAAAATCAGACCAGCAAGCTATAGATTCACCAAATTGGACAAAACTCCTCTGAAATAGCTATGAATGCCTCCATACCACAGTGAAGCAAGGCGTCCAAACTCCAATGGAAACTCGAGCCAAAAACAGATGGAAACGGTAGGCATGAATTCCAATGCAAGTACCAAATGGTACGACCCCTCAAGGAGGTCGACTTGCTCTTAAAAAATAGGAACCTGATAATTAAATCTGTAAATTGGCAGGAAGGGGCGCCCTCCACAGTAGAACAACTTGGGCCAACACCCAGAATGAAACCAAAATCAATGATGAAGCTATGAATAGAAAATAGCTTTAGCCAGGCCAAATCAACAACTTAAAAAATAGGCTTTACATCAGCAACCTGTTCGATTTCATCAAATTGAAGCTCCATCTGTATTTCAAGGTGAAATACAGTCACAATGATCCACCTAGGAAGCCATAGTTTCAGGCCCGAAGGATGGATTGAATTCGCTAAGCTTCCCCTTAGCCAGGTTCTGGATTCAAACCAGCAGCATAACTTTACTTTCCAATTTCCAAGATGAGAAACAAAGAATAAGGCACCAGTATATAAGCTTCAATTGGAAAATGAAGCAAACTGTAACTCCCAACAAGAAACTATTCAATTCCTCCAACGGATGCCACCTTTTTGCATTTACTTTATTTAAAATATCAACACATTCTTCTTTAGGCGTCCAAAATGCAACAATGAACATTTAAAACAAACATTAATTGCCTAAGAAGTTCGACCCCCTTTATGTCCCCAACATTAAAACAACTTAAAGTCGTCAAGCCTAGGCATGGGTTACAACTGCTAGACATGAAAAATGACTAAGTTTGGAACTCAGTCCAAGGGAGGATAGAAGCCAAAACCAAAGCCAACACTCAAACTGATTCTGCCAAAAATGAAATGATGACCTGAGCAAGACTATTGATGGTACCACTACCACAAAAGGACTTACTAAAAATAGCCAATGCCAAAAATAGTAAGTTAACTTCAAAAACCTTCAAAAAACCAACTGAACAGCCACACTGCCCAAAATGTGAACTACAGATGATTGAACTACTGCTAGAACGATACTGCTATAAATAGACTTACTAAAAATTGTAATTGCTATAAATAGTAAGTTTGCAAAACTTCATTTGAACAGTAATCATGACATACTAAAAATAGTAAGCGTTTCAAAACGTCTTCTGAGTACAATCCGAGAAGCCAACATGACTTACTATAAATAGTAAGTACTTGGAAAATTTATCAGATAGAGATGCATGATACACCATTCTAAAGCTTTCTAAAAACCTAGAAAACTCCACCAGACATGCATCAAAAACCCATGCATGCAAGCCCTCAAAACTACATCTGAAATCTCCTAAAAAATAAGAAACCCTAATTTTCAGTTCTGCTTAGCCTATGAGTTTCCGGAAATAGACTAAAACCTCAAGAAGAGCATAGGGCTAAAATGGGGACATTACAAAATGTTCAAAGTCAATTTTAAAGAACCTAGAGGTTCTGGATGGGCCCAAAAAAAGGCCAAAAATATAAAGATACTTTTACAGGAACTTTGGTAGACCTTCACATTTTTGAGAGATTTCCAATGATGTAAATGGTTTGTCAGTTCAATGCCCGATTCAAAATTTATGGATCCAAAAATTTGGACTAAAACTTAGGAATTTTCTTAGGCCCAAAAAAAAGGAACAATTGAATCTATTTGGTGCCAAAAATGGAAGTGATAGTTCATTGGAAAATGGAAAAAATCATATAAAGTTGTCACAAATGGAAAGAGATTCATTCTAGATGAGAAGATAGACAAATTTCTTCTTTTCAGCACAGAATGGAGGTTGGGTTTCTAGTGTCCATTCTTGCCATTTGTAGGCTTGCATTTCTAATTTTTTACATGTATTTACAACCCAAATTTCTATAATAGCAGTATTTTGGCTAGATAGTTGTATTTCATTTGATTACATGTATATAAATGATTTCATAAAAGTATAATATAGTTTCATGTTTGTTATTCTTGATTTTTTTTATTTATGTAAGGTTGTGTTTAAGGGAGAGTATCCCTTCACCAAGTGGTTTCATAGTAAGAGTTCCTAAATGTGTAAAAAAATCACCAAACATGAGGTGGTTTGCACTAGAACTTGTGGTTGTGGGTCTGTAAGAGAAGTAATTAGAATGCCTTCATGAATAAATTGTGGTGGTGGAAGAAATATTGCAGTATCAAAAGAGGGGTTTAGAGTCTTGCAAAGAGAATTTCAAGTATATCAAGAGGAACTATGTAGAGGAATTAATCTTAGAAAAGGAGATGAAAGTGAGGATGAAGATGAATAAGAAGCATTGTACAAAGAACAAAAGGATGAACTAGAAGACCATGAACAAGTCGGATTATTTAAGGCCCTCCCGAATATTGGAAAAAGGGAAAGGATTGAAATATTTGCATACTTTGGGATCTCAATCCAGAAGAATTGATCAATTGGATCAATCACATGGAAGAGTACTTTGAATACAAAGAGATAGAATATCATGAGAGGGTTGTATTTTCAAAGACCGGATTGAAATTAAGTCATGCCAATATTTGGTGGAAAGAAGTAAAACTACAAATAAATAGAAGAGTTAAAGAGAAAATCATAAGATGGGATCACATGGTGGATAAGTTAAAGAGATAGTTTATTCGTGTGGATTATGATTTAGATCTACTAAAAAATATGCAAGGTTTGAAGCAATATGGTAAGTCTATCAAGGAGTACACAAAATATTTCTACAAGGTCATAATCAGAACACTCCATTCAAAGGCCAACAAGGAAAAGGTAGCATGTTATATAAATGGGTTGAAACCAAGTATTCAAGAAGAGATGAGTTTGTTGACCACCCAAAATTTTGAGAGGGGGAGTGAATCAATATTCATTAAAATTCATTAACTTCATCAACTTAAACATGTATTCAAAGAATCTCATTGCAAAATAGAAAGGAACAATTAAAGCATGAATCACATCAAAAAACTCATGAATACCAGAATTATGTGGAAAACCCTTGAAATGGAAAAACCATGGTGAGGATTACCTCACAATACATTATAACTGGTTACAATGGATTACAAAATGGAGGAATCACTGTCCAAAGACTCACTGTCCAGAAGGAATGGCTCACTACCCAAAGGACCCATTTTCCATAATAGAAAAGAGAGTAGAATGTTGCAAGTATGAAGGTTTTTTGTTGATTCCAAAAATTTGGTGTTGCCATTGATTTCAACTATGTGTTGGTGAAGGTTGTTTCATGATGAATATGTCAAGGATATTGAGAAAATTGTGAAAAAGAGGGAAACAATTTGTTGTAGTTTGTGCATGTATAGTTGAGATATTGAGGAAGTGTTGTGAGTACATGGAGCTATCTTTATGTTTTAGTGTTTGGAAATGTATTGGAATGATGTAATGTGCTGAGATGCTGTCTCTAGTGCTTGGTTTCCAAGTGCTTTTTGAGAAATTTGATAAATAGAGAAAATAGTGTTGTGTAAATGCTCAAAATGTGCTCTGAGATGTGCTTCGTGTTTCTTGTGTGTTGATGTTATGCCTGTGTTGATCTAATATTATGTTTGGGGTTGTCATTAGTTATTATATCTAGAGTTTGGGCTTTTGGATCGTTGTGCAAAATGAGATATTTTCACCAATGTGTGAACTAGGTTTTCAATGTTGTTTATTGTGGTATGGGAGAAATGTATTTACTCTACATCTCTCCATGGTTTGATTTCAAGTTGTGCAGATCAGGGAAGTTGGTTATGTTGATTTTATCTTTCAAAATTAAAAACTGGTCATGATTTGGTGTAGTAAAGTGTGTGTTTTATGTGTTAGTATGTGTATAAGGTTAACTAGATGTTTTGGGTTGAAGTATTTCTATGATGCAAGTTTGGATAAAATATTTGTTGAATCTCAAGTGGTTCATGGATTGTTCTAGATCATGTAAAATATTTTTATGGTTCGCATGTCATCTTGATCAAGTGGGAAGTGTGTACTTAATAGTCATGGTGTTTTACATAGGTAATGGTCGACCTGGTGTTTACACTACATGCAAAGTGGCTAAATATTTTGTGGAAACGTGTTGAGGTGTGTCAAGACAAAATTGGGTCATAATTAAGGATTTATGCGAGTCACCTTCATTCCTCTCCACCACAAGAATGTTTGGGTACTGACCTAATTTAAAATTGTAAATGTAAAGGATGTTTTTCCGACCTTGGAGAAGGTTTTCAAGGTTGAGGATGATATAAATAAGAGTAGTTTTGTTGGAAGATCTCAAGGTAGATGTGTGAGAGATGTAAGGGATGAATATAGTGAAATTTTGAGTAGAGTAGTGCAAAATTCAAAGTGTTGGACTTCTAAAGGTAGCGAGTTGAAGGTGTCCACAATCTTTCAAACAAGGCTAAGAAATTGTTGGAGTAATTGTGGTGGATTCCTTGTTCCATTGATAAATTGTTCTTTGTGTAACATTTATCTTCTATATTCTTTCCATATTCTAGTTGTGAGCTTTGGTTGTGAGCCCTATTAGACACTGTGTCATATTTTGGTAGTGAGCCCTTGTACCCATTTTGTAATTACTTATATTGTGAGCTAATCCTCACCGTGGTTTTTACCGCATTGGCTTTTCCACCTAAATTTTTTGTTGTCTTTGGTATGGTATTATTGTTTTATTTTTTGTTATCTTTATTTCATGGTTAATCACTATAACAGAGTAAGGATTGATTTTTTAATTTGATACAACTAATTCACCCCCTCTCTCATTTGTCTCATTAATTTAACAATTGGTATCTAAGAAAGGTTCCTTGGAGAAAAGATTAACTACTTGAGGTAGATCCAGTATGGAGAACAAGATAGAGATCCCTAAGTTTGATGGCATAGACTATGCTTTCTGAAAGGAAAAGATGGAAGGTTATCTGGTGTACCTTATATTTGAAGTTGAAAATTCAACAAAGACTGCATACACATACCTCTGAATGGTATGAGCACAAGTGATGAGATCAAGGCCTATGATAAAAATGGTAAAGCAAGTTTTGTTCTTTTGAATATTCTTTCAAATTTTGAATTAGTGAAAGTTGTGGATCTAAAGATTGCTAAACAAGTTTGGGAAAAATTAGAGAGCATTTAAGGTTAAACAAGCTAAATTGCAGAATTTGAAAGAACAGTTTGAGACTTTGTGAATATCTGAAGAGGAAACAATTGCAAGTTATATGCAGAGGGTTGATGAACTAGTAAGTGCAATGAGAGGTCTTGGTGCACAAATAAAAGAACCTAAAGTGGTAAAGAAAATTCTCAGAACCCTTCTTGATTCTTATAGTGAAAAATTTTATTCCATTGAAGAAGTTGCTAATTTTAATACCTACACTAGAGATTAGTTGTATGGAACACTATCCTCATATGAAATGAGAAAAACTGGTTTGAAAAATAGAGTAAAAGTGGAAATTTCTTTCAAGGTTGGAAAATCAAAAAAGGTTGACGATTCAGATGAGGATGATCTTGATAATGTGGAAGCTAACTTTGTAAGAAGGATGAAAAAGGGCACCAGTAAGTACAAAGGTCACTATGCTTCAAGATGTCCAAAAAAAGTTGTGAATAATAAAAGAAAGGAGAATAAAATTTATTATGTTAGAGAAGATGCTAGTATTTTTGATGATGAATCTAACTATGGAGATGCTGATGAAAATGAATGCTTGTTCTTAGCTTTAAAAGATGAATCTACTTTTGCTAACTCTAAAAGATGTGTGAAGGAAAGTGTTCCAAAGAAGAAGGATAAGGTTGAAGGTACTTTGATTTTTTCTTTTCATACTAAACAAGATAAGAACTACTGGGTTGTTGACAGTGATTGATATAATCACATGATCGAAGACAAAATTAATTTTGTTAAACTTGAAAAGTATGATAGAGGACTGGTTAAAATTGGAGATGATTCAAGTGCTAAGATTTGTGGAATAGGTTCAATCAGTTTTAATAGAACATGCATAATACTAAATATTTCTACTATGTTAAAGGCTTAAGGCATTATCTTTTGATTTTTGGACAATTGTGTAGCAAAGGGTATAATCTTGTGTTTTAGGATGATATGTGTAAAATCAAAAAAGGGTTCAGAACTATGATTATTGTTGGAAAGAGGAGAGATAGACATATCTATTCGCTCAAGGGTGTTGATGGTCATTTCTTTATGACTCATATTAATGATAGCTAGTTATGGTATCAAAGGATGTGTCACATCAATTTTGATTTTTTAGTTAGAATCACTTTAGTACAAGCAATAAGAGATCTACCAAGAATTACAAAGCATATCAATTTCATTTGTAGAAATTGTCGATTTGGAAAATAAACAAGGAGTAGTTTCAAGAGAAAGGAACAATATTCTATCGGATTGTTGGAATTGGTGCATACAAATCTTTTTGGTCCTACAAGAGAGAATTCTTCAAGGTGACATGTATTTCATGATTTTGATTAATGATTATTCTAGAATGACATAGGTTACTTTTCTTAGAGAAAAATATAGTTATCTAGATAGATTCAAAGCATTTAAAGCTATGGTTGAGAATGAATTGGATTTGAAAATCAAATTTTTGAGGTCTAATAGGGGTGGAGAGTTCACCTCTAATGAATTTAACATTTTTTGTGAGAATCATGTGATAAAGAGGCGCTTTTCTACCCCTAGGACTCCTTAGCAGAATGGAGTGGTTGAAAGGAAAAATATGACTGTTCAAGAAGTTACAAGGACTATGATGAAAGAAGCTAACCTATTGGAAGTCTACTGGAGTGAAGCAATTCATACTATTATTTACATACTTAACAAAGTTCAAGAAAAGGCTAATAGTACAAAGATTCCCTATGAGTTGTGGTATGGAAGGATTCCTATTGTCAAGTACTTCAAAGTATTTGGAAGCAAGTTTTATATCAAAAGAGATGAAGATAACTTAGGAAAGTTTTATGTAATTTCTAATAAAGTTATCTTCCTTGGATATTCTACAAGGAGAAAAGATTATGGATACTACAATAAAAGGTTGAGAAAGATTGTTGAGAGTGAAAATGTTAAAATTGATGAAGATGTTGAAATGTACAAGACAACTGAGAGGGGGGGTGTGAATCAATTGTATCAAATCTCTTTACTTATGAAATTAATCTTTTCAACTTAACATAAATCTTTTATTAAGTACAAATATGAAATGAAAATAATAAAAAGAGAACACCAAAGATACCATATTTACATGGAAAACCCAATGAGGGAAAAACCATGGTGAGGATCAACTCACAATATAGTAGTAATGCAATACCGGATACAAAGGCTCACTACCAGAAGGCTCACTACCCAAATAAAAAGGCTCACTACCTAGATTAAGGGCTCACTACCTTGAGAAGGACTCACTATCCAAAAAGGAGGCTCACTGCCTATAGAAAAACAAAAGAATATATAAATGAAGATCCACCACTAGAGTTCCACACATTCGCAACCTGATTAGAAGATTGTAGATACCATCAGCTCACTACTTTCAGGAATCTAACACCTTAAAGTATTGTTGCCTTAATTCGCTCTTCCACTTTCTTCTTTTCACACTTGTTCGCACTCTTCACTCACTTGTTTGATTCTTGGATGGATGGATATCAAATTCGCTATAACTTAACTTTCTTTTATACCATCTTCAACCTCAAGAACATTCTTCAAGGTTAGCTATACAATTTCATTTATAAATTCAAACTAGGTCATCTACTAAACATTCATGTGGTGGATAAGAATGAGAGAGGACCAACTAAATATTTAATTTAGGACCCAAATAACATCTTGAAGCTCGCACACACTTTCTCAAATCGATGCAAAAGCCAAATGTAACGTGTAGACACTAGGTCGGCCAAACCTAATGAAAACACCAATGATCTTTGAAGTACACACATCTCCAGCAAGATAATCATACGTGGATCACTCAACATGCTTCACCACCTCTAAAAAAATCTTTGATACATCCGCAACAATTGCAACCAACTTCATTTTCAAAGAACTCTTCACCAATCCAACCAAACCAGCTAGCAAAACACAGGAGCTCTGGAGTAGGTCTTCTAGAGTGCCAAACCACTAGAGATTTTGTCAGAACATAGAAACCATAAAAAATAGTCATCTCCCAAATCTGCAATATCTAAAACAAAATATCAGAAGATTGTGGAACCAAAACGTTTCTCCCAGACCATAAACAAATGGTTATGTCAAACCAGTTCACACACCAGTGAACATATCTTCTACTCTCCATCAACTCAAAAGCTGAAACTTAGTATATATGATTCATTAAAGTTTATGAACATACCTACAGATATGCATAGTCATATGATCAACATCGAAGACATGCGGACGATAGTATCAGAGCACACTCAGAACACACTTTTAATTTTTCTTTCATTATTTCTCAAATTTTCTCAAAAGAAGTTGGAAAATACACAAATATATGTTAACATCAATGAAAACATTAATGCCAACACCACCAAACACATCCATAACTGCAAAAATCTCCCCCTTTGTCATTAATGACAGCATACATTATTTTCAAAAGCGACAACCTACCAAGCATAAAAAATTTACATGATTCTCTCTCCCCCTTTGACATCAATGGAAAAGGAAATTCTTGCCTTATAAAGCTCTTTTCACTCCCCCTAAGGAGTAAACCCACATCACATACTGCAAAAATTCACTTCACTACTCCCTCTGAGGAGTAGACCACACTCATCAGTCCAAAATAAAGAGTTTGTCAATCCACTGAACTGATGCACTTTCATCTGAACTTAGTTCAAAGACGGAGGGGCGGTAACCCCTAACTTCCCTCTGAGATACTCAAAATTATCCTTCAGAAGGGCCTTAGTGAATATTTCTGCAACTTGTTCTTTGGTAGGTACATATTCAAGTCTAACTTCATTCCTCAATACCTTCTCCCTCCAAAAGTGATACTTGATAGATATATGCTTTGTTCTGGAATGCATCATTGGATTATTTGAAATGTTTATAGCACTTATATTGTCACAAAATATAGACATGGGTTCATCGCTTACCATACCTAAGTCCATCAAAGTTTGCTTCATCCAAATTACCTATGTACAATAGGATGTTGCTGCAATATATTCTACTTCTGCAGTGGATAAAGAAATTGAATCTCATTTCTTACTCAACCATGAAACCAGTCTTCCTCCAAGGAAGAATGAACCACCACTTGTACTCTTTTGGTCATCTACACAACCATCCTAGTCTACATCAGTGTAGGCATTCAATGTGAAATCATTGTCCTTTGGATACCATAGTCCATAGTTTGGAGTTCCTTTAAGATATTTGAATATCCTCTTTAAAGTTGTAACATGTGCTTCCTTTGGTTTTTCTTGAAATCTTGCAAGTAAACATACTACATGCATGATATCAAGTCTAGTAGCAGTAAGATATAACAGTTCACCAATCATGGATATGTACATTCTCTTATCAACTTTAGAAGATTCATCATCCTTACTCAGCTTACATCCAGTTACCATAGGGGTACAAACCTATTTGGAGTCATCCATTCTAAACTTCTTTAACAATTCCTTAACATATTTTGATTGTGAAATGAATATCCCTTTGTCAGTTTGATTTACTTGAAGTCCAAGAAGAAATTCAGTTCACCAATCATAGGCATTTCAAATTCTTTTTGCATCTCTTCAGCAAACATCTTGCACATACCTTCATTTCCTCTAAAGATGATGTCATCAACATATACCACAACTATCAGGATCTTGTCTTCCTCAACCTTGAAGTAAAGATTGTTGTCTGCAGACCCTTTGTTGAATCCTTACTTTGTCAGGTATTTATCCAATCTATCATACCAAGCTTTGGGAGCTTGCTTCAGTCCATATAGTGCTTTCTTTAGTTTACAAACCATGTTTGGTTTGTCCGACAGTTGAAATCCTTATGGTTGTTACATATACACTTCTTCTTCAAATTCTCCATTCAAAAATGAAGATTTGGCATCCATCTGATATACTTTGAAGTCTTTATGAGCTACAAATTCCAAGAACATTCGAATGGCTTTCATTCTAGCTACAGGTGCAAAATTTTCTTCAAAATCTATTCCTTCAACCTGTGAATATCCTTTACATGCAAGTCTTGCTTTATTCCTTACTACTTCACCATCTTCATTCAACTTGTTTCTGAATACACATTTTGAACCAATTACATTATTGTTTGCAAGTCTAGGGACTAGTTCCCATATCTCATTCTTCTCTATCTTTTGTAGTTCCTCTTTCATTTCTCTAATCCAACTTTCATCATTACATGCTTAATTCATAGTCTTAGGTTCTATCTTAGAAAGTAAACACATGTTTACCTCAACCACTTTGCTTATTATCTTCACTCCTTCACTTTTGTCTCCAATTATTTGTTCCTCCAGATGATTTTTCTGAACATATTTAGGAGTCTTAGGTGCAGGTTCTGAAGTTTCTTCCTGCTCATCACTTTGTTCTTTCTTTTCTTCTTCTTGTATTTGTACACATATTGGCTCATCAAGTTCAACTTCAGTTATTTCCACCGGTCTATACATAGCTTCATCAACCTTTACATTATTACTTTCAATTATTTTCCTCAGCCTCTTATTGAAATATCTGTAAGCCTTACTATTATTTGAATATCCAAGGAAAATTCCTTCATCACATCTAGCATCAAACTTTTAGAGATTTTATTCATCTCTTCTAATATAACATCAACTTCCAAATACCTTAAAGTATTTTATAGTAGGAGTCTTACCAATCCATAACTCATAAGGGGTCTTAGTACTGTTACCTCTGATTTAAACTTTGTTAAGGATGTAAGCAGAAGTGTGGATTGCTTCTCTCCAATACACATCAGGAACATTTTCTTCTTTCATCATAGTCCTGGCAGCCACTTTAATAGTTTGGTTCTTTCTTTCCACAAATCCATTCTCTTGAGGGGTTCTAGGAGGAGAATAATGCCATTTTATACCATGTTCTTTACATAATGCATTGAACTCACTAGATGTAAATTCTCCACCTCTATAAGACCTTAAGCATTTGATTTTTAGGTTTGCCTCATTTTCTACTCTTGCCTTAAACACTTTGAATCTATCAAGAGCCTGGGCCTTTTCTCTAAGAAATGTATCCCATGTCATTCTAGAGTAATCATCAATCGAAAGCATAAAGTACCTATGACCACTTAGGCTTGTAGGACCACAGAGGTTTGTATGGATTCATTCGATCATTCTGGTAGATGATTGATCCTTTCCTTTAAAACTATTTCTTGTCTATTTTCCCATCTGACAACTTCTACAGATTGAATTTGAAGGCTTTATGATTCTAGGAAGATCTCTAACAACTTCCCTAGAACAGATCCTAACCAGATTGTCAAAATTCACATGTCCCATCCTCCGGTGCCAGAGCCAACTCTCATTAATCTGAGAAACAAAACACTGACCATCTCCACTTTTACGTTGATAGATGTTTCCATGAGTTCTTCTAGTTGCAACCACACATCTGGATCCTTTCCCGATCTCACACATGTTATCCTGAAACGCAAGCTTAAAATATTTGTTGTACATTTGTCAAACACTTAATAGATTATGCCTTTAACCCTTTCCATAATAAACATCATCAGTATTTGTGAACGCTTGTTTCATACCTGCACAAACACAACCAACAAACATATTATTACATCAAAATGCAAGATGAAAGAAGGATTCCCCATGAAATCCATTTACAAAACTTACATAGAAAGGAAAATGAAGAACAATGCAAGAAACCAAGTTTAATCTATCTAAGATAAACAAACACTTGATCCCATGGGGAATTGGTGCCAATTGATGTGTTGAAATTGGCCCTTTCCCAACTCCTTAGTTGCAAATGTTGATGATGTGTGGATAGTTGAAGCTCCTTGATGAAAATTTGGTATAATCTAGCTATGGAATCATGAAAATTATGGATAATTGTTGTGAAGTGGGAAAAATTAGCTCTCAATGTGAAGAGAGTAACTTTGCATGAGATTGTGGATGAGGATGAATTTGAGTAGAGTAAGTTTACTCAAGTTGTGGATGATAAAATGAGAGGAAGAGTCTCTCATTTATAGATTTCCAAATTAGAAGAATAAGGGATTTGGATTAATGTGGGATAAAAGACCAACCAATGAGAAGAGGCCACTTGTCCACATGTGATTGGAGGAGGAATGAGCACATTTTGCTCAATGTGCATGATAAATGCTATGAGATTCAAATTCGAAATTTGAATGTGACATGTTGGAGGGAGAAAGAAATAGAGTTAATGTCACTTGGCTCAATGCAAATGACATGTAAGAGGAGTGAATGCCTTGTTGGAAGTACCCATCCACATGGATTTTGAATTCAAATTTGAGGGAATATTCCCCTTTTATGCCATGTTGAGAGAAAATAGAGATTAAATAAATCAAAGTAATTGATTTATTATGCATGTTGTATTCTCTAGAGGATTTTAGTGATTGAGATTAAATTAATCAAGATTTGATCAATTTAATGAGGCATTAGATGATTTGACAACTTTGACTCAAATTTATGAGTTGATTTAAATCAGAATTGAGAGGAAAGGATTAATTAAATAAATGTTTTTGATTTATTTAACCAAAGGGGATAATGTTAGATTAAATTAAATAAGGTTTTAATTTATTCAATTTAATGAGAAGACTTTAGGGATTTAATCAAATAAAATGAATTATTTAATTAAAAGGGATTGTAGGGTTAATTAAATTAAATTGATTAGCTTAATCAACAGGGGAGAAAGACCTAATTAGATAAATAATGATTTATCTAATTAAGAGACAAAAAGTGGTGATAAGCTAAGAGTGTGATTCATGAAGAAATGTCGTTAGTAGTCAGGATCAAGTGTGCATGTATATTTTACATGTCTACAGTATTATGTTTTCCATCAAAGCTAATTTTTCCTTTTCCAACAATCATACCACTAGAATCATCCCCAAACATAACTATTCCTCCATCATACTTCTCAAGTTTAGTAAACTTTCTCTTATCTCCAATAATATGATTTGAACATCCACTATCAATCACCCAAAATTCTTCATCATGTTTGGCATGAAAAGAAGTTACTAGAGTAGCTTTTGATTCATCCTTCTTACGCTTTGTACCAGTTCTTTTGCACATTTTCATGGTTAGTAGGTATAGATTTATTTTCCAAGGCTAGAAATAAACATTCATCTTTATCTTCCTCAAGGTCAGATTCATCATTAGAAATTCTTGTTTCTTCTTGAACATAATACAGCTTCTTGAACTTCCTATCCTTTTTATCCTTGTAATTATTTTCATTATCCTTATTCTTCTTTTGTGTATCTCTATTAGGACATCTTGATGCATAATGACCAATATTTCCACAACTAAAACACTTAAAGGGAAACTTACCTTTTGTATTTACCAGTACCTTTCTTCAATCTCCTTCTGAAGTTTGCTTCCAAGTCTTCTGAATCTTCATCATCCAAATCATCTTCTATATTCATTGCTTTAAAGGTTGTTTCAGTCTTCTCCTTATCTCTTTTAAATTTTCTCATCTCAAATGCAGTCGGGATACCAAATAGATGCTCCTTAGGAAATATCTTTGGATCATATTGTTCTTCAAGTGCAGATACTTTGTCACTGCAATTATCTGGTAAGGTCAACAAGATCTTTTCAATTATATCTTCATCTAACATGGTACCACCTTGATTCTTGATTTTTGTTTCTATAAGTTCAAATCTCTGATAATAGCTTGAAATGTCTTCTCCATCTTTCATTCTCAAGTTCTCAAATTTTTGCATAGCAGTTAGTTTCCTTGATAACTTTACTCTATCATTCCATTCATAAATGTCTTTCAACTTTGTCTATACTTCATGACCAGTAGGTAGAGAAATAATTTTTTTTCTTTTAGTTTTAGATAAATCATTGAAGATAGCAAACCTTTCTCTTTCATTTTTTTCATAAGCTCCAACTTCATCAGTAGTGGAAGGACCAACTGTTGATATCACATTGTTTGTCTCCACAACTTTTCAGGTGTTGAAATTAAGTGAAATCAGATAAATTCTCATCTACTCTTTCCAATCACTATAATCAGCTCCATCAAACATAGTAATTTTCTGTTAGAAAGCCTAGATCAGACATGCAAACCTAAACACCTTCCACAGAAGAGAAAACATAAAAAAGCAGAGCTTTGCATGTGAATGTGCAAAATGATATATTTAGGAAATTCAATATTACAATGAGATGATTTGCTTTATAAAAGCAAAGTATGCAACCCTAATGTTGACCTAAAAATAGCTCAACTAAATAAAGCTTACTTATTAATTAAGTAAACTAATTATTACCTAAGAAAAACCTAAGTAAAGTTATGCAAGTGTAATTAAATATTAATTACACTAACATTTTCAACTTGTGTGCCATCTGATCTACCTCAAGCGGTTAATCTTTTTCACTGAGGAACGAGAGCTCTAATACCAATTGTTGAAATGGACAAGACAACTGAGAGGTGGGGGTGAATCAGTTGTATCAAATCTCTTTACTTATGAACTTAATATTTTAACCTTAACTTCAATCTTTTATTAAGTAGAAAAATGAAATGTAAATAATAGAAAGAGAACACCAGAGACACTAGATTTACGTGGAAAACCCAATGAGGGAAAAAAAATGGTGAGGATTAACTCACAATATATTAGTAATGCAATACCGTATACAAAGGCTCACTGCTAGAGGACTCACTGCCCAAATACAAAGGCTCACTACACATATTAAGGGCCCACTACCTTGAGAAGGACTCACTATCTATAAAGGAGGCTCACTACCTATAGAAAAACAAAAAGAATATATAAATGAAGATCCACCACTAGAGTTCCACACATTCACTACCTGATCAAAAGATTGTTGATACCATCATCTCACTGCTTTCAAGAATATAACACCTTAAAGTATTGTTTCCTTAATTCACTCTTCCACTTTCTTCTTTTCACACTTGTTCGATTCGTGGATGGATGGATATCAAATTTGTTATAACTTAACTTGCTTTTATACCATCTTCAACCTCAGGAACATTCTCCAAGGTCGGCTATACAATTTCATTTACAAATTCAAACTAGGTCGGCTACTCAACATTATCATGGTGGATAAGAATGAGAGAGGACCAATTACATATTTAATTTAGGACCCAAATAACATCTTGAAGCTCGCACATGCTTTCTCAAATCGATGCAAAATCCAAATGTAACGTGTAGACACCAGGTTGGCCAAACCTAATGAAAACACCAATGATCTTTGAATTACGCACATCTCCAACAAGATAATCATATGTGGATCACTCAACATGCTTCACTAGTGATTTCACCACCTATGAGAACATCTCAAATACATCCACAACAATTTCAACCAAATTCATTTTTAGAGAACTCTTCACCAATCTAACTGGACCAGCCAATGAAACATAGGAGCTTTGGAGTAGGTCTTTCGAAGTCCCAAACCACAAGAAATTTTGTCAGAACATAGAAACCATCATAAATAGTCATCTCCCATATCCACAAGATCTGAAACCAAATATCAAAAGACTATGGAGCCAAAACATTTCTCCTAGTCCACAAACAAATGGATCTATCAAACTAGTTCACACACCGGTGAACATATCTTCTACTCTCCATCAACTCAGAAGCTGAAACTCAATATATATGATTCATTAAAGTTTATGAATACACCTACAAATTCATATAGGCATATGATCAACATAGAAGACATGTAGACCACAATATTGGAGCACACTCAGAACACACTTTTAATTATACTTTCATTATTTCTCAAATTTTCTCAAAAGTAGTTGGAAAATACATAAATGTGTGTTGACATCAATGAAAACACCACCAAACACATCCATAATTGCAATAGAATATCTACATAATTTAGTTGTGATAGATGGATATGAGTAAGATGAACTTTCTTATAGAAAAGAAGAAAAAAAAGCTAAGTAAAAAGAGATGCTTTGGAAAAGACCCCTAAGTATGTGTAGAGAAATAACTCTGAAGAACAGATCATTGGAGACAAGAGGAAAGGAGTTTTGGAAATAATAAGAATTTTTAAAAAAGAGGTAAATATATTTTTACTCTCTAAAGTTGAACCTGAAATAGTGAGTGATGCATGCAAATATGAATATGGGATGAAGGAAATGGAAGAAGAACTTATGTAGACTGAGAAAAATCAGACTTGGGAAATAGTCCCAAGACCAGCCAACAAGAACATAATTGGAACTAAGTTTGTATTCAAAAACAAATTGAATGAGGATGGAGAAGTGGTAACAAACAAGGCAAGGCTTGTGTTTAATAGTTACTCGCAAGTCGAAGGAATAGATTTTGAAGATACATTTGCTCTAGTGGCTAAGCTAGAAGAAATCAAGATATTTTTGGCATTTGTAGCATATAAAGACATCATTCTATCAAATGGATGTGAAGTCTACTTTTTTAAATGGAGAATTGGAAGAAGAGGTTTACATGGAACAATCGGAAGGATTTCAGTTATCAAATCAACTAGATATGGTTTACAGATTAAAAAAGGCATTGTATGGATTAAATCAAGATCCTTGAGCTCAGTATGCAATGTTGGCTAGATATTTGATACAACAAGGATTCAATAAAGGCACTGCAGATAGTAATCTTTACTTCAAAATTGAAAAGGAAAAAATCTTGATAGTAGTTGTGTATGTTGATGACATAATTTTTGGAGGAAATGAAGATATGTGCAAGAAGTTTGCAAAAGATATGCAGAAATATTTTGAGATGTCTATGTTTGGAGAGATGAATTTCTTCCTTGGGCTACAAATCAATCAAACAAACAAAGGTGTATTCATTTCATAGTTAAAGTATGTCAAAGATATGTTGAAAATGTTTGGAATGGGAGACTTTAAAATGGTATGTCTCCTATGGTGACTGGTTGCAAATTGAGTAGGGATGATGATCCCCTAAGGCCGGTCAGAGAAATTATAGATCTATGATTGGTGGATTGCTATATCTAACATCTACTAGACCAGATATCATGCATATAATTTTTCTTGTGGCTAGATTTCAAGAAGATCCTAAAGAGACACATGTTGCTGTAATAAAAAGGATATTTAGATACTTGAAGGGCACTCTAAATTATGGATTATGGTATCCTAAGGATACTAGTCTCACATTGAATGCATACATAGATGTAGATTGGGCTGGTTGTGTTGATGATAGGAAAAGAACAAGTGGTGGTGCATTCTTTCTTGGATGTATATTGGTTTCATGGATAAGTAAGAAATGAGATTCAATTTTTTTATCTGCTATAGAGGTTGAGAATATTGCAGTAGCATCTTGCTACACACAGGTGTTGTGGATGAGACAAACATTGAAGGATATACAAGTAGTGTCTGATGAGCTTATCTCTATCTTTTGTGATAATACAAGCGCAATCAACATTTCAAAGAAAATAGTGATGTATTCAAGGATAAAGCATATATCAATTAGGTATCACTTTCTAAGAGAGAGGGTTATGGAGAATGAAGTGAAGCTTGAATATGTACCCACAAAGGATTAGATTGTTGACATATTCACTAAGGCTCTTCCTAAGGGTACTTTTGAGTATCTCTAGGAGAAGTTGGGGGTTATTTCCCCTCCTTTGAACTAGATACATATGAATATGCATCAGTCCAGTGGATCTATTGATTCATTTCTTGTCTAGACTAGTGTTGGTGGATACCTCTCAAGGGGAGTAGTTAGTGTCATTGTTGTAGTAAGAAATATATGTTGTCATTGTGCAGATTTGTTGATTTGGTTGAGTATACTCCTAAGAGAGAGTATTCAAAGTAGTAAAAAGAAAAAATAATAAAGTTTTTTGCATTTGTATGGTTTGCATGTCATCTTGATCAAGTGGGATGCATGTACTTAACAATTTTATGGTTTTTTACATGGGTAATGGTCGATCCGGTGTTTACACTACATGTAAATCAGATTCAAAGTTTATGGAAGCATGTTGAGGTGTGTTAGGATAAAATTGGTTCCTAATTAAGGATTTATGTGGGTCACCTTCATTCCTATCCACCACGGGAATGTTTGGGTTCTGACCTAATTTGAAATTGTAAATGTAAATGATATGTTTCTAACCTTGTAGAAGGTTTTCAAGGTTGAGGATGATATAAATAAGAGTGGTTTTATTGGAAGATCGCAAAATAGATGTGAGAGAGATGTAAGGGATGAAGATAGTGTGAATTTGATTAGAGAAATACGAACTTCAAAGTTTTGGAATTATGAAGGTAGTGAGTTGAATATGTCTACAATCTTTCAAAAAAGGATGAGAAAGTGTTGGATTAATTGTTGTGGATTCCTTGTTGCATTGATAAAGTGTTCTCTATGTAACATTTTTCTTCTATCTTCTTTTCATATTCTAGTAGTGAGCTTTGGTTGTGAGCCCTATTAGATAGTGTGTCCTATTCTTGTAGTGATCCCTTGTACTAGTTTTAAAATTACTTATATTGTGAGCTAATCCTCACCATGATTTTTCCCTCATTGGATTTTCCATGTAAATTTAGTGTTGTCTTTTTTATGGTATTATTGTTTCAATTTTTGTTATCTACATTTCATGGTTAATCACTATAATAGAGTAAGGATTGACGTTTTAATTTGATACAACTTATTCAACCCCCCCTCTCAATTTTCTTGTTCATTCAACATATAATAATGGGTCACTAATAGAGTTTGAACTTCTAATAATGCATATGCAACATGTTGAAGATACAATTGCAATTAAGCTCAAAAAATTGACTTTACACACTTCATACTTCACCATTGTCACCTTTCCTACTTCAATCTACATCACATCTCTCTCACAATCTCTACATACATACATTTCACACTAAATAAACCTTATATATATATACCACAAACAACCAAAACATCAATTAGGTCAGTCTAATTGCATGAACTATGTAACACCATGACCTGTAGGCCCAAAACACCATCACACACACTTTGCAGAAGGAACCAAAATGTTTTCTTCATCAAAATAGGTTGGAATGACCTATAATCACTCCCGTGATTTTTCTCCTTACATAATTCAACTATGCAGGACCCCAAAACCCTTAGGTCGGCACTGCATAGCAAAATTGATGAAGCAACAACTAAATAAATAATTTTTTCATCTACAACTTGACACATGGACCACCAAATCACTTGCCACTTGGAGTGCATATAATTATGACATTCTAAAATACTTCCTCAAAACCACACAACATTATAATAATTTGTGATGGAATTCGGATCATTTCAATATGCACTTTGCACTTGTAACCTTTCCATTACTAAGCCTGACACATTATTATCAATATCTTCATTTGTGAAAGATGTATGACCTTGAAACTCTAGATATAGACTGATTTAACGCATACCATTATTACTTGTAAACCACATGACAATATTATGTACTATAAATCAATACAAACCACAAAACTATTGCTCTGTTATACTGAGAATGCACTGGGATAACCGATTTCCTCAAACATACTTGGTCTTATTTGGACTATGTACATATAGATGCACCATTACTTCTACAATGGGTTTCCATAAATGAAAACACCATACATCATCATTCTCATGTTTCCACCAATCTCCCCCTTTTTCATTGATGGAAACACACTTCTCCAAAACATTCTCCCCCTTTGACATCAAGGGCAAAGGGTAGCAAAAATATATTTTGCTTCTTTACTCCCCCTTACTGATATATATTTACTCCCCCTTTCTATATTATCCATCACAAAAATATACCACAACTCCATCTACTAACTCTACATATGTACATTGAAATTAGAAAATTGCATATACAAATAAAAAATATACACCTAAACTAGATCAGGGTACAATACCCTGATTTGACACCTTCAATTTTACAAGGTGTGCCTCCCAATCCTCCTTGAAAAAGGCAAGCATATGGCACTGATTTTGAAACTAAACATGGATTTCTTCTCCTTTTGGAGAATTAGGTACTAGATTCTTTTGTACAATCTTCTCAGCGTCAGGAAAAACTTTAGTTAAAGGAGTAAGCCTTGCACTTACCATATATCTAAGCTAACTATACTACATTATTATTTTATCCTTTTGTTCTTGCAGTAGAAAGAATTGACCATGTATATTTTCAATGATCGCTCGTATAGCTCCATTTGCATCACTCATCGGATCATAAACACCTAAGGCCTAAGCAATTTGAGACACAATTGAATCTATCTGGTCCTTAATTCTCCTTGTAGCTATTGGCCATTTCAAACATAAATCAAATAATTGTTTGTCTTCTTCCAAGAACTTCTTAACATCTTCAAAAATTTCCTTGCAACTTGGTGTGTGTAGTAGTACACTTATCAAAAATATTAGAAATCCTTTTATCATTGACTTTCTTTTCCATTTCCTTCTCTATCTTCTCTTCCAACCCAACAGAATACTTCTTAAAGGAATCAAGAAATAAATTCAATAGTTGCACACTAGATAAAGAAATTTCAATAGACACTTTAGAAATTATGTCATGCAACATCTTCATAGCTTCATCAATCAACTTAGTACTCTTCTAGTGAGTTTTAATAATGTCCTTCCTTGCGAAAGAATGAAATACTTCACCAAGTTGTAACTTCTATAGAGAGGAAATATTATCAAGGTCCATTTGACCTTGTTGCATAGGAATCTATAGTAGTTGTGCAGACACCACGAGTTGAAACTATAGTTGCATATCCAAGGGAGACTAAGACTCCATCCTAGATTTCTAGTAGGTAAAATTTGTTCCATTGAACAAGGGAGATTTGAAACCTTTCCTATGTGTCATCTAGATCTACCTCAAGTGGTTAAGCTTATTCCTGGGAACCACAACTCTGATACCAATTGTTAGATGCATACTAGAACAATTGAGAAGGGGTGAATTAGTTGTATACTTTTAAAACATCAAAAAACATTAGTAACATTTAGATATACCTTAGTTCTTAAGCCATTATCCACCATTAAACCCTTAACATGCATTAATAGAATGTAAACATGTAAAGCAAGAACATAAACACATCAAACACATAAGAACACCAGATTTACATGGAAAACCTAAGAAGGGAAAAACCATGACGATGATTAGCTCAATAATATATAAATTGCAATACTTAATACAATAAGGCTCACTACCAAGGGTTCACTACCTAGAAAGATAAAGAAAGGCTCACTACCGGTGGCTCACTACCAAAGGACTCACTATCCATAAGAAAGAAATAAGAAGGGGTGGATCACTTCCAATTTTAACTACTAACAATGTATCTCTCATATGTCAAAGTTACAATTCCATTGAATCATAAACAACTCATCAAATAGACTATAATGTGGACACCATCTACTCACTACATTAGGAAGTCATAAAACTTAAGGCTTGCAACTCAGATCAACACACTTGATAACTTTCATATCTTTCATATTACACACACTTTGTACAACAATTCTTCTTGTATATATACCCTCCACCACCTAAAACAGTCTAAATTAGGTTGGCCTTAATGAAAGATATACACCTCAATCATGCAACATCAAATAGGTTGGCACTAAACAATTCCATAACATAAATAAGTGAGTCCAAACCATGATACTACTTATTTGGGACCCAATTATACATAAACATGCTTCTCAACACTTCCTCAATCAAAAATTATCCTCCACAATTAGTGCTAGCACGTCAGGTCAACCAAACCTACACTAACACTAACAAGTGGCTCCAAACACATCTCTCAAGGTCTAGAAACATCTCATAGACCACAAAAAAATATTCCACAAAATCCATACAATATCTTCGAATACTCCATCACCATAAGAATATACTACACAACTATTGCGACCACTTGAAACTCAAGAACACTTTTATTTGTGCAACCATACATACTAGCACAAACATCCAACACATCAAACATCCTTATGAAACAAATCTATACTTGAAAATTCAAGGGAAGGTAGATACAAATATTATAAGCATGTTCCCAGATCCAAAACACCAAAAACTCCACTTTGTAGAAATGTGGAGCAATCTCATTTCTCTCAGACACCCTATTTCACCAGAGAGACATATTGTCAAACATATCTTCTAGTATAGAATGATCCAGAACCTAAAAATCTAGATATGACACCTCTAAACAAATCTTATCATCACATCCAAACCACATGGGCATATCTTCAAGCATGAAGAAATGTGAACCAAGACACTGAACACCATTCTAACACATTAAACTCTCTTATTAAAATTTTCTCAAAAGAACTTGGAAACCAAGTGAACCAATTCATCAGCAACATTACTAACATCTTTGTAATACATCTACAACATTTTTAACACTTTCCAACTACAAAAATCTTCCCAAACACAAGTTAGAACAACAACCTCTACAACTATACTAAAGTAAGACATCAATGACAACACCAACAACATTGTGTTGACATGAACACCAACAACTCCAACAACACAAATTCCAAGGGTTGACATAATCAACACCAGCATCATCCCAACACTCTCTTTATACAAGGGGTTGACATCAATGACAACACCAAAGCCACTTCACAAAAAACTCAAACTTCCAAACTTCCAACAAGGGCGCCCTCAGAAATGGTTTTGTTGAGAAGGTAGAAAAGGAGAATGAAGAAGGAGGAGAAGGAAATGAACAAGAACATGAAATAGAGAGGGACAATGTTGATACTCATGAAGAGCAGCCAAGCCAATCTCAAGATATGGTGAATAAGAGTGCACAAAAAGGTAAATCTCCAAGCTCTTTCAATTTGCAAAGTGCAAAAAGGACTCCCCTTGAAAAAAGAGCCATTTTGTTTTCTACACCTGAGGCTTCTCAAAAAAATGATGCTACCACTTCATCCCCTTCTTGGTTAGAAAGTACCCTAGCCTGGAAAAGGAAAACAATTCCCATATATTTACTAGATAATAATGTGGTGGGACATCTTTTACAAAAAATTCTCAAAGTTAAGAAGCTAAAGACCACCTCAATATTAATGGATAATGAAATTTATGGTCACTTGTTTATGGAGATTGTGCACCCTTTTGTGCAGAAATATCTCAATTAGGCTACCATAGCTAACTATAGTATAATGAAGGTAGATTTGGGTCCACCTACCAGGGATGGGTATGTACACAATTTTTCACTAACTATCACAAAATTGGTACAGAGGATTGAGAAGGACAAATAGGACAAGGATGAGCTTAAGAGAGTGGTGGAACTCCTCTCCAATTGTCTCATGCCATTAATAGATCCTTCCCCTCAACCCCTTAACTAGGAAACCACCTCTTTTGATCCCAATTCTACAGTAGTGAAAGCCATGATGAGTAAAGTATAAAATGGTAGTCACAATGAAAGGATTTCTCAAGGATTGGTATTAGATGTTAAATAAAAAGGTCCTCTGTTTGAGAAATTAAAGGGGGTATATGATGAATTTATGCTATTAATAAATTATGTTATATCATATGTGGTCAATTATAAACAAGAAGACTCCCTTTGGTTACAAGATGATAAAGACCTTGTTGATATTTTTGTGATAGGTCTAGAGAAAGCTACCTTGGAGAAGATTATTCCATCTATAGATGATCTCAGGATCATAATATGGAAAAAGAGTATAGAGTGGAAAATAACTATCATAAAGACAAATATCCAAGAGAAAAATAAGTTGATGAATGAATGTAATTGCCTTAACAATGACTTCAATGATAATTTATTTGATTTTGGATGCTAGTTGATGAAAGATGACAACAAGGGACTAGCTACTTCTGAGGATTTAAAGGATGGATTCTTATAGGTAATTGATAAATTATCTAGAGAGCATGTCTTTGGTAAAGAGACACTAAATAATCTAGCTAAGATTGACTATGTGTTATCTTGGCACAAGAATTATCCTACCCTCATTGTTGCTAAGATGGAAATTATCCACAGCAACAAAGCCTTATGGAAATTGTGGATGAGGAATGTCAACATTCCTCAAAAAGCTGAGATTTCCATCGCCGCTCAAGTGTTGAAGTATTACAAAGCTCTTGTGGAGTCTACTCAGTAGATTTTTGTGTTAGAAGATACTTATGTAGACCCAAACAGTCAGCCACCTCAACGATTATCGTATTTTCAATTTTCCTAGCATTTATTTTATTGCTTATATTGTAATGAACTCAATGATCATAGTTCTTTGAAAGAATCATTTTATTCAAGATTTCAGTGAAAATTATTTTATTAAACTATAAATATTCTCTTTCAGAAATGGGAAGGGTCTGAATTTTTTTATCCCCCTTGCACTTTGATGCATGAGTGAGAATCAATTGAAAAGAAGGATCAAGTTTTTTAGTTTATTTTATTTTTCTAAAGTTCTTGTGTTTGAGCATGAATATGAAATAAATATTGAGTATTTATGAATGAGTATTTGAGCTTTTATATGTACGAGAATTATACTTCTCTATGTGTATGTTGTGTTCTTAGATATTTCATTCATTGTTCTTCGAATGAATGATTGAATTTCATTGTGTCAAGTCAATTACTTGCTATTAATAATCCAATATTCGAGTTGTGATATTGATGGCATGCACATATTTCAGTTCAATTAATGTTATAAGTTTATTTTAATCTCCCTTGCATCATGGCTATGAGCAAGTGTTAGTTTTCCTTTCCTAATTTTTACTCAAAAGCGTATACCCAATATATTTATATTTATAAAATCTAAAAGCCATATCTTATGAGGGAGTTGTACCTCTTAAAATTCAAAGGGATATCACCAATTAAATTGTGATCTCTCCAACTATTGGTTATAGATTAGTCTTTCTTTTCGGAATCATGGAGTCTATTTAAATTAATATTGAAAAGGAAAAAAAATTCAACTAACACATGTGAAGAATTTTGTGCAAAGTTATAGATTATGTCATATGGCTAAGTGGGTAAGTCATAATATTGGGTTCTATAAGACTTTACCTATACTAAAGAGGCCATGGGAAGATATAATATTTGTGGTGTTGCAGAGATTTTTAAAGATGATATATTTCATTCCATGTCATAAGAATAGTGATGTTTTTCACATTGCAGATTTTTTTTTTAGAGAAGTGATTAGACTACATGGTCTACCAAAGAGTATATTCTCATATCGAGATACCAAATTTTTTGGGTACCTCTAGAGAAAATTATGGAAGAATTTGAAGACTAATTTGAAGTTTAGTTTTGCACAACATCCAAAAATTGATGGGTAGACAAAGATGGTAAACAGGATTTTGGGTAACCTGCTAAGATGCTTAGTAGGAGATAATCCCAAGGGATGGTATTTGGTTTTACCATATGTGGAGTTTTCATACAATATTTTTTTCAATAGGAGTACTGGTAAATCCCATTCCAGATTGTGTATGGGAGTAGTCCAAGAAATTATTCTAAGTTAAGAAATATTGATAAAGAAGATAAGCGTACTGTTGAGGTTATTTTTCAGAACACCTGAAGAGATTGCAAGAAGAGGTAAGAAATCATATCCTTAATATGAATTCTTAGTACAAGGATAAGGTAGATCAAAATCAAAGATTCAATGAATTCCATGTTGGAGATGAGGTCATGGTTCACTTGAGGAAAGAAATATTCCTAGTGGGAACATATAAAATATTTAAAATGAAGAAATTTGGACCATCCTAAAGAAGTATGATTCAGGAAATGCCTATGAGGTAGAGTTTTCGAGTGGGATAAACATATCTCCTATGTTTAATATTTTTGATTTAACGAAATATCATGCATGAGATATGGAGGATCAACCAATAAAAGAATGGTGGAATATTTTGGCACCTACTTCAAGGGAGGAGATAGAATATATCTTAGATAGTCATGTGGTTATAAGTATGAGAAAAAGGAAATATGAATAATACTTGGTTAAGTGGAAAGAAATGCCTATTGAATACTCATCGTAGCTATCTAAGGAAAAGTTTCATCATCTCAATTTTCCTCAAAACTCCTAAGATGTGACAAGGTCACTTCTCAAATGGATGTCTACTGCAAAAGCATCCAGGGTGTAAGAGAAATCTTGCATCCCCCAAAAATTGTTTTATTTTGATTTATGATAGGTTTGGTGAATAAATTATCAATAAGTGCTAAAGTGGTAGGGTTACTATTTTTAGTAAGTTAGAATGGCTAAAAATGTCAAGGTTGCTATTTTTATTAGGTTATCATTTGTGCATATATGGACATAATATCTTACACAGATCTCTAAAAATATGAAATGAAGCGAATGGTGAAGAAATCACTTCAATATCATTTGTCATTTGTGAGATTAATATTTTTGTCTTCAAAATCCCTTTAAAAATATTCAAGTTCAATCTTGAGGCACCTAGAGGCTATAGGTGGGCCTAAAAAATGGCCAAAATTCCAAAGATCCATTTAGGGGACCTTTGGCTAACCTTTTTTTTTTTTGAGATATTTCCAATGATGTAAATAGTTTGTCAATCTGATGCCCAAGTCAAAATTTATGGCTCCCAAAAGTTGGACTAAAACTTAGGAATTTTCCTAGGCATGGAAAAGGGACAACTGTATCCATTTGGCACAAAAAATAAAACTAACAATTTGTTGGCAAGTAGAAAAATCAAATAAATTTGTCACAAATAGAAAGAGATTCATTTTGGATGAGAAGATAGATGAATTTCCTACTTTTCAGCACAAAACAAAGGTAGGGGTTTCAATGCCCATTATTTTCATTCACATACTTGCATGTCTAGCTTTTTTCATGTATTTGTAGCTCATATTTTTTTTAATAGTGGTATTCTAATTAGATAGTTGTATTGCATTTGATTACATGTATGTAGATGATTTCATGAAAGTATAATAAAGTTGTATGTTTGTTATTCCTAAATTTTGTTGTATTTGTAAGGTTATGTTTGAGGGAGAGTTTCCCTTCACTAAGTGGTATCAGAGTGAGAGTTCCTGTGTGTGTAAACAGATTCTCAAATGTGAGGCAATTTTCACTAGGACTTGTGGTTGTGAGTTTGTAAGAGAAGTGATCAAAATTCCTTCACAAAGAAATGTGGTGGTTGAATAAATATTGTAGTACTAGAAGAGGGTTTTAGATCCCTAAAGAGATGATTTCAAGCACTTCAAGAGGAGTTGCATAGAGGAATTGATCTTATAATAGGAGATGAAAGTGAAGACGAAGCTAAAGAAGTATAGTACGAATAAGAAAAAAATGAACCAGAAGACTATGAACAAGTTAGATTATTGAAGGCCCTCTCCAAGATTGGAAAAAGGGAAAGGATTGAAGTTTCTACATACTCTAAAAATATCAATATGGGAGAATTGATCGATTGGATCAATGACATGAAAAATTAGTTTGACTAAGAAAAGATAGAAGATCCTAAGAGGGTCATATTTGTAAAGACCAAATTGAAAGGTTATGCCAAAATTTGGTGGAAATAATTATAAGTAGAAAGAAATAAAAGAGGTAAAAAAAATCACAAGATGGGACTACATGGTGGAAAAGTTAAAGAGATAGTTCATTCTTGTTGATTATGAGTTATATCTATTGAAAAAGATGCAAGGTTTGAAGAAAGTTGGTAAGTTTTTCAAGGAGTACATAGAAGATTTCTAAAATTTCATAATCAGAATAGGACATTTAGAGGCCAACAAGGAAAAGGTATCTCATTATATAATTAATGGTTTGATAACAAGTATTCAAGAAGATTTGAGTTTGGTCAAAATGACCATAATAGAATATGTCTATCAATTTTCCCTAAAGGTAGAAGAGAAGATAAATAGAATATTTGAAAGATAGTAAAGAGGAAGAGGTCATGGTGGAAGGATTGGTGAAATATCGTATGGGGGATAAAATGAAGATCAAAAGAATGAATAATTTGGTCCCAATAACAACCAAAGAGAAGATAATTCTTATCATCCTCGCAACTAGATAAATGGTGAACAAAGAGGAAGAGGAAGAGGAAGACTTGGATGAGGCCTTGAGAGATGAGGCTTCAAAGGAACTTGTTTCCAATGTGGAGAAGAAGGAAATTGAATGTATGAGTGTCCACAAAATCAAGGACAAAAATGAGACCTAAAGATAATGCATGAGTTGCACATGAAGATGATAAAGTTAAATCTAAACATTCTAAAGATGTATAGAGAGGAGAGAATTTGCTCATTAGGAGAGAACTATTGAATAAATAAAATGAACCAATTCAAAGGAATATTTTATTTCCCTCAAGGTAAAAATATGGAGGTAAATGTTGTGATGTTATCATTGATATTGGTAGCATATATAACCTTGTTTTAGAAGAGATGGTTAGCAATTTGTGGTTGGAAAGGAGATGCACCCACATCCATATCAGATTGCATGGTTGTAGAAAGACCATAGATATCTGGTCAATGAACAATGTTTAGTGAAGTCAATATTGGGAATTACCATGATGAGGTATTGTGTGACATAATGACTATGGATTCATTTTATTTATTACTAAGGATTTCATGGAAGTTTGATTAGCATGCTATTGATGATGGTCATGCTAATAAATATTCCTTGAAAAAGGATGGTGTTCTTCATAAGGTGAAGCCCTTAAAGGGAGTAAGAGAAAAGGTATGTAGTAATGCAATATTTTTTTGGTAGATGGTAGGAAATTTTTACATGGAATGAAGCATGAGCATGTGTTCTTTGCATTGATTCATGCAGTCAATAAAGAAGAAGATATACCCATATAAGTTTCAGATCTACTAAGAGAATTCTAAGATATTGTGTTAGATAATGTACCTAAAGTTTTTCCAACAATGAGGAATATTAGTCAACAGATATATTTGATATTATCAACCACTTTTTCAAATAAGGCATCCCATAAAATGACTCTTGTAGAGAATAGGAATTGAACAGACAAGTTCACAAGTTCTTGAGGAAATGATTGATCCAAGAGAGCCTAAATCCATGTGTGGTACTTGTAGTACTAGCACAAAATAAGGATGGATATTGGAGGATGTGTACATAATATTGAGTCATTAACAAGATTATAGTCAAGTATATATTTCCCTTTCCAATGATGGACATGTTGAGCACACTATAGTGCTGAGAGGGGACGGTGGATCAACATATATTAAAATTTAACCATTCCCATTTGTAGATTAAAAATCACATCACATTAACTAAGAGAAGAGGAGAAATGAAAACATATACAACACAAGGATACCTATATTTTTATGTCAAAAACCAAATAAATGAAAACCCATGATGAGAGTTAACTCACAATATATGAAGCCTTCTACTTACAAGAATTATAATATTGTTTAAGGATCGCTACCTCAGAACTTGTAGACTAAGGCGCACAACCTTACGGAAAATACAAGAACCTGTTGAGACTCACTATCTCAAGGCAGGATACATGGAAATTATAATAAGAAACTATAACATGAACTGCTATGAAATAAGCATCTAACTTATGTTGATATTATTATCCCCTTTTTACATAATTACAGCATCATACTGATTTCGCACACTTCATATTCAACATTCTACTTAACTCACACTTGCATTTCCATAATTCCTACTTAACAACAAAAAAACCATCACAAATGATTTTGATATTCTATAAATATACTCTACAACAACTCAAAACCTTGATTATGTCGGCTCCAAGATGGCCTTTAGAAGAAACATATGATATTACATAGGTGAGCTTCCAAACATATACAATATGAAGAGAAAATGAGTTACAGATCAACACACAACATATCAAGACCACAAATCATCTCATGACATCCTCCAAGGAAAGATTAATTAATCAGGACCAACCGTAGATGAGGAAGTGATCTTGTCAGCCCAAACAATGATAACACCACCGAGGAAAAACCAAAAACATCATGCAAACTAAGATGCAAGAATTGTATTTCATGCACAATATCTCTTCAACCTTTTCCTAAAGTATATGATCATTATATGTTGGTGCAACTAAAGAAACCCATTGAATATACAGGAATAAAGAATTCTGAATAAATTGTAGAAAAATATGATTAGAAAAATGATCTTGCAAATCATCAAAACACTTGATATTGAAAATTAGTATGCATTTAACATTCCTAAACATGATCACAAAACTACAAGGCCAAACCTTCACTTCCAAAGGAATGCAGAGCATTCCAACATGCCTTCATTAACACTTTACTTTTCTAGAGCATGGACCAGAACTTTGTCACATATATCTTTCACTATACAAGGTGTAATAATTTGAATTCTTAAATATAACACCTTCAAATCTCATCCATATTATCTTTTGAGCTGCAAGACAAAATCTTTCTCTATGGAAGGATGTAGACCAAAACATCATGACCCTATCTTAAGGTATACATTATGATTGCCTTATCAGAACCTTTGCAACTTATTTAAATGTGTGGTACATCAATCTAGAATGATATCAATGCAAGTATGTTGTAAACATATCATATAATATGTATCTACCTCCACATCATACTTAGACACTAGGTTGATCACCATTCTTCCATATGTTGCAGTGTTGAAAGTATCAACAGATATCATTACACATCAACTATCTTTGAAGTATTATACAATATTCAACACACACATTTTTCATCAATGACAACCTATATTTAGTTTGAAATCAATGACAACACCTATTTCCAATAATATCCTCCTTTTATTTTGATGGAAACACATATATTCTTCTCTCCCCCTATGACATCAAGAGTAAAGGGCATGATATCTCCTATTTACAATGACAAAACACTATATGAAATCCCCCTTACTATATACACTCCCCTTGATATGGAGATGCCCCAAAAATTGATGCTATGTATAATTATTTTAACCAAAAAGATATTATAATCCTTCACAAAATTGTACAAAGCCAAAAATGTTTTATCTACACTTTTTCAACTCCCTTAAAAGGTAATATTTTCTTGTATATTACCTTGAGGTGTGCCAAAGTTACAACCCAGTTTTCTTTTTCGAAGGTAAGATATGATTTTTTACACTCAAATTGCATACATAAATCCTCAACCTCATCCACATTATTGGAGCCTTCATTTTCTTATCAAGATTTTCTACTTCTATGGGAAATCCAAATAGTGAAGCAAGTCTCAAGTTTATGTCTTCCCTTAGCTGACAAAGCTATTTATTTAACTGCTCTTTGGTCTTGAAGCAATATCAACTACAAATGAATATTTTATGTTTGAGCTCTTATAGATCCATCCATATCCTTTGACAAATCATATGCCTCATCCAATTTAGTAATTTGTGACTCAATGGAGTCAAGCTGATCTTTTATGTTCTTGTTGGAGCTTGACCACTCAAGAAAAATTGATACAAAGCAGTAATTTCATCTACACATTCTTTAAATATTTTTCAATTTTTCTTGAAATTTTTTGTGTACATTGGCAAACCGATGAGAGGCATCAGCCATTCTTTTATCTTTTATCTTTCTCAAGGCCTCTTGTTTTTCCTTTTTCTCCAAGTGAAAGAAGTGATCCTTGAAATAATCAATGAAAAAAATTATATTTTATTCTAGAGCCAAGGAGGCATAAAATTTTACCTTAGGTAAACCTTCCTGAATAATCTTCACACCTTCATCAATTAATCCTCTTTTATTCACATGTTCCTATAGAGTTTTCTTCCTTGAAAAAGCATGCAAAATATCACCAAGTTGTAAATTATAGAGGGGAGAAATATTTGACAAGTCAACCTGTCCCTCATGAGTAGGTATTTGCAAAATTTGGGGTGTCACTAGAGGTTGAAACTACATCTGCAATCCTAGTAGGTATTTCAAAGAATATGAAGAAGAAGAATCCTAACCTTTATCTATAGAAACACTTTTCTTTTCTATTGTGTTCTCCCTTGCATCTTAAAATTTCTTAGGATTATCCTCTTTCTTTTGTTCATCACTTCTTGACTTCTTCAGAGGGGGAATGTTGTGTTCTTTACCATAACTAGTGTTCTCCATAGGAGGGACACCCTCTTCACTTTTATTTATTGCATCATGTACACTTGTATTCTTCAAAGCAGACTCCTCTTTATGTTTGACATTTTCATGTACCTTAACACCTCTAGTCACATTTTCTTCAAAATCCAATAAGTCTATGTCATGATCAAAAACATCAGGCATATTTTGAAGTATTTGTATCAGCTTTCTTCAATTCTTCCAATATTTTTGTTGTCTTTTCTTTCATTTCTTTCTTCATCCTCTTTATTTCTTCTTTATCCTTCCCTATTAGAATATTTATTCTTTGTATGGTTTTGAACTCTTGTCCCTGATATTGAGATAATTTGACCCTTTCTTCATGAGAAATAGATACACCAGCCATCTCTAATGCTTTCTACCTCATATTAGATTCTTCTACAATAGCTTCGTTCCTTTTTTTACTTAGTACGTCTATAAGGCTTTCTAGAAGTTGATCAATAATTTCATTTAGAGCCATATTAAATTTGTTCATATACATAACTACTATCTTTTCAATTTTGGTCTTATCAACAAGAGACATTACATCATAAAGATCATCAACTTCTTTTAGTGCATCATGTTTTATAATTGCATTGATGGCAGCCTCAAGATGTAGAGGTTCATGTTCAAGTATTTATGAAGGATTCTTCTTATTTTCTTTAATTCTTTCATTCCCTTTTCTTTAAATGTTTCTTTTTCTTATCTTACTCTCTTCTTTATTCTCTTCAAAAAATAAGATTTCATTTCTTCTTTTTCATCTTCCTCGTCAACATCCGCATTCAATGAATTAATCTTTTCCCATGTTTCTTTTTGATTAGTTATTGGCTTCTTTCTTTTTGTAGTCTTGGTTTGTGATGATACTTCAATAGCAACTCTTCTTCTGATAGGAAGTGTTTGAGAATGTCTGAAAGTTGTGGTAGTGGTAGAGACAAATCTACTTCTCCTTCTAGAACCTAGTGTAACAGTAGTGGCTTGAGATACACTTTCATGACCCTCGGGAGAGCCAAACACCTTTTCAACTCAAACATCATCTTCCCCACATATTTTTCTTCACCTTTTCTTCTACCTTCTTCTGGGTTTTGTTGTTGGTTATTTCATCATATGGTCCAAACCCATCAATAGTGAGATCCCTAGGTTTGTTGAGAAAAATGTCAGCCTATATAATCCAGTCAGGTCTAGAGACCTCATAAGGCAACTTTGTCATCCAAGAAGTCCTTGGTACAACTACCTTCATATAAAAATTTTCTTTATCCACCATGAAAGTGATTTCATTCTTATATCTTTCCACAATTTGTGAGGGTATCCTATCCCTCTTATGCATTTCATTTTGAAATGTTTTGAAAAATCCCCAAAACATTGCGTCACATTGTTTAGTCTCTAGAAAGTTACACATATGATCCCTAATCTGATGTGCCACAAGAATACTCCTTCTATAGACCACATTCTCTAGACCAGACATTTATTTCAATAAATAGAACATAAGACAAATAATCAAAGTGCCATACGAAAATTTATAGTGTGATCCCTTGGTTTTCTATAAATTTTCCAATTACTACCACAAAATCTCACAAAGTTCATAATATTTCCCTTCCAACACCATCTAATGAGTAGTGAAGATGGCGGTGGTGGTAGCGGACCCCTCTATTTTCATAGTAAACCTTATATGCAATTCCCATCATGGCATACTAGACCCCTAGGTCAAAAATATCATCCATATTTAGGGTTCTTTTGTTAAATTTATCTTTGGTAAGCTTCATAACTTCTTCATTCTTCATAGCCTTTAGTGTCAACATGGGTCTAGAGGAACATAATACAATCATAGCCTTGATGGATTCATTTGTGATTAGGTGGGGTTGATCAATCCAAAATATATCTTCATGAATCTAGCTCAGGGAAATTCTAACCCATGCATCTTCAAAGAAAAAATTAGGAAAACCCTTCAACACATCTAAACCCTTTGCCTCCATAATTTCATATTTTGATTTGAGTTGAAAATCATCACCCAATAGATGAGTGTACCTAAACGTTTCTATATTCAAATGATTGTACTCGCTCAACTAAGAGTGAATATAAATGCATACATCTTCAAAATGAATCACATTGATCAGAACATGAGAGAATTCTCCATATTTGTTGGTCACAATAGATATGTATGGATGTTTCTTGAATTTTGGCCCTGTCTTCTCAAAAAAATAAATGAAAACTAGTGTATCCATGATAACACTTTCTAAATACTAGGATTCTACAAGCAGACTAGAGGAATACCTAAGAATCACTATTGCCAAGGTTTGCATGCAAATTGTTGAAATACTTCTTCACTTCATTAGCTCTTGCATACACTTGATATATTTTGAATGAAATAAATTTTGATCAAATAGGAATTAAATAGTCTTCACACCAACCCTATTCACTCTACATTAAATACAATTCTTAGTACTTAACATCAACAACTTTTTATCGTTTTGGATATCACAATGATCCATAATATTTTAGCACAATTTCATAGAGTGTATATTCTCTAGAACCTTGAGCGAACATATCCATGTCACCAATAACCATTATGTTGAAGACTTCAACATCAAATAATTTATAGGGGTTTGAAAAACTTACAATTGAAACTCCCCCTGAGCCAATAATTTCTTTTCAATTATCGAAGGATCCATCTACACTAGACTGGGGTATAGATTCATTCTTTGTTTCACTTTCTTCCTTCTTCTATCATACCTTGTTCATTTGCTTCTTTTGCTAATTAATGTCAATATTATTTTGTGAATAAGGTCTTACATTCTTTCCTTTGCAGAACCTTGCAATGTGACCTAGTTTATTGCAATTTTAGTAGTGATACTAGTTTGCGGAGCATAATTACTTCTCACATTAGATCTACAATTAGCAGCCTTATGACAAAACTTATTGCATATGTAGTAGTAACCATACAAGGATTGAGAAGTCATGGAATTATTCGTTATCACTTTAGTTTTTCATTCATTATCCTTATGTCCAAATTTATTGCAAGCGTAGCACTGACCATGAAATGATTGAGAATTCATGGAATTATACCTTGGAGGCCTAAATGGATTCTGACTTATCTTTCTTCTATATTTAGTAGCCTTATGACCAAACTTATTACAAGCATAGAAATTACCATTGAACCTCGTAGGAGTAGTTTTTTTAGGAGTAAGCTTCCTAAAGTTATTTTTTTCTTTTTCTAGATAGGAATGAATCCACGTTCTTTCTTGTTATCTTGATTTATCTTTACATCTCTAGAGGATTTCTCCTTAGGATTTTCAATGCAATACTTCTCCTCCCTTGTTTTAGACTTCCCTTCTGCCTTGAAATTATCATACAAGTTTGTAGATGCACTTAATATAGGACTTTTTCTCTTTTCAAAACCAAGACCAAACTTTTATTTTGGTGTCTTTTGAGAGTTAATCAACTCATCAAGAATTTCAAAACCTCCTCTTAGTTTTATACCTTTTTCAATTTTCTCTTTTTATTTTTCAAGTTCTTTTCTCAGAGTGATAATATCTTCCTCAAGCTTTGAACATTCAACAGTCTTATCATTAAGCTTGGTATTCAAATAGTCCTCAATCCTCTTGCCTTCTTAACCTTTAAATTTTAAATTAGAGATGGAATCTTCAACTTCTTTGATTGTAATCTCACATCCATTTCCTCTTATTTGAGCTTTTAGTTTGCCAATTTCTTCTTTTGGTTCTTTAGCTTTTCCCCTCAATTTGATAATTGTATCCTTTGGTTTTTCTAGCATGCACTCATATTTGATATTTTTTATCCTTGATTCATCAAAATCTTCAAGATCAGACTAGAGTTATCCTTCAAAATCAACTTCACACTCATTGAGATTGATGTCCCAACCTTCAAGTTCCATTGCTTCTAGATCTAGTTCTAGAATGAACATATCACTGATCTTTGCTACAGACCCCATGTCTTTAAGTGTAGGATCTACCTTAGTTGTTAAGCTTCTCTAATATGCATGGATCTAATACCAATTATTGAACACACTATAGTGCTGAGGGGGGCAATGAATCAGCATATATTGAAACTTAACCATTCCCATTTGTAGATTAAACATTACATCACATTAACTGAAAGAAGTGTAGAAATGAAAACATACATAACACAAGGACACCAATATTTTCATGTGGAAAACCCAATAAGGGAAAAACTATGATGAGAGTTAACTCACAATATATAAATCTCACTGCTTACAAGAATTACAATATTGTTTGAGGCTCACTACCTCAGGACTTTCAAACTAAGATGCACAACCTTAGAGAAAGATGCAAGGACCTACTAAGACTCACTATCTCAAGGTAGGATATATGAAGATTATAATAAGAAAATAGAACATGAATTGATATGAAAGCAGCATCGGATTTATTTTGATATTGTAGTCCCATTTTTGCACAATTATATCATCATAGTGATTTTGCACACTTCATATTCAACATTCTACTCAATTCACACTTACACTTCCACAATTCCTACTAAAAAACAACAACACCATCACAAATTATTTTGATATTTATAAATATATTGTGCAACAACTTATCTTGTCCATCTTATCTTTTGAGCCATAAGACAAAATCTTGCTTTGTGAAAGGATGTGGACCAAAATATGATGACCATATCTTAGGGTATACACTATGAATTCCTTAGTAGAACTTTTGCAACTTATTTCCCTATATAGTACATCAATCTAGAATGATATCAATGAAAACATTTTGTAAAAACCTCAAAACATATGTATCTACCTTTGCATCATACTTAGATACCAGGTTGATCACCATTATTCCATATGTTTCATTATTGATTGTATCAATAGATATCACTACCCATCAACTATCTCTAGAGTATTATACATTATTCAGCACACACATTTGTCATCAATGACAACCTATATTGGGTTGACATCAATGACAACACCTATTTCCAATAGGACAACATTATGGATTGCTTGAGTGGGGCTAAGTACTTCACAAATATTTACTTGAAGAGTGGATATCATCAAATCCGGATCAGAGAGATGAGTGGAAGATAGCGTGCAAACCAAGGAGGGACTATATGAGTGGTCAGTCATGTCATTTTGGCTAACCAATAAACCAAGCACATTCATGTGGCTTATGAACAAGGTATTAAAAGAATTTTTGGGTAATTTTTCATTATTTACTTGGATGGAAATTTAATTATTAGTAAGGCATAGGAAGAGCACCTGTTGCATATCAGTAGAGTTTTTGAGAAGCTAAGGGAAGAGAAATTATTGATTAAACTCAATAAATGTAATTATGTAAAGAAGAAGTTGATATATTTAGCATTTGTAGTATTAGTTGAGGGTCTTAAGATCATTCCATGGTCTAGCAAGTTTTTATAGAAAATTTATTAAGAGTTTCAATAGTATTTTTGCACACCTAACAGAGACAAAGACAATGGGAAAAAATGAGTTTAAATGGATTGTAGGAGCTACTAAGAGTTTTAATTTGTTAAAGATGAAAGTCACAAAGCAACCTAGTTTGGTACTTTTATAATTCAATAATGTGTTTCAAGTATATTTTGATGCTAGTGTAAATTACATAAGATCTATTTTTATTCAAGAAGGTAATTCAATTGACTATTTTAGTGAGAAATTGAATATTTTCAGAAAATATTGTCTATGATCAAGAATTTTATGCAATAGTTCAAGATTTGAATAAATGGAGGCACTATTTTCTGCCAAAATAATTTATTCTATATACTAATAATCATGCATTACACTACCTTAGTAGTTAGGGGAAGTTGAACCAAAGGCACTTAAAATGGGAAGTCAAATAGAGTTGCAAATGCCTTAAGTAGAAGGAATTTTTTTTTGATATAGATGAAGATAGAAGTTGTTTAGTTCAATGAACTCAAGGGTTTTTATCCTACAGATTTAGACTTTGTAGAGGCCTAGAAGGCTTGTTTGGAACCTATTTATGTGGATAGGATAAGATAATTGGATTTCATAAACCAATATGGTATGTTGTTTAGAGGAAGTTAGTTGTGCATTCCATGGAGTTCTATGAGAGAGAACTTGATTAAGGAGAAGGATAGTGGAGGATTAGAAAGACACTTTAGTCAAGATAAGACCATTTCTCTTGTAAATGAGAATTATTATTGGCCACAATCTCACCAAGATGTGAATAAATTTGTGCAGAGTTGTAGAGTATGTCAGATGGCTCAAGGGGTTGTAGACACCAAAAATTGGTCTAGGCCTACGAGTACACATTCGACATAATTTTCTATAGTCCATGGTCATGATTAAATAATGTTAATTATTTAATTACCTTTTCTAACACATATTTCTTCTATTAATTAAATGCCCCTTTTTAATTAATTCATTAATTCATAATGACCTTTATTCAACTTGATTAATTAAATAAATCATAATTATTTAATTATGTCGCTAACTAATTAATTCTTCTTTCTTAATTAAATAATTTATTATTTAATTACCCCCTTTATCTATAATTAAATATTTATTATTTAATTATTCAATTTATTCCGCCTTTAAAACAGTCAAATTAAATAAATAACTTTATTTATTTAATTAAGTCTCTTATTTTTGAATGTTGAATTAAATTAACATTTAATTCATATTTAAATTATTTATGTCACATTCTTATATCAATCAGTTGACTGATCATTTACTCACCTTCTGACTCGAGATCTATTTTTAGTTCTCCAGTTATCTCTAGATTCAACATTTGATTATCTCTGCAAGAAGACTCTCTGTCACAACTAGTCGATTAACTAGTTCTAACTCTTGTTTGCATTCGAATGCATTATTCTTCAAGTTCTAACTTTGTCTTTGACATACAAATTCTATTTCTTTTGTTTTCGAAGACTCTTAACTGAATATTAAGATCTTGAACTCTTGTTCTTTCTGTTTTCAAACAGTCTTGATACAAGATTAAGTTATCATTCTAACTTAGTCTTTATCCTGTAGTCTTTCCTGACTCATGTTCTAACTCATGTTCTATTTGACATAGAACTCACATCGCATGGCATTCATCAATCTCATCCGTCGATCTCTCTTTTCAATCTGAGCCAATCATTCGAAAACCGAAAATCTATAAAATGGCCTGTCATTATCATTATTCCTCCTCCTAAAATCATACACTTTTGAGAAGAAACTTATCTTCGATATTCTGCTTAGACATTCGATGAAGTTATGCTTGCATCAAACATAGAAATTTGAGGGCAAGAATACTGAAAAGGAAAAATGGAGAAGAGCAATCGAGATAATTCGAAGGAGTGAACGCATATTTGGTGAGAGCTTTCCAATTAATTTCTTTAGTTATTATGTTTGCTTATTCGTTCTTTGTTGTTTGAATTAGATTAATTTTGATTAGATTAGGATTAACATCATTTATTCTAGTTGTAGATATCTTATTCCATATTTTAGTCTATGTTACATTTGGTGAACCCAGCGTGAACACACTTCAAATTCACACATCTTTTCTTCTTTCCGTTTTTCCATTTTTTCTTTTTTACAGGTTATCATACGGTGCACTACATCTGTTCAACACACCGACGCATCTTTCATCTCGCACCGCATCTGCCATATTCTGCGATGCATCTGTTATTCTGAACCACATCTGTGAAACTTTGAACCGCATCCACCTGTCAACAATTACCGAACCGCATCCACCTATCAACATCGAGCCGCATCTGTGACTTGAAACGCCGCATTTGCCTGGTAATCAGTTTTAATTTTTTTAGTCATTTCCATACATTCATATTTTCATCTTCGCTGTTTAGGTTGTTTTGTTTTTTGCTAATGTTTTTTTATAGTTGTGTTAAGGTGGATTAACCTAGTGTTTGCAGGACGAAGCATAAAAGACCATAAAAACACAAAACCATTGTTTTTTGCAGGACGAAATTCGAAGACACCAAAAACACGAACTACTAATCAATTTGCATGCAAGAACTAATGCCTTATCTTTATTTATTTAGCCTTATCTTTATTTATTTAGCAATATTTTTGTTTGGTAGATAGATAATTGTCATTTGGAATAAAAAGAATCACTATCTGCTTTGTCTGGTGCATTGCACATATTTGTCACCCTTTACGATTCAATATATCAAAGTATCTTCTCCCCTTGTGTAGTCATGCAATCCTGGGTGTAAGAGAAATGGTTACTGACTCTAGAACTTGGGCTTGTCTTGGTGGGAAAAAGTACTCACCCCAAGATGACTCAGACCAGTAATACGCTAAAGCCAAGCGACTTCCACCCGGGATATAAAAAAGGATTTTTGGAGAAAACCCAGAAATCACGCTCACTATTCCAACGAGATGGACAGTAATGGACTCTCGCCGAAGTTGGATAGTGCCCCATGAACGAAATGCCCTTAATAAACACCTTGTTGTAGATTTACCAAAATCCTACCTACTTGTTGGCGCAGCAAGGTCGGCCCTATGAAGTCATCTTACATTCTTACGGTTTATGTGTGGAGATGAGATGTATGCCATGGGAGTTGCATGGGTATAGTAGCTTGGCTGCCCCATATAAGTGAGTGTCATGGAGGGGAGCCAGTGGGGTCAAGCTACTATTCATCCACCATAAATATGCGTAGCTAGAGAAATCCAAGTAAGAACTTAGTAAGTATTGTCCAAAAAGCCTAGGTTGTAAATGTTTTCGAGTCTTAACAGTTCTATCATCACAAACTGAAGATACATTGATTGATGTATTTTTTTTTGCTGTATTCGTCAAAAATCTTGATCAGCACACGGAGTTAGTCAAAACAACTTTCGAGAAAACTTCAACTGTCAAAAATTGAGTTGCAACTGTCAGTTTTAACACCGCATCTGTCTTAGCGATTCGAATTTGTTAGGGGAAAAACCGCATGTGTCTGTCAGAAAATTCATTTTTCATAGTCTGGATGTTACGAGCCGCAATTGTCAAAATTTGAGTCGCATGTGTAAATGCAATTCGTATCTGTCAATTTTTGAGCCGCAAGTGTCTATCAAAAAATTTAGGTTTGCAAAGTCCATATTGAAAACCGCATTTGTCATAACAAAAACCGCATCTGTCAAAAAAACCGCATGCGTATTGCGAACCGCATCTGTCATAAAGAAAACCACATCTATCAAAATTCCACAACTCTATCAGTGTCCAAAACGAGGTTTTAGTCAAATCACAACATGCACAATTGTAAACCGCATATGTCAAAATTTGAACCGCAACTGTTAGGTGAACCGCATTTGACTGTCAATAGAAAACTTTGAAAATGGAAAACTACATCTGAAACATCACTGTCATTTTCTCTTTTGTTTCTAAAGATCAACCTTGGATAGAAACTGGAAATTTTTTTCTCAAAACCTTGCATTATTAGGTATCATATACGTCTTAGTCATAAGTCATCCTAAGTTACATGCATATAGATACTTCCTAGAAAATTGCATATAGTCGAATAGAACAACTATCCGTGTCATTGGATACGTTCATGTTCTGATTTGTCCTCGTCATTGAACCTAGTCACTTTGGTCCTATTTAGTGAATCTTTTCAGCTCAACAGTCTAGTTTGGGAAAATTCACCTTGTCAACTGTCCTTGTCCTACACAGATTCCTTGGTCAAACACAAATCATTGCATGCATTTATTCTATAGGTGGTAGGTTATACCCATTTTAGAATCATTTACCATCATATTCTACTCAAAATTTTGCATATTGTCTGTCCTACCATACGTCATCTTAGTATACGTCATTTTAGAAATGACTTTAGCAACATCATTTATTGTCAAAAAAATCCAAAAAACATAGACATGGGTCATATCAATTTTTAGACATAGTCTGCATTACCTCGGTTTGAGTAATTTTTCATGGTTGAAACAAGGTCTCAAAAGAAACATAAAGCAATATCAAACTCCAATGAATTCATCAATCCATTCGAAAATCAACCATCAGGAAGTGAGAGACCACATAAACCTTTGTTGGAAAAACATGTCACTAGAGACACACATGGACAAATTTATTTAGAAGACATAGACGCCGTTGTACAAGATCTTGAGTTTTCATCCTTTATGGATGAGTGTTTGGCAAATGATCCCCAATGATATCTAGCCAAGCTACTAGTAGAAGGTGCCACACTACCACCAGGATTTGATATTCATACTTTGAAAACACAGTCTACTCAACCAATGCAAACTACGACATCAATTGTTTCTATTCCCCAAATTACCGCAGGAATTCCAACTGGCACACCAACTCAAACATCATCAATTGTAAACACAACCCCTTTCAACATAACACAAGGTTTACAATTTATTGTGGGGTCAACTTCCTCCAACCCCTTTGGCACCAACACGATTGGTAAGAGATCCAAAGTTGGCAGGAATATTCCTATACCAATTCAAACCATTCAGACAGGCAATATTCCTATACCACATTAGACCATTCAGATAGGCAATATTCCTATACCAAATCAGACCATTCAGACAGGAAGTATTCCTATACCATATCAGAACATTCAGATAGGAAATATTCCCATACCAAATCAAAACATTTAGATAGGGAATATTCTTATACCAAATCAAAACATTCTAACGGGATATATTCCCTCGCCAAATCACAACCCATCATAGAACATGGCATTTCAGAACACATACATTGATCCAAACAATGCAAACACCATGTCCTTGACACAAGTAGATGTCCTCCAAAACCAAATGCAAAATCTTCAACAACAGATGGACAACATGTCTATGTCAGGAAAATGAACTATCTCAGCACAAGACCTATGTCCATGTCCATTTGACAAAGAGCTTTATATGACACCTTTCCCCCATGGATACATTATACCGATTTTGCCTAAGTATAATGGGAGAAAGAATCCTTTGGAAAACATTAGGGAATTCTCAACGACATGCATGGACATATCATATGACCCCACATACTTGATGAGACTATTTCTGTGAACCCTTATTGGGATAGGACTGGAATCATTTTCTAAATTACCATATGGTATACGATCCTGGGGTGAATTAGCTGAGAATTTTGTCGAACATTTTGCCTTTAACATAGACAATGAAGTAACAATAGCAACCTTGTGCCACACAACACAAGAAGATGGTGAAACTTTCACTACTGTCTTCCAGAGATGGAGAAGTCTAGCTAGCATATGTCCAGTTGAAATACCAGAAAAGAAAAAGGTCATGATATTCCTAGAAAACATCAATCCAAAACTGCGAAGTGACTTAAGGGTACATTATTGTACTTCATTCCTAGACGTGGTATAAAAGGGCATCATCCTTGAAAAAGGCCTTATAGACAAAGGAGAAATAAAAGTACTACGTATAAATCCGGTTGTCCAACATCAAAACGCACCAAACGACAGAAATAAATTATGGTCTAGAAACAAAAATGTTACAAATGACGGCATTGTTGATGCTAAAAACATACATACGGGACCAGTTGTCACACTTAGAGGTTACAACTCCAATCAAGACATGATGAATAGTCCATATCAAACAGCCAATTATGTCCAAAATTCACAACAACAAAGACCACAGAGGAGATTTCCTACACATGAATTTACACCTTTAGGACAAGCAATCGAGACGATTTTCAAAGAATTGATTAAACATAACCTCATCAAACCTTTGGAACCAAGATAATATGATCCTGGACAATTTAAACCTTCATGGTGGGACGATAATTCCTATTGTGACTATCATAGAATGAAAGGACACAACCTACAACAGTGTCGCCAACTGAAGAATATTATCCAAGACTTTGTTGAAAATGAAACCATAGAGGTCAATGGGTAGAAAAATACCAAGAACAATGATCATAAGGTCTTCACAGACCCATTACATGACCACACTAAAGGAAAAGCCTACAGTTCGGGAACTAAGAATAATCCATTAGCCAATTATACCAATACCAAGTATGACTATGGTAAAGGAATGATCATAAATCACCTCTGAGCTACAAATGAGAACGTCAATACCATCATCATTAAGAAGCATCTAGAATGTAATGTAAACACACGTAGAACTAAGATTACTATTCCAGATCCTTCTTCTGAGCCACCTACCCAAACTTCCAAGTTTAAGTACAACCTCCTTGATCAATTGAGTAAAACCCCCACGCAAATATCTATCTTGGAATTGTTGAGTTTATCACCTGAGCATCGAGCCATTCTTGACAAAGCTTTACAGAACATGACTATTCCTACAGACTTAGATGTTAATCATTTTGAAGAAATGGTGGGATATTTAACCAACTCACATCATGCCACATTTTCCCAACAAGATTACTCAACTGAAAAGTCTGATCATAATGACCCATTACATCTTGAAGTCCTAGTCCATCAAACCAAGGTCAGACGAGTCTTGGTAGACGGAGGAGCAGGTTTGAACCTGTGTACCCTAAAATTGGTTAAGGCATTAGGATTCTCAGAAGACTGCGTAGACACCTCTAAGAGTATAGTCATCAAGGCTTATGATGATGAGGAAAGATCATCCAAAGGAGTTGTCACACTCCCTATCAGAATTGGCCCAGCAATCATGAACACCAGCTTCCAAGTCTTGGATCTCACCCTTTCGTACAACTTGTTGTTAGGTAGACCTTGGATACATGCAATGAAAGTTGTACCTTCAACATATCACCAATCTCTTGAATTCCCGTATAATGGCATCGAGATCACGATTGATGGTGATCCAGATCCTTTTCAATATTGTACGAGCCTAAGGGAAATTCCACAATGAAAAGTACCAGTTAACCAAGAAGATTCATCATCCACTTTATCTCTATACGTTGACCCATCACATCTTACTAAGTCTATTTCATTCAAACCACCATCATCCACTCCTAAGGTTGAGATCCAAGACAAGGGTTGTGGAGAATATTACATAAAGGCATCATACTATGTCAATCAACTGGTTCCACCTGAGGCATATGGCTTACCCATGGTAGATAGAAGACAGTCAGTAGTCACATTTCATGTTCCCCCTACAATGACATTGACCAAATGGGGAGAGTTAAGTGAAGAAATTGTGGATCAAGATGATAATAAAACCTGGTTGTATCAAGAAGACAATGCATACCCCTTCCCGTCTATTCAAATAGCTAAGGACCAATATGGAAAATGCTTTAAGATAATGCAAAATGAAGGCTATGACAGGCATAGTGGGTTAGGACTACATCAAAATGGAAGGATGGAACCGATCACTGTCTCACCACGACCGAAATACCTAGGGCTAGGGTTTCAACCACTTAGAATTGGGTTTCCTAGTACTTCGCCACCATTTCAAAAGGAAGTGAGTACTTGCACAGACATCGAGATATCTCATGAACCACTTCCCCCAGTTTACGATTAATCCCCTAACTCAAGCGATTGTGATGGGATTCCCTTTCTTCTACCAGTACCATGAACATAGATGCTCTATTTGGAGAATTGGACCCAAAGATAAAACCAATACCAAAACCATCTAGTCTTTGTCATAGGAAACACTTGTCCAAAGAAGAATGGAAAAAGAACTATTATTGGGAAACCCTTGATCATGCATCTTGGGCACCTGAAAAACCATTTTCGGATGATTCAACCCTTGCAATAGTCCCACATCAGAGTTTACCTACCCCTAGGAAGAAGAACAAGGATTTAGTCCAAAACTTCTACAACCATGTCAACCATTCTATACTCACCTTGTCGGCTTCCACCTTTTCTAACTCCGATGATGACATGCCCCTTATATATCCCAAACCTATCGACTGGGATCAACAAGGTACACCCATCATAGACACATTCAAGAATGACGAAGCAATTGTTGAGTTCATGGGACTCCAAGAAGGAATACCAGAGGGGATCATAAAGCTGGTTTTGAAGGGAAAAGAATGCAGATCTACTAACCCAACAGTGCAGAATACATTCCCTTAATGCCAATACAATAAGGGAGAGAAGCAAGAACTGATTCTAATAGCTTCTAAAACTACTTGAGATGAATACAACCATAAAGAGATATCATTCAGACAAAGAATTCACCAATTGACACAAAAATTTAAGTGGGAAAACCTTTCCAGGTCAAAAACCCACCACACAGAACAAGACTCTTGTATTACAGTATTAGAAACAAATACATATAATTTCTAGTCTTCTTTGTAAAGCTTACAAATTCCCAGAGAGATTTGAATTCACTGTTACAATGTTTTCACAACATACAGATCGAATCACCTCTCTTTAAGAACACACGTTCTTTCCTTTCTTTTCTTCTTCAATCTGTGACTTCAAACTTGCTCTACAACTTAACTTATGAGAAATAGCACATCTCTCATCCATATGTAGCTAACTCAGAAGAGTCCTACACAATCAATGAAGTCCATCCTCAAATCACGCATCTAGTCAGATCTGACAAATTTCCCTGCAACGAGCCGACTTTGCATTCAAAGCCATTACTCAAAACGGTTGAGTTCGCCACCCTTTGTTGACAATGCAACTTCCACAATAACTATTTTGGTTTTCATCCAATCACCAATCAGACAGGTGCCACATGTCCAAGACCCATTAGCAATCGCAGCTGACAGAACTACCAAAACGGTCAAACAGACACCGAGTGCGTCCAAGACTTTCAAGTCATTCTAACACTGTCGGAGCCGGAGTTGGAACGGGAGTTGAAACATGACTCCACCGAAATTACAGGTTCAAGAACCATTTCGGTTCCGCATCCGCCCATGGCAAAGAGGAACTCACTAGATACAGTTCTGACCGGGGTAAGTCAACCCGGGGTCAAACCAAGACGGGAACACAAAAGACTGGAGTTGGAGTCGGAGCCGGATCAGGAATAGAAAACAGGACTTCACAAAAAATTTCAAGATTAGGAAACAATCTGGTTCTGGTTCCACCTCCGCCAACTGCAAGAAACAACAATCCAGAACCTGGACTAAGTAGAGGAAAACACCCCGAGGAGAATCCAAACAACCAGAAGAACCAGATCGTAAAAGCAAGAGTCGGACTCGGAGTCGGAACAGAAACTGAAACAGGAACATGGCAAATGGACATTGCCAAATTCCAAAACTAGTTCTGCCTCTGCTAGAACCTGCGAAGCGAAGCGAGAAGAACAGACAGTAGGAAGCGGAGTTGGAGTCAGAACGAGAACAGAAACCCAGAACTAGGCAAATAGAACAATGCCAAGTTCCAACCCGGTTCCGCCTCTGCCAGAAATTGCGAAGCAAAACTAAGAGTCCAGACAGAGGGAAGCGGAGCCGGAGACGGAGAGGGAATAGAAACCCAGAACTAAGCAAATGGAATAATGCCAAGTTCCATTCTGGTTCCGCCTTTGGCAGAACTTGCAAACAACACAAAATCACCAAGCCATGAAAATGAGGACTTCAAGCTGGAAGTTGAGACATATTTTCTCAACAGGTTTTACCATAGACTTGGATGACAAAGCATATTTTGGGGAGTCTATTTACACCTCTAGTCGCAAAAATGAGAATAAAAAGAAAAAAGACAATGAAAATAAAAATGATGAGTCCCTAGGTGAAAACCGAAAGGCACCTTTAGACAAAGAAACAGTCAAAATAAAGGACATATCCGAGGGCGAAAACCTCTTAGAGGCACCCAAGGATAGAGGTTCAAATATTCTCCCTGTTGAACAGGAAAATTCACCGATACTAGTAGAAGAGTCTGTTGAAGTCAACATAGGTACACAAGAGAATCCTTGGATGGTATATTTTGCAGCTTCCTTAACAGAGACAGAAAAACCTAAGCTTAAGGACTTCTTCAAAAAGAGACAGATAAACTTTGCATGGTTGTATGCTAACATGCCTAGGTTGGATCCAGACCTAATATTGCACCATTTACCACTACAACCAGGTATTGATCCAGTCAAACAAAAATTAAGGAAAATGCATCTGCAAATTGCTCTATTGGTCAAGGCAGAACTTAAGAAACTCTTGGATGTAGGATTCATAAGGATGATAGACTATGCAGATTGGATATCAAATCTTGTGCCAGTGACTAAACCAACTGGGGGCATTCACATTTGCACAGATTTTAGAGACATCAACAAGGCATGTCCTAAGGATGACTTCCCTTTCCTGAATAGCGACATGGTAGTACATCTTACAGCAGGATACAAGATGCTATCCCTCATGGATGGTTTCTCTGGATATAACCAAATCAAAATAGTAGTTGAAGACCAACACAAGACAACTTTCACGTGTCCATGGGGTACATACTATTGGAATGTTATGCCTTTTGGCCTTAAGAACGCAGGAGCTACCTATCAACGGGAAATGACTATGATTTTCCATGACTTTATACATACTCTCATGGAAGATTATGTACATGACATTATAGCTAAATCAGAAACACGAGGCGATCATTTGAAGGTTCTAGACAAGATATTCCAAAGGCTAGAGAATTACAATGTCAGGTTAAATCCGAAGAAATGTGTCTTTGGAGTGAAATCAGGGAAACTTCTAGGGTATATCATCTCCAGAAGAGGCATTGAAGTAGATCCAGAGAAGGTAAGAGCTGTCATAGAAATGCCTCCTCTAGTCACCATTGGTCAATTCAGAACACTATAGGGAAGATTACAGTCCATCAGGCATTTCATAGTACAACTGTGAGATAAAATACACCCATTTCAACATTTACTCAAGAAAGGAGTACCATTTGTGTGGACACTTAAATGTCAGGATGCTTTCCAACAAATCAAGGACTATTTTCTCACTCCACCAGTCTTAATGCCACCTACAAATGGGAAACCGTTGATACTATACATTTCAGCAACTCAGTCGGCATTAGGGGCTCTTCTCACACAAAACGATGATCAAGGTCATGAAAGAGTAGTCTATTACATCAGTCGTACCTTAATGGGATATGAATTGAATTACAGCAACATAGAATGTGCCTGTCTTGTGGTATTTTTTCTACCCAAAAACTTTGGCACTATATGCTCAATCGCCAAACAATGTTGGTTGCAAAGATTGATCCCCTCAGATACCTCCTAAGTAAGGCAACATTAACAGGTCGATTGGCTAAATGGGTTATGATACATAGGGAGTATGACATCCAATATGTAGAGAGGAAGGCTATAAAAGGGCAGGTGATTGTAGAATAGTTAGCTGATGCACCTATGAAGGAAGACCATCCTTTAGTGGCATATTTTGCTGATGAATTTCTCTTCAACATTGACATTAAAACCGAATGGAAATTATACTTTGATGGGTCACATACAAATCCTGGTTTAGGAGTAGGTATCCTATTTGTTACACCTCAAGGCGATACCATTCCTAAATCATTCAGGATTGCTTTCCCTTGTACCAACAACATAGCAAAGTATGAAGCCTTAGTGATAGGATTAAAAATGGCAGCTCAGTGGAAGATTAAGAGTCTACATGTTTTTGGCGATTCTCAGCTAGTAATCCGGCAAGTAAATGATGATTATGAGACTAAGGATGAGAAGCTTGCCCCTTAAGTGTGTATGGCTAATAGTTTCAAGTAGTACTTCAATGAAATTAACTTTCAACAAATACCATGTATTTAGAATAGGGTTGCAGATGCTATGGCAACCATGGGTTCCTTGTTGGATATTCCGAGTAACATGCCTAAGTTTGAGTTTTTGGTTGAACAGTTGTTGGTCCCTGCCTATGATGTCTCCGATTCTGCGATGGTGTGTACAATTTTTGGTCCTACGTCCCCTTGGTATAAAGACATATTCAACTATCTAACTGACCAAAATTTACCTCTAGACCTATCAAATAAGCAACGTCAAACCTTCATCCGTAAGTCAGCTAAGTACACCATCATCGGAGAAACCCTGTATAGACGTACCTTAGATAACGCCCTAATGAGATGTCTCGATACTGAGGAAGCACAAACAACATTATGAGTGGTGCATGAGGGTATATGCGGATCTCATTTTAGTGGTCCTACTTTAGCCCATAAGATTATGAGACTAGGTTATTATTGGCCTACAATGGAGAAAGACTCATATATCTTTCTAAAGAAATGTAGACAGTGTCAGATACATGGAGATTTGATAAGAGCACCAGCACAGGAGCTTCATCCGATTACATCACCATGGGCCTTTTCCCAATGGGGACTTGACCTCATAGGTAAGATACACTCTCCATCATCCAACGACCATAAATTCATCATAACCGCCACCGAATACTTCACCAAATAGATTGAAGCTATTCCCATGACCTACATCATCAACACGCAAATATTTAAGTTTATCCTAAACTATATCATTTTTCGGTATGGTGTACCCCAATCCATAATCACAGACAATGGCCACCCATTCCAGAACCAAGAAGTACACCATTTATGTGAAGAGTTCCATATCAAACATCATTTTTCCACCCCGTATTACCCACAAGGTAATGGCCAAGCCGAGGCATCTAATAAAACCATTGTTAGAATCCTGAAGAAGACTGTCAATGATGCTAGTCCTGACTGGCACCTACAGTTGAATCCTGCCTTATGGGCTTACCACACAAGCATCTGTACTGCCACTGGCGCCACTCCATATTTCCTAGTATTCGGATCCGAAGCTATCTTACCTATTGAGGTCAAAATACCTTTCCTAAGGGTATCCTTGAAGGGTCACGTTGACGATGAAGAATACCGTGTATCTAGGTTACAAGAGCTAGAATTACTGGATGAATGAAGATAGAAAGCACTAGACCATTTGCAAGCATATCAGAATCATCTTTGTCGAAGCTATAATAGGAAAGTTCTCAATAGAAACTTTGACATTAGTGACTTGGTTTTAATGGAGAATCCTAAGAATCAAGCTGAATGAGAAAAACCAAGTAATTTTGAACCTAATTGGTTAGGGCCTTATATTTTCACAGAAGCTTTTGAATCAAGAGTGTACCAACTCTCTACTCCTAAAGGAGAGCCACTTTTGTCACCTATCAATAGCCTGCATCTGAAGAGGTTCTATGCATAGCTTCTGAGAATCCGTGTCTTAATCTAAAAAAAAAAAAATGGTTACCTTGATGAAAACCTGGCAAACAAGCATCTTTGTAACACCAAAAAAAATTGAGAAAAATAAAAAAAGTAAAGAGAAATAAATCTGTCCAATAGTGAAAACTGCTTCGTTGGCGCTATGGATAAGTACCATGGTGAAAACCTGGCAAATAGGTGCCATGTGTAGTCAAGCTCGCTCTTTCATCTACCATCATTCCAATTAGACCTTTTCACCATCACTCCTAATAAATGGTTGTCTTATCCATTGCTTGGAATGATTGACATCTAACATCCATTCTGTCACATTCCCCACTCCATCTTACAAGTCTTATTCCCGACTGGGGGCAAATCCTTGTTCTATGCCTTGACACCTTGTACATAACGTCACACCATTGAAAATGTCCTGAAAAATCCCAAAAACATTAGAAAACTTCAAAAATCCAAAAAGAAAATCAAAACATGTCAGAAAATACCAAAAACAGAGTCAAGTCAGTCATGTTAAGTCAGTCATAGTCAAACTACATTGCCTCTGCGACTGGGACGTAGGCAAGGCCATCAATCGATGTGCCCCTGAGGCATTAGGTCCATCAGTCTAGGTTTTTCATGTATCACACACATTTAAATCATGACTCTTTGTACATTCAAAGTCATTGGTCATGTCGAACTACAAGGTCTCTGCGTGTACAACATTTGAAAGGCTAATCAATTGATGAGCTCCCGAGACCACACTAGGTCAGTCCAATAGGGTTTATTCACATTCACTATCACACACGTTGCATATCATCAGCTTAGGTTAGTCTTTTAGGGTATCATCTCAAGTCATACACTGTCAATACACACACACACACTCTTTATCAGTCAAGGAATCAAAACGAGTCATGCATCAGCAAGGCAAAACATCCCAAGGTCAGCAATTCTATATCAATCACATTATCAAAATGATCAACCTATGTCTTAAGCAAGATATGTCTTTCTTGTCAACAGACGCTGTCAAATTGTCATAGGTAGCTTGTCACATCAACGTCATCAGGCTCCAACATCTTATACAACACGTGTCTTTTTTGAAACCAGGCTTTGTCATGCCTTATACAGAAGTCACCAAGTCGAAACCAAACTCAACATCTTATGCGGTATGTGTCATCCCTCACATTACGCTATGTCAAACATCAAACAATCAAACAATCCTACAAGATCAAGTTTTGGCGAATACTTTTATTTGGCTTTATGACTTTATATCTTATTTTGTCTTATCTTTCTATCGATTTGTGAATTAAGTCCGATTACTAGCTTTCTCAAGGATGTCCCTTGAAGGATTTAGAGAAGCAAGGATATCTCAAGACTCTTTTTCTTTGCCTTTTGTCTGTCAACTATCTTTTTAACATTGGTTTTTGAGTCATGTTACTATTTTCCTCAAGGATTTAGAGGAGCAATGACATCTCATGACCCATCTTTTGTTTGTCTGATGTCTGTGGTTTGTCTCGACAAAACGACTGGGGCAATTTTGTCCTTAGCATGAGTTAAGACACTCCTTGTCTGCAACTGTCTATTTTTTGCAGATGGATGACTTTGTACACTATGGTCTATCTCATATCATAGTGTGTACTATCCATTTGTGTCATGTCCCGCCAAATGATGATAACAAGCAAGCATAGCATATTTGGCAATATATTGAAGATTATATGTTTTCTTAATCAATCAACCTTAATTATTTCTTACTAACATTCTGAATTCATTCATGCTAAAATTTCTCTTCTTCGACATAATGATAAAGTCCTGTGACGCAACACAAAAAAATTAAAACATTTTCATATGCGTACATTCTATAACATTTCATATAGTTGCATTGCATTTCAAACATATAGATAGTAACATTAACATCCTCACTGCATACATTTGAAATCATGACATAATAGGCATTTCATCATCATAAGATACATAATGTAAACATTGCATGTACATATCACCATCACATATAAATAAGCATCATATAGAGAATTACATCCATTATCATAAGTAAAATAAGACATCCATAACATTATAAAATTCATAACTCATACGTGTAGAAAAATTCATTTGTAACACGTGCATACATCATCTAGGAAACATAATCATGTAGAAATAATGCATCATCCATAAAATAGAACTGCATATCATATAGAAGCTTCCAAAATCATATATATATCACTCAAAATAATGTGTCACGGTACAATGTTTGAGTGTATCCATAAATAAAAACAAGCTCGTAGGCTCTCTGATCAAAATACAGTGTCTACATATGTAACAGTATCATCGTGTCCCACTGCCAGTACTATCACGTGGTGAAGGTGGTGGGAAAATCCTTGGAAGTGCTCTCTGTGAGGTGGAAGGCCTCTCATACGGACCTGCCCTCGATGTTCCTACCACACCCTCTATACTCTATGTCTTGATGTGACTCCTGCCTTGTGATCTCTGACTGCGAACCTCTGAAAAGCTAGGAGCTCATCTCTCTGCTGGAACCACTACCTCATATAAATCCCTATAATAGGTAGCTCTCTCAACTGATCTAACTAACTCCCGTACCATTCCATCAAATGAAGACCCACTGCAAAGGTTTCTAACCTCTATGAACTGCTGGTCTATCTCCTGTCTCTGAGCTATGGCTTGATCCCTCTCCATGAGTGCACTGTCTCTCTCTGTATGGGAACTGTCTCTATCTATTTGCATAGCATCCAACTCTGCCCGAGCACTATCTCTCTCTATCTTCATGGCATCAAAATTTGTTGTCATCAATCTGAGTCTCTCCTCCAAAGCCTCCCTATCACCATCCCTAGGGGCATCATCCTCTCATCTCCCCTCCACAATCTGATCTTTGATCTCTCTCTCCTGCTCCACCATAGGTGCCTCCTCCTCAACATCATCCTCCCCATATCCTACCAGAACACCTAGAGGGTCTATATCCATATCCATATCCACATCCTCTGTGGAATCCTCTCCTCTAATATCCACATTGGCTCGCTCCTCTACAACTGCCTCCCCTGCGGCATGCTCATCTCCACCCTGTACATCAGCTCCACATCTGATGTCCAACATTGGTATATCCTCTACTACTACCTCTCAGATAGGTGAAAGTCCACCTACCTGACCCCCTCTTTGTCCTCTCCATCCTCACCTACCGCCTCTACCATCATCACCTCTCCCTCCAACTCTACCAACTCTGGCACCTCCACCTCTCCACCATCCTCTCGGTCCTGTGCCTCATCTCTCAACTGGTGCCAACCGATCCGAATCTGTGTAAGGAACAGGACGATGCTCTACCCACCATGTGTCATATGCAGCTATAGTCCCTAGGTCTGCTGTAAGGCCTGTATCTCTACCTCTGCGGTAGCAATAGGAATCATGGGCCCCAATATGGAACCTCTCTAGAAGAATGAGAAAACTTTGCTCTATTCCGAGGCTCATCTTGAACCTCGCCGAATTGTCTCAACACTCTATCTGGCAAGTGTCGCTCTATGATGTGCACACTCGAAACAGTCCTACCAATCAGGTATTGTGTCTGTCTACAAAATGGAAAATGTCTATCCTCATCAGACCACTCCTCACAATCCATGTATGGTCTCCACGTGAACTGATCTAGAATGTCAAGTGCGTGTCTCCAATATCCAATATCTCCCACATGGCTCTCAGTGATGTGTCTCGTGTACCAGAACACATATGGAGATCTCTCTTATCGCTCTACAGTCATCGAAGGATGAAAAACAACTATCCTATCCCATGCCCAAACCATCAACAGAGTGGTCCCACAACTCAGTGATTGTGCGTCTCTGTATGCAATATCATGTGAGTGGAAATATAACATCCCTAATAGACATGGACCCCAAGCATACATGGTCTCTCTCTCCAGCATACCAACCAACATCTCACCCCATCCAACCAAAAAACCATGTCCCTGTTGATCTGGTAAAACTATCCCCCCTATCAGTGTACATAATATGCAGTCAATCCTATCGTATCTATCCACCAACACTGGGCATCTGATCTCATAATACTCGATGCCGAGCCTACTGATATCGTCCACCTGATAAAATCTTGCTAGCTCGGTCAATCTACACTGGGTATCGTACATCACCCGATCTCCTCTAATTGGCAGTCTAAGTATCCTATACACATCCTCCAATGTGACAGTTGCCTCCCCAGTCGAAAAATGAAATGAAGATGTCTCAGAGTGCCATCGCTCGCACAATGCAGTAAGCATCCCCCTGTTCGCCCGAATAGTGGGCATCGAAAGACAATGACGTAGACCAAGTCTCCACAAGAGTCGTATCTCTGCACTACTCAAACGATCTCTCTGATCAAATGTGTCGGGACGTGTCTCCTGCATATATATAGGATCTAATACAACCTGCATTTCAATCACGATGTCAAAAAATTTCAAGTTTTTCTTAGAAAATAATTTCTAAAAATTTTACCAGCCAAATGCGGCTCACTTTAACAGATGCAGTGCACTCATACAAATGCATTGCATGATAGAGAATTTGCATTGCATATTTCATATGCATTTCACATTTCCCAATCCATTTTATACTTACAAAAAATGTGGTGCAAAAAACCAAATGCAGTGCATTTTCTTATCCTGTCTACCTGCTACATATGTGTTTCACTAATGCACATGCGGTTCATTGAGCTACATGCATTTATTTCTAATGCAGATGCAGTCCATAACTACATATGCGGTGTATTATAATGCAAATTCGTTTATTACCTAACATGCCTAAATCTAGCCTAGGCATGTTTTAGCACATGCATCGTTTCACAGTCAAATGCGACGAATACGATGGCATATGCATCATTCACGAAGGACCGCATATGCTAATTAAATTTTTGAAGGCCTAGAACTACGTGCAAAAATAAATTTCAAGTGTTCATTTTCGAGTACATACTGGTGGTCCTGCATCAGCTGGCTGCCTGAAGGTCCGGATATGATATCCTCGATGCGCAACGTATGGAATGGGTACCATCTTCGTCCGCTAGTCAAAGAAAATTCTCAATTTTCCAAACTCCTCTGGGTGCAAATGAATTGGTTTTCAACCTAATTCTTATTTATAGCTAGGGTTTGGGTGGAATTTCTTCTGCCCTAGTCTATTGGCCACTTAACCTTTCAACTTCAAATGACCCGTACTCGTCTGTATCATCTCCAAATTCAATTCCGTCAACTCCATAACATTTATGGTCATCAAATTGACTTATTGGGAATATTTCCTGATTTTTTTGAAATTTTTTAAAAAATTGTCAATTTTCTCGAGGGGGCATACCTTAACCTGTTTCATGCTAGGGCACGATCGAGGCATATTTTCTTTGACACAATGTTGTAACAACATTGTATCAAAGAGGGGCAAACTGTAGACACCGAAAATTGGTCTAGGCCTACGAGTACACATTCGACATAATTTTCTATAGTCCATGGTCATGATTAAATAATGTTAATTATTTAATTACCTTTTCTAACACATATTTCTTCTATTAATTAAATACCCCTTTTTAATTAATTCATTAATTCATAATGACCTTTATTCAACTTGATTAATTAATAAATCATAATTATATAATTATGTCGCTAACTAATTAATTCTTAATTCTTAATTAAATAATTTATTATTTAATTACCCCCTTTATCATACTTCCTTCTTAATTAAATATTCTTTATTTAATTATTCATTTAACCCCCTTTATCTATAATTAAATATTTATTATTTAATTATTCAATTTATTCCACCTTTACAACAGTCAAATTAAATAAATATCTTTATTTCTCTAATTAAGTCTCTTATTTTCGAATGTTGAATTAAATTAACATTAAATTCATATTTAAATTATTTATGTCACATTCTTCTATCAATCAATTAACTAATCATTTACTCACCTTTTGACTCAAGATCTATTTTTAGTTCTCCAGTTATCTCCGGATTCAACATCTGATTATCTCTGCGAGAAGACTCTTTGTCACAACTAGTCGATTAACTAGTTCTAACTCCTGATTGCATTCAAATGCATTATTCTTCAAGTTCTAACTTTGACTTTGACATACAAAGTCTATTTCTTCTGTTTTCGAAGACTCTTAATTGAAGATTAAGATCTTGAACTCTTGTTCTTTATGTTTTCAAACAGTCTTGACACAAGATTAAGTTATCGTTCTAACTTAGTCTTTATCCTGCAATCTTTCCTGACTCATGTTCTAACTCACGTTCTATCTGACACAGAACTCACATCGTATGGCATTCATCAATCTCATTCATCGATCTCTCTTTTCAATTTGAGTCGATCGTTCGAAAACTCAAAATCTATAAAATGGCATGTCATTATCATTATTCCTCCTCCCGAAATCATACACTTTTGAGAAGAAACTTATCTTCAATATTTTTCTTAGACATTCGACGAAGTTATGCTTGCATCAAACACAAAAATATGAGGGCAAGAATACTAAAAAGGAAAAATGGAGAAGATCAATCGAGATAATTCGAAGGAGTGAACGCATATTCGGTGAGAGCTTTCCAATTAATTTGTTTAGTTATTATGTTTGCATATTCGTTCTTTGTTGTCTAATTTAGATTAATTTTGATTAGATTAGGATTAACATGGTTTATTCTAGTTGCAGATATCTTATTCCAGATTTTAGTCTATGTTACAGGGGTAAGTCATAATACTAGGTCATATAAGTCATTACCTATACCAAAGAGGCCATGGGAAGATATCAATATGGACTTTTTTCTTGCTTTACTGAGAACATGGAGAGGATATGACTCAATATTTTTTGTGGTGGTTAGATTTTCAAAGATGGCACATTTCATTATATTTCACAAGACAAGTGATGTTGCTCACATCATAGAGTTATTTTTTAGAGAAGTGGTTAGACTACATGGTCTACCGAAGAGTATAGTCTTAGATCGAGATACCCAATTTGTTGGGTACTTTTGGAGAACAATGTTTTGAAGTTTAGTTCAGCACACAATCCACAAATTGATGGGTAGAAAGAGGTGGTAAATAGGATTTTGGGTAACCAACTATGATGCTTAGTAGGAGATAAGCCCAAGGGATGGGATTTGGTTTTTCCATGGGAAGAGTCTGCATACAATAATTCTACCAATAGGAGTACTGGTAAATCCCCATTTTAGATTATATATGAGAGTAGTCCAAGAAATTCTTCTAAGTTAAGAAACTTTAATAAAGGAGATAAGAGTAGTGTTGAGATTGAATGTTTTGTAGAACACATAAAGAGCTTGCACTAATTGGTAAGAAATCATATCCCTAAGATGAATTCTTAGTATAAGGCTAAGGCATATTAGAAGTGAATATTTAAGGAATTATGAATTGGAGATGAAGTCATGGTTCACTTGAGGATAGAAAGCTTCCCAATGGGAACATATAACAAATTTAAAATGAAGAAATTTGAACCATTCTAAAGAAGCAGGATTCAATAAACTCCTCTGAGGTAGTGTTTCCAAGTGGGATAAACATCTCTCTCATGTTCAACCTTGTTGATTTAATGGAATATCATGAAGAAGATATGGAAGATGGACTAATAAAAGAACAATGAAATATTTTAGAACCCAGTTCAAAGAAGGAGGAGATAGAAGACATCTTGGATATCCATGTGGGTAGAAGTGAAATAAATGGGAAATATGAAGAATACTTGATTAAGTGGAAAGGAAGACTATTGAAGATTCATCATGGCTATCTAAGGCAAAGGTTGACCATCTTAGTTTTCCTTAGAACACTTGAGATCTGACAAGTTCACTTCTCAAATTACCTCGAGTGTTTGATGCAAGAGCATCTAGGTTGTAAGAGTAATCTTGTATCTCCAAAAATTATTTATTTTCATTTATGTTAGGTTTGGTGAATAAATTCTCAATAAGGGCTAAAAATGGTAGTGTCACTATTTTTAGTAAGTTGGAAAGGCTAAGAAATGGTAGAGTTACTATTTTTAGTAAGTTGGCATTTGTGCATGTATGGACATAAAATCTTACACAGAGCTCCAAAATGGTGAAATGAATCTAATGGTGAATAAATCACTTCAATACCATTTTTCATTTGTGAGATATTAACTTTTTTCTTCAAAATCCCTTTGAAAATATTCAAAGTCAATTTTGAGGCACCTAGAGATTTTGAATGGGCCCAAAAAATAGACAAAAATCTGACGATCCTTTTAGAGAACCTTATCAAACCTCCACTTTTTTGATATCTTTTCAACAGTGTAAAACACTTTTCAATCCAATACCAGAGTCAAAATTTATAGCTCCCAAAATTTGGACTAAAATTTAGGAATTTTCTTAGGCTTGGAAAAGGGACAATTGAATCTATTTGGTGTAGTGTAGAAAATTTTACTCCTTTCTATGTGATAGTACAATTTCACACTTAATTTGGACCTATTTTAGTAACCTTAAATTTATGCATTTTTACCCTTCATAAATAGGCCCCTAATTCCCTTTATTATGCATCCCAAGGCCTATTTTTATCATTTTCCAATATTGCAACATGCATTAAATAAATGCATTTGATTAATTAGTCACCTCGAAACACATTGATCTTGGATTTTTGGGCCAAGACCCGGTCACCCTTAAGTGAATGGGTCCCCTTTAAGATCCAAAATCAAAATTTAAACATGTTTTTGGAAATATTTAAAGTCTCATATTCAAGTTTCAAATGTCGACTATCAGGATCTAATATTCTAGAAATTAGAGAAGAAGCCTATAAAGCATAGTCTTTTCATCATTTGAAACTAGATTTTGGATGAGAAAGGAAATAAAACTTTTGAAGAGCAAGGAAAAAAACATTCAAGCAAGCAAAGTTGAAGTCTTAGAGCAACATTTTGTTTTTATTTGTAGGTCTTCAAGCTCATTTTGTCAAAGATTTGTTCAAGCATTGATTATGATTGAAGGTTGATGCCTATGGTGGATCATGATGGATTCTAGGTTTGGGAGATGCATTTGGCCATTTTCCTAACTTGATGGCATGGCGATCCCATCTTCTATCTTCATTCTACTAGCTACCTAAAGTGAGGTATTATCATATTTTTGATCTATTAGGGTGTTTTGAATTCTCCCTAATTGGGTTTTTATCATTTGTCATTGCCATATAGGAATCATGCTCTAATTCACTTGAGTAGGGTTTATTTGCATATTAGCCCTTAACAACCTTATATGCACTTAAGGTTAGGGTTTTCACACACTCTCATTTATCAAATTTACATCATTTCATCAAGGTTTAATTTCCAAAATTGGGGTTTGACTGAGGCAAACCCCTATCCACACAAAACAACATTTTATTTTGTAGATATGTTATAGGTCCAAATCTGAAAGCTTAGATCTATAGGTACAAGAAGAAATTGTAGACAAAGGACTTTAGAATCATCTTTTGAAGTTTCAAAAAGGGCTACAAGGACCCATTCACCCTAGGGCGAATGTGCCTTGCTTCAAACTGCAAAACCTAGTTTTCAAACCAGGTGCAAACTATTTTTCCCTTATCAGATATGCCTGAAAGTAAATATTTTTTGTGTTACCCTTAATCTCTTCATTTCATGTTTTACATCACATAATTGAGTTCATTAGGTATTTTATTTTTAACTCCCCAAAGTGTATTTCGATCATTTTGGTCATTTTTTGTCATAAGGAAATAGTGGATCCTCCTAATAAGGTTGACTCGCCTCAAGGTTTAAATTCAATACTACCTTTGGGAGATCTCTTTTTCTAACGGAATTAGGGAAAAATGAGGGTGTCCTAGATCATCATTCCACTTTGGTTAAACACACTCTCATAAATTTCTCTTCATTTTATTTTGGTGAACTCGACATTGTACGTCATAAATTATAATTTGGAAGTCTTTAAAACCCTAGATCTAGGATTTGCATTAGTTTGCATTGCATCTCATTGAGGGTTTCACAATTGAATTATCTTGCATTTCATTTAGGGTTTTAGAATTACATTTTGCATCCTTTAAAATCTCAAAAATCAAAAACATTGCATACATATTACATTGATTTTGCATAGTAGTTGCATATTAGTATCTTTCAAATCTTTTACATCAAAAAATTTAGTCAAAATTGTATTCAAAAAAATTGCATCTTTGTTCACAGTTTGTCATTTCTTGCATTCAAATTTAGATAGTAAAATCTATAAAATCAATCACAAAAAGAATATTTTGAAACTTGAAACAGAGAACCTAAAAGTTCATATTTCAATTTTTTAAAACCCCTATGGAAGGACCCATTTTCCCTAGGGTGAATATATCCTTGTATAGGTGTCCTAGCAAGTTTCTACGTGCATTTTTGTATTTGTTCCTACTTTTTTATTATGTTATCAAGCTTGTAATTTGAAATTTTGAAACTGTTTGTTTTGAACATTAAAGAAAGTTGTTCTTTTGATAAAATATTGAGGAAATTTGAGAAAGTTCTTTTCTATTTCAGTAATAGATTGTTTCCTATATGTGGTCATTTTCTTTACTTTTTACATCCTTGCATAGTTTAGATAGATTATTTTTCATTTTGCAAATAGTGGAAACCATAAATTGTCGTGAAAACATTAAAGTAAAAAACCATACACTAAATGATAAACCTTGGAGAAAGCATAGTTATCTGATCATGTCAACCTTAGTAGGGTTTATTTTCATATTATCTCTTAACAACCTTAGATGCACTTAAGATTACGGTTTTCACAAACTTTCATTTATCGTATTTACATCATTTCATCAAGGTTTAATTACCAAACTTGGGGTTTGACAGAGGAAAACCCCTATCCACACAAAACAACATTTTCTTATGTAGATTTGCTACAATTCTGGATCCGGAAGCTCAGATCTATAGGTACAGGAAGAAAGTATAGATAGAGGACTCTAGAATCATCTTTTGAAGTTTCAAAAAAGGTTGCAAGGACCCATTCACCCTAGGGTGAATATTTCCTACTTCAGAACCTAGTTTTCAGACCAAGTGCAAACTATTCTTCCCTTCTCAAATCTGCCTTAAATTTATTGTTTTTGTTTTTGCTATCCTTAATCTCTACAATTCATGTTTTGCATCACATAATTGAGTTCATTAGGTATTTTATTTTTATCTCCCCAAAGTGAATTTGAGTTGTTTTTTATCATTTTTTGTCATAAGGAAACAACAAATCCTCCTAATAAGGTTGACTCACCTCAAGGTTGAAAGCCAATCATACCTTTGGGAGATTTCTTTTTCTAATTAAATTAGGGAAAAATGAGGGTGTCCTAGATCATCATTCTATTTTGGTTAAACACATTCTCATCAATTTCTCTTTGTTTCATTTGGCAACAAAAATTGAAGTGGCAGTTCATTGGCAAGTGGAAAAATTATATAAATTGGTCATGAATTGAAAGAGATTCATTTTGAATAATAAAATAGATGAATTTATAGCTTTTTAGTAGAGAAGAAGGTTAGGGTTTTAGTGGCTATTATTTCCATTTACAGACTTGCATGTTTGATTTAGTGCATTTGTATTTGCAACCCAAGTTCATGTAATAGTGATATTCTTACAGATAGTTGTATCACATTTGATTGCATGTATGTAGATGATTCCATGAAAGTTTAATAAATTTGCATGTTTTTTATTCTTGAATTATTTTGTTTGTGTAAGGTTATGATTGAGGGAGATTCTCCCTTCACCAAGTTGTATTAGAGTGAGAGTTCCTAAGTGTGTAAACATATCACTGAATGTGAGGCAGTTTGTACTAGGACTTGTGGTTTTGTTTTTGTAAGATAAATGATTAGAATGCCTCCATAAATAAATTGTTGTGTTGAAAGAAATATTGTAGTACTAGGAGAGGGTTTTGAGAGCCCTATAGAGGCAAGTTCAATCACTTCAAGAGAAGTTGCATAGAGGAATTGATCTTAGAATAGGAGATGAAAGTGAAGATGAAGTTAAAGAAGAACAAGATAAACCAGAAGACCATAAATAATTTAGATTATTGAAGGCCCTCTCCAATATTGGAAAAAGGGAAAGGATTCAATTTTCTGCATATTTTAAAAATCTCAATCTAGAAGAATTTATCGATTGGATCAATGACATGGAAGAGTACTTTGATTACAAAGAGATAGAAGATCCTGAGAGGGTCAGATTTGAAAATTCTAAATTGAAAGTTTGTGCCAAAATTTGGTGGAAAGAAGTACAACTAGAAATAAATAGAAGAGGTAAAGAGAAAACCACAAGATGGGACCAAATGGTGGAGAATTTAAAGAGATCATTTATTCCTTTTGAATATGAGTTAGATATTTTGAAAAAAATGCAAGGTTTAAGGAAAATTGGTAAGTCTATCAAAAAGTACATAGAAGAGTTCTACAAGGTCATAATCAAACATGTCATTTAGAGGCCAACAAGGAAAAAGTAAACTATTATATAAATGAGTTAAAACCAAGTATTCTAGAAGAGTTGATTTTGTTCAGAATGACCACAATAGAATATGCTTATCATTTTTCCCTAAAGGTATAAGAGAAGCTAAATAGAAGATTTTAAAGACAACAAAGAGGAAGAGGTCATGGTGGAAGGTCTGATAAAATATCCAATGGAGGACAAAATGAATATTAAAAGAAGAATGAAGAAGTTGGTCCCAATCAAAACCAAATAGGATATAATTCTTATCACCCTTGTGACTAGAACAATAGTGAAAAAAGATTAAAACGAAGATTTGGATGAGGTTTTGGGAGAGGATACTTCAGAGGAACCTATTTTCAATGTGGAGAAGAAGGAAATCAAGCCTACGAGCATCCACAACATCAAGGAAAGAAAAAAAGGATACCTAAACTTAATGCATGAGTTTTGCATGTACATGAGGGAGTTGAATTTGAGCATTCTAAAGATGAAAAAAGAGGAGAGAATTTGGTCATTAGGAGAGCACTATTGAATGAAGAAAGTGAACCAATTCAAAGGAATATTTTCCTCTACATAAGGTGCAAAGCTGGAGGTAAATGTTGTGATGTTATCATTGATAGTGGTAGCGCAAATAATCTTATTTCAGAAAATATGGTTAACAAGTTACAATTGGAAAGGGAGAGGCACCCACATCTAGATTGGATTACATGGTCAAGTAGAATGACCATAGAGATTTGGTCAATGAATAATGTTTGGTGAAATTCAATATCAAGAATTGCCATTATTAGGTATTATGTGACATCATTCCTATGGATGCATGTCATTTATTATTAGGGGGGTCATAGAAATTTGATTGGTGTGTTTTCCATGGTGGCCATGCTAACACATATTCCCTAACAAAGGATGGAGTTTGTCATAATTTGAAGCCCTTAAAGGAGGTAGGATAAAAGGTGTGTAGTAATGCAAGAGTTTGTTTGGTAGATGGAAGGAACTTTTTAGATGGTATGAAGCATGAGCATGTGTACTTTACATGCATCCCTAGATTCATCAAAGAAGAAGATGTACTAGTAGAAGTTTCAAATATGCTAGGAGAATTCTAGGATACTGTGTTAGATAATATACTTGAAATTTTTCCACCAATTAGAAAGAATAGTCAACATATGGATTTGATACCAGTAGCCAATTTTCCAAATAAGGCAACCCATAGAATGGATCCTACAGAGAATGAGGAACTTAATAAACAAATCCACAAGTTGTTGAGAAAATGACTGATATGAGATAGTTTGAGTCCATGTGTGGTGCCTACAATAGTAGCACCAAATAAGAATCGAGAATGGATGATGTGTACAGACTCTCAAGCCATTAACAAGATTACAATCAAGTACAGATTTCCCTTACCAAGGATGGATGATATTATGGATTGCTTGAGTGGGGTTGAGTACTTCACAAAGATTGACTTAGAGAGTGAATATCATCATATCCAAATCAGAGAGGGATGTGAGTGGAATACATCCTTCAAAAACAAGAAGGGACTATGAGTGGTTAGTCATGTTATTTGGGCTAACCAATACACCAAGCACATTCACGCGGTTCATTAATGATATTAAAATATTTTTTGTGTAAATTTTTCATTGTTTACATTGATGAAATTTTGATTTTTAGTCAAACACTGGAGGAGTACTTGTTGCATTTTTGTAGATTTTTTGAGAATCTAAGGGAAGAGAATTTATTTATTAACCTCAAGAAACACAATTTTATAAAGGAGTTGATATATCTGGGATTTGTAGTCTCAGCTGAGGGTTTTAAGATGGACCTAGAGAAATTAAAGGTTGTCATTGAGTGGCCTACACCAAGGATTGTTACAGAGGTAAGATTATTTCATGATCTATAAAGTTTTTATAGAAAAATTATTAAGAGTTTCAGTAATATATTCGTATGCCCCTAACAGAGACAATGAGAGGGCACAAAAATTAGTTTAAATGGATTGTAGGAGTAGCTAATATTTTTTATTTTCTAAAGAATAAAGTCACAAAGCAACCTATTTTGGTGCTTCTATATTTCAATAAGTTGTTTTAGGTAGATTTTTGTGCTAGTGGTAGTACCATAGGATTTGTTTTGAATCAAGAAGGTAAGCTTGTTGCCTATTTTAGTGAGAAATTAAATGATTCCAAGAGAAAATATTTTATATATGATCAAGAGTTATATCCAATAGTTCAAGCTTTGAAGAAATGTAGGCACTATGCCAAAATAATTTATTTTATATACTAATCATCGAGCCTTATAGTACCTTAGTAGTCAAGGGAAGTTAAACCAAAGGCACTTAAAATGGGTTGAGTTTTTGTAGAGTTACACATTTATTTTGAAACACAATAGTGAGAAGTCAAACAAAATTTTAGATGCCTTAAGTAAAAGGAAAAATTTGTTGATAGAGATGAAGATAGAAGTTTTTGAGTTTAGGGTGCTGCCACAATAGTGTGTCTCACTTATGGGATGTGTTGATTTTTTCTTGAAATCACTGCTTTTAGAAAAACTAATGATTTAAGTCTTGAGAGGTTCCATCTAAAGCATTTTAATTGAATAAGGATAGATAATACCCCCTTGGATAGAACAACTCTAGTATTAAATCATACCCACAATGGACTCTCCTTCACACCTATCAAAATGCTAGCAAAAAACCACTTTTTCTTTACCTTTTGACAGATTAAACAACGCCATTTAAAAATTATATTTTGCAAGATTGTAGCCCTCAAAATGAGATTTCCAACAAGTATAGTTTTGATATATTTTCATTTTATTGTATTTAATTTCAATTTTTACTAAATAGGTTTTTCTCTAAACATCAAGCTCTTTGTTGTGTAGAGGTGGAAAAATAGTAAACAATTGCAAAAAATTCAAAAAATACCCTTTCCCTAGGTATTGATGTCCCTATTTCACCCAAAAAAAAAGGATTTTGATATATACACAACAAGTTAGGTTATATGACACACACGTGTGTCCAAATTATAGTTATAGTGTCTTCAAAAATTAATTTAAAAAATATGCAACAAAAATTATCAAAAAATATCCTTTCCCTAGATATTGATGTTGAGAATCTATATTTCAAAAATTAGAATTTAATTGTTTATAGAAAGAAGTTATGTTGTATGACACAAATGTTACTTTTTGAAAATATTGGTTTTTGTTTAAAACTATTTATTAAAGGAGATGTTAAAAGATTCATAATTTATTTCAATATATATATATACATATTTAGAATCTACACTCAACTTGCCACAAATCACTAGTTCACATCATATTCAAATTCTTAATGGTTTATCTGCTATAGGTCTTAGAAGATGAAGATTCAGTTAAAAGTATTGATGTAAATGTTCATCTTGGGAAAAAAGTGAGACACGGTATTGTGATTTCATGTAACACCCCGCCATGCAAACCCCACAGGACACAACAACTACTAAAAGATGGAACATTTTTTTTTTAAGATAACACTATGCAACAACCATAATAAGTTCAACATACAACATTATGATAATTACTTAGCGACACCTAACTAATCCCATGGGGTTACATGGTTGCATTACTATAAAACGTTCGTAACCAAAACATCACTACAAACTAAATGCCAAGAGAATAAATGATAGACGCTTGCATTCACATGATAACATAATAATCACACACAACTATCTATAATTCAACAGAGAAGATAAAATTATGTACATTTCATTCCATAGTTCAGTTTTACAATTGTGGAGCATATTTCCACATATACAACACATCAAAGATACAGTAATACATTACAAAATGCTTCCCTCATAACAACAGGAAGAGTACAAATATAGGATTAATACACCATTGTAGAATAAGGTACGAAACATTTACAGTCTTCAATCAAGTGAAGCTCTAGAATCTCTACATTCGCTTCCACTCCCCACTTCATGAACACAACCTAGGAACCCAATGGGGTGCGTAGCATGTTCCACCCAACCATGTGGACCTGAAGGTCCAGCCCCTGTGCTAGGAGAAGACAAGAAAGGATCCACAACCAACAAGGTCAAACAACAAGGCTAATACAACCCAACAAATAACTACCTCAAACAAAATTAAACCACATAACACATAGGCATCAACAATACTCCCAGAGGAAACAAAATTAAGGGAAAAAATGGGTATAGTAGGAGAGTGTCATCGCATGGCCCTACATGGATTCACCAGACTACCTAACACTAGGAGCTTCGTCCATTTATGGTTAATCTAATAGCCTATCTCAAGTTGCCACCCCATAGGATGACTCATGTGGAGCCACTAACCTTTCATGAAGACAACGCAGTGACCTTACCACCCAGGTCTTCCCATCCCATTCTTAGCCTTTGAGAGAACTAATGACATGGGTGAGGCACATAATTAGTCTTGTTAAGATTTTGATATCCCAATCCATTAATTCTTTAACTAGGTTATCACTTATCAAGGAAACTCTTCCATGGTTATCTTGGCAGACTCTTTGTGCGTCGACCCCCATGAAGAGCCACTCTCCCTACGATTACCCCAAACCAAAATCAAGCAAAAGGGGTGTACCTCATCTCACATAAAAATAAAGTGTACTTACAACATGCAAGGCTTGAGCCATCTCGCAACACACATATCATAACACAAAACCAAGAACAAAAGGAGGTACCACCATTAACATGAATTCCACAAACACACCAAAACAACAAAGTTCCCAAAAGGATCAATCTTTTCCACAAGCCTCTAGAAGCTACAAAAATATACACCCATATCTCCCAAAACATAAGACAAATAAATGAGCATAAGTCATGGGTTCCCATGACTAAAAGTCTACACAAAAGTGAACCAATCCAAAAATGAAACATCATTTAACTCTTCTTTTGAACAAATAGAACATCAATGGAAAAATCACATACATTTTCTATATTAACCATAAAGGATAACGAATAATCAATTAAATTTTATTTATTCATTCATTACAAGTCACTAAAATAATTAGAGAAATTATATAGACATACTTTATAAGGAACTCAACACAACATTTCATACAAGCATACAAGTAAGCATTATACCCATTTCAATTCCCCCTTCTAAACAAGCATCAAATGGACACTACAACTAGGAATTCTTCTTGTGTTAAACCATTGAAAACAAAACATCCACACATGAAATCAACCAATACCATACTCAAAGTTGCACAAGATAATCGATGAGACCATGATACAAGCAAGGCATATATCTTATTATACCATATCTAATTTATTATGTTGGAGTTGATCGCTAAACTGACTCATTTTGTTGAGCTAATTCACTATATTCGCAAATAGATCTAACCTTATCATCTAGCCCTTATATAACCAAGACTATGAAATGTAAACTCCCTTACCTAATTTAACGATCCTAAACTCAAATAGATGAGTCTGCATTATTAATTTGCAAAGCATATTAATTACATCCGGCATGAAATCCTTTACAAGAAAACAACTCGCTAGCTCTTATATTCAATACTTAGTTTATTCATTAACCCAAGAATTATCGAATAATATATTCTACTAAAATCCAAATGTTCTACTAAACTAATATTTTGAAAACATTAATTTTCCCACAACGACAACTATACCCCTTAACTAATCACATGGTAGATTATAATTTAACTATTCAGTAGTTATAAAAGCATTCAATTCTAATTAATCTCACAAGCATAATCTAGTTCATTTATTTTAACAAACTCTTTAATTTTCTAAATTGTAATATCAATTCCCTTCAATTTCAAAAATCTAAATAACTATTCAATTTACATCATTTATCTCAAGTACTATAAACTTTCTCATATTTCTTATAAGCATTTTATTATCAAATTTATCTATTTCCCCTTTAATATATATATTGCAACTAATTCGGGTGACCACTAGATTTTACTCCAATATTTATTTGAATGGATACTATGTATTTAATAATTATAATTGTCTTATAACTTGTAGCCTTAATAGAAAATGCATAATACAAATCTATTTATATATATAATAAAATCGAATCCTCATAAAACGAAGGCATTGAGCACAGTATATAAAAATGAAAGCAAGACTAATATAGTATCGAAACAAATGAAAAGGAAAATTTTATCTATCAGCAAACATAGAGGGTTGAACTGAACACAACCGAATTGCAACCATACTACAGAGTCATCATTCCAACAATTGACTGCCGAATATATATTTTACCAGTAAGTCGAATACCATGTAAAATCTATTTTGGCTTCTTTAGTGCACATTATCATTTCCCTTGTTTTATTGTAACTTATATTCCACGGTCAGAAGCATAGACTGCAACAATAGGAAGCGATTACTACATCATTACACTCAACCTTAGGACGAGGGTTGAATGCAGCTTGCAGTGTTCTCCAATCTATAGCCTGTACAACTGGTTTTTTGACACTTTTACATAATAGCAAGGTACACTGAAGGTCATAGAAGGATTCATTTAACATGCTAGAGCGTGCAGCTAAGGGCCAGAATGATTTCCACATAAAGCAACTTCAAGAGCTAAGGTGTGTTAGGGGTGTTAGTTAGCATCACTCAGAGGCAACACAAATTTTGTAAGCAGCACAACCCTATTAACAAAATTTGAAATAGGTATTGGATGCAACTTAAGTGTTTGGTTTGGCCTAACAATAATGGCTCACTGAATCAAGTATACATATAGTTTATCAAGGGTAACAAACCCAAAATAGATTACAACGAAACACATCTAATTTCCTACCATATTTTCGTAACTGCAGGTTTTCCAATATAAACAAAATATTCAAAATTTGAAAACTAGCGAGAACTATAAATGGATACAAAATATCAACTCAAGAATGAAAAGGACACTGTGAAAGTCCAGGAAGAAAATCAAGCACCCAACACCAAGGATACCAAGGTAAATCACTACATCCAGGGTAACTCACGGAAAGGAATATTAAATAGCAACTAGAATATGTGGAAACAGAGCCAGCAAGAACGCCATAAAGAGTCATCAACTGGGAAATGGAATAACTACAGGATATGCACAAAATAAATCATGTAACATTTGGATGCATGAAATAGAGGAGGTGCACGAACAAAAAGGCTTCGCTGGCGAGATAACAAGCATAGATGAACAGCCACAGTAAGAGAAAATACTACTTTGTGAGAGGCCCAAATACAGAACAAGAAATGGTGGTTAATTTAGCTACAATGTGACACAATTTTAAGATAATGACATTTTCCTGATGGAGAGGAAATATCGGCATCAATAGTTAGTTGTTATGGCTACAGAGAATGGAAATAAATCCTCCATCAAACAGGAATTTCATTACCCGATCTAAGGTGTTGCAACAAGACTTCCCTCCCATCGAAATCAACTACAATCACCTTCTCACAAGCAAACGGATCATTTTTTTTGAAGTGCCTAACAATAGGATCGGTGGGTAAACATAAAATAAAAATTGCAGGAAATTAGGAATTAAGGGATGGCGTACAACCCCACCTAATTCACTATGGACAACGATTTAAACGAAAACACAAAACATGACTAGTTTACAACTAGATGACTTAACCCAAAATGACTGTCAAGACACAATAAATTCTGCAAGGCTGACAATAGTGGATACAATGGTAAATTCGAAAACCTTGACGCAAAACTACAGAGAGCATAAAACAGTCGATAGAATGAAGTGAAGGCACAAATAAGGTACCGCTACAGCCGTAGACACCGAATTTAAAAAAAACTTCTTTTGAATGCGAAATTAAATGAAATAATAACGAAATACCCTCTTACAAGAACGAACAACAATCTCTTAACAAATAATTACTTGATACATTGAACGGAATACAAGCAATCATTTGACAAGAAGGAGATAATTTTTTTTAATAGAACGGAGAATCAAAAAAAAAAACAAATACAACTCCAACCTAAACTCCTTTGCTTGGCAATGGAGATGGTGTGCTGAAAGTCACCCTTTCGTAGTCACAATTCCTTCCCCTAAAACTTAATCACTTCCCGAAAAATATTTAATTGAAACAATATCAAACCCACCACTGTAATTTTCCTCTCCATAGATTTTTTTTTTTTTTTGGAGAGAGATAATTCTTGTAAACCCAATTTTCCCCATTCCAAAAATCCCCCAAATTTTTGAAAACAGAAACAGATATAAAATCATGAAAAGGAAAGAATTAGAATGTTGCCCTTTTGATTTCCAATTAGATCTCCACATGAAATTAACTTCTATAATTTATTTCCTTTCCAAATTTTCAAATTAGAAAGTGACTCTGAATTTCCTTTTTGATTAATCTCAAATAAGTAAATAATTATTATCAAACACTAAACAATATGGCAACTAAAATATTATTCCAGATTTAATTTTAGCAAAATAATAATTTTTTATACATCTCAATCAACAAAATATTTAAATTCACAACTAATTTAACATCTTAATTAAATATTTGACATTCTAACAATTCACATTTATAATAACAAACAATGCTTTAATTAAACATTTTATTAACACAACTTATCAATTTACATATATTTAAAATAAATAATATTCTCATCACTAATTTAAAATATATAATATTAATAAATATAAACGTCCCAATAAAATATTAATAACATTAATTATAATATCTTAGCCAATTAATTCATTTATTAATTAATGATATTCACATCAAATGAAGTTTGATTATCTAAACTAACATATTCATAGAATATCGTTTAAACTAAAAACGACATCAAAATGACAATATCCAAACACTAAAGCAACAATAATAAAACAATAGAAATAAACAACTTGAAATGAAGTGATACCCACACGAACGAGGTACAAACAGAAGGCAACGTCAAACAATGCTAACACAAGTGGCACAAAGAGAAGAGAAGAGAGGCACTACATCCTCCCCCCATATGCCTCAAATTACTCCTGGAAGTCGCAAAGTAAGGAAAAAGATAAGCAATTATGAGCGTTGTCATCACAATTCACACAGAAAAAAAAACTACCAATCACAACAACAAACAAAGAAAACAAACTGACAAGCGAGGAAAATTTCTTGTCAACTCCTTATACAACATCATAACCATTGGGCATGGAAGGCACACTCAGACCCAACGGTGCAGGTGGAGTTGGTGCCTGGTACCTGCAAACCTACATAAAATCAAGTGTTGAAACAACATATATATTCAATGCCAAACACACTATGAGAGAGAATTACAGTGTAGCAGGGTGCTCACGAATAAGCGATGCAACACTGTCCCTCTCATCCGAACCTCAACAATGACCATATTCTAAACAACATCCTCATTAAATAATAATAATTATATTATAACCAACATCATAGAGAAATAAATAATCATCAGCATACAAGCATAGTACCAAAATCCATATATTAACACAAAATCAAATGATTCCAAACACAACTAACTCCATATATCAACATAGAATAAACAATAGTAAGTAGTTTCATAGTCAACCAAATCAACTAAACTATCAACCAATCCAAACCAACATGGTTAAACAACCACCATAGAGTCTCAAGGTAGATACTCATAACATAAAAAGTAGCAACCTGGTTAAGCAATAGAGAAGGCACTACATCCCTCCTACAACTATTGAGCTATTCACTGTCCGATAGAGGACACTCCTCTGGGTCCTCATCTAAGTCCACTACCGCCTTCAAGGAAGCAGAAGGTTGAGCACTAAGGCTTTCTTTCTCTTCCTTGGACAATAAGGGTGTGTAAGGTCCACACCCCAATGGCCAATCCCGGATCGCGGATGGCTTCTTCCCTTTAATTATGTATTTTGGCTCTTCAATCTCCTTCCCCTTTTTCACCTTAAGCCGAGAGAGGGCCTGGGCCAAGGTCTCATTATCAGGAATGCAAGGTGGAGCTACTGGTGTGTATTTTCTTGATGACCACCTCCTTTTTGGCAGCCTTCCCTGCCTTCCCTTTCTTCTTTTTAGACTTTGACCTACCCATCCCTGTACACAAACAGGGGTAAACATTAGACTCAAAATGAATTTTAATTTTCAACTAATCCTAACTTAACATATATTCTCACACTACACAAATGTCCATAATGCATTTCCCAGTAGGAAGGATATCGGTGCATTGTGCACTACACCGAGGGTCCTATCCTTTCCACTAGTTTACTACACCATTGGACCAACAATGCCTAAAGACAATTCCCAGAAGATAAGAGAGAACCACTCAACAGGAAAAATATTACTCAAGAGTACAACACCTAGGTCAACGTAATGGGCTCACACATATCCAGAGTGCCCAGTGTATGAACCTAGACTCTGATACCATATTGTAATGCCCCGCCATGCAAACCCCACAGGACACAACAACTAACAAAAGATGGAACAATTTATTTTTTAAAGATAACACTACGCAACAACCATAATAAGTTAAACATACAACATTATGATAATTACTTAACAACACCTAACTAGTCCCATGGGTTACATGGTTGCATTACTAGAAAACGTTCCTAACCAAAACATCGCTACAAACTAAATGCCAAGAGAATAAATGATAGAAGCTTACATTTACATGAAAACATAATAATCACACACAACTATCCATAATTCAACAGAGAAGATAAAAGTACGTACATTTTATTACATTTCATTCCATAGTTCGGTTTTACAATTGTGGAGCATATTTCCATAGATACAACACATCAAAGATACAATAATACATTACAAAATGCTTCCCTCATAACAACGGGAAGAGTACAAATATAGGAGTAATAAACCAATGTAGAATAAGGTACAAAACATGTATAGTCTTCAATCAAGTGAAGCTTTGGAATCTCTACATTCGCTTCCACTCCTCGCTTCACGAACACAACCAAGGAATCCAATGGGGTGTGTAGACACCGAAAATTGGTATAGGCTTGCGAGCACCACTTTCGACATAATTTTCTAATGTCCATGGTCATAATTAAATAATGTTTACTATTTAATTACCTTTCTAAACACATATTTCCTCTATTAATTAAATAACCCCTTTTAATTATTTAATTAATTCATAATGACCTTTATTCAACTTGATTAATTAAATAAATCATATTTATTTAATTATGTCGCTAACTAATTAATTCTCCTTCTTAATTAAATAATTTATTATTTAATTACCCCCTTTATCATATTTCAACTATAATTAAATATTTATTATTTAATTATTCAATTAATCCTTTTCAACAGTCAATTAAATAAATTATATTATTTATTTAATTAAATTCATTTCAATTTTCAAATGTTGAATTAAATTAACATTTAATTCATATTTGATTGTTTCTGTCACATTGTTTTGTCATCCAGTTAACTAATCATTCACTCACCATCTAACTCGAGATCTATTTTAAATCCACCAGTTATCTCCGGATTCAATATCTGATCATCTCTGTGAGAAGACTCTTTATCACAACTAGTCAGTTAACTAGTTCTAACTCATATGCATGAATGTGTTTATTAATTAAATATCTTTATTTAATTAATTAATTCATGTGTGCATTCGAACGGATTATTCTTCGAGTTCTAACTTTATATTTTTCATTCAAAGTCTATTTCTTCTATTTTTGAAGACTCTTAACTAAAGATTAAATTGATTATTTAATCTTGAACTCGTGTTATTTATATTTTCGAACAGTCTTGACACAAGATTAAGTTATTGTTCTAATTTAATCTTTATCCTGCAGAATTTCCTAACTCATGTTCTAACTGACACATAACTCATATCGCATGGCATTCATCAATCTTGGTCGTTGATCTCTCTTTCGAATCTGAGTCGATCGTTCAAAAATCCAATTTCTATAAATTGACCTGTCATTATCATTATTCCTCCTCCCGAAATCAATACTTTTGAGAAGAAAATATTATCTTCGATATTTTGCTGAGACAATACATATAGGTTATGCTTGCATCAATACTAAAAATCTGAGGGCAAGAATACTGAGACACCAAAATGGAGAAGGACAATCAAAATAATTTGGAGTGGATGCATATTTGGTGAGACTGTTCTACTTATAGTTTTAATTGTTTTGTTCATTTTTTTCGTTCTTAGTTGTTTGGTTTAGATTAATATTTGTTAGATTAGATTTAACACATCTATCTGTGTAGATTCTCCATTTATTCTAGGTCTACATTTGGTGAACCCAACTTGAATCACACTTCAAATTTCACAACATCTTTTCGTCTTTCCGTTTTTTGTTTTGTAGGAATCATACGACAAACCACAATTGATTAAATAAATGACGCATTTGTTCACACAAACCGCATCTGATACACCCTGCAATGCATCTGACAATACAAACTGCATCCGCGACATCCTGCACCGCATCTGACTTTCAACACATCGCACCACATCCGACTGTCAACATCGAACTACATCCGCCTGTCGACATCGCAACCCATCTGTGGGTTGAAAAGCCGCATTTGCCTAGTAATATGATTTCTTTTTTTCATTAACTTTCGTACTTTCGCGTTTTGATTTGTCATTTTTTTCTTGTTTTGTTTTTGCTAATGTTTTGTTTGCAGTTGTGTTTAGGGGGATAGCTTAGTTTTTGCAGGTTGAAGCGTAGAAGACCAAAGAAAAAACCAAAAACAAATTTCTTTTCTCCAGGATGAAAGTCGAAGACACAAACAAAATTACTAATCATTTGCATGCAGGACCTTATGAAGACATTGATTTGTTTAGTTAATTGTAAAAGCTTTTTGTTTGGTAGATAGAAAATTGTCATTTGGGTTTAAAAATTAAACTAGTGTTTTTCGTGTCTGTAATTTTTTACTTTAGAACCCTGATTCGATATATCAAAGTATCCTCTCCCCTTACGCATTTATGCGATCCTGGGTGTAAGAGAAACGATTACTGACTCTAGAACTTGGGCCTGTCTTGGTGGGAAAAATTACTCACCCCAAGATGACTCAAAACCGGTTACGCGCTTATCGCCAGCGACTCCCAACCGGTATACAAATTTTAATACTTGAGGAAAGCTCAGTATTATGAGGATTCCAACGGACCAGCACTTGACTCCCTAGTACCCTTGTGGTATGTCAAAACCTGCAGAGCCTAACCTCTGTAGAACTGGGATGATATTGCCTCTCGCATAGCTCTTCTGAATGGGTGCCCGAATTAAAAAGCCAAATTGTTGTAGTTTGCCAAAATCCTTTCTATTTGTTGGTGCAGCAGGTTCGGACCTGTGAAGCCATCTTACATATTTATGGTTCATGTGTGGAGATGAGATGTATGCCATGTGAGTTTCATGGGTACAGTAGCTTGGTTGCCCCGTATAAGTGAGTGTCGTGGAGGGGAGCCAATGGGGTCAAGCTACTAGTCATCTACCTTGAATATGCGTAGCTGGATTTATCCAAGTAAGAACTCAGTAAATATTGTCCAACACAACCTAGGGTGTAATTGTTCTCTAATTTTAATATATCCATCACTACAAACTAAAAACACATTGTATTTTGTGCTTGTTTTTGTTATATTCGTCAAACAACTTGATCATCAAACAGAGTCAGTCGAAACACCATCTTTAGAAAATCACAACTGTCAAATAGAGTCGCAACTGTCATTTTTAGAACCGCATCTGTCTCAGAAAGTTGCAAGTGTTCATTTAAACAACGCATGTGTCTGTCAACAAAGTCCAGTTTCACAGTCTAGATACTGCACTGCAACTATCAATTTTTGAGTCACATGTGTATCTGAGAGCCACAACTATAAAAAAAAAAGCCGCAAGTGTATGTCAACAGTTATAGATTCACAAAGTCCATATTCTGAGTCGCATCTAAACATCTGAGTCGCATCTGCGAAAATAGAAACCGCATATGTCCGAAAACCGTAATTTCTTGTCAACATTTGAAACCTATTTTAGTCAAATCACCACATGTCCAACTTAAACCACATCTTTCAAAAAAATCAACACATCTGAAAGGTGAACCACATTTGACTGTCAACAGAAAACTTTGAAAATTGCAAACTAAGTCAGAAAGCATAACTGTCTTTTTTGCTTTTGTTTCTAAAGATCAACCTTGGACAGAAACTGAATAAAAATTGCTCAAAACCTTGCATTATTAGGTGTCATATACATCCTAGTCATAGTCATCTTAAGTTGCATACATTTAGACACTTCCTAGGAAATTGCATATCGTAGAATAGAATAACTTTCCTCGTAATTGGATACGTTCATGCTCCAATTTGTAACTATCATTGAACCTAGTCACTATTATCCTATTTATGAATCTTTCCAACTCAATAGTCTAGTTTGGGAAATTCACCTTGTCAACTGTCTTTGTCCTACAATCAGGTTCCTTGGTCAACTAAAATCATTGCTTGGATTTATTCCATAGGTGGTAGGATATACCCATCTTAGAATCATTTTACGGTCATAGTCTACTCAAAATTTTGCATATTATCCATCCTAGCATACGTCATCTTAGTATATGTCATTTTAGAAATCTTTAGCAACATCCTTTATTTTCAGAAAATCCAAAAAACATAGAAATAGGACATATTAGTTTTTATACATAGTTTGCATTACCCCATTTTGAGCAACTTTTCATGGTTGAAACAATTTCTAAAAAGAAACAGAAAGCAATGTCGGACCTTAACGAATTTTTCAATCCTTTCGGAAATCAACCATTAGGGAAAGAGAGACCACACAAAACTTTTCTTGAAAAACACATCACTAGAGACACACATGGAAAAAATTATCTTGCATACATAGATGCCGCCGTACAAGATCTTGAGTTTGCATCCTTTATGGATGAGTGTTTGGAAAATGATCCCCAACGATATCTAGCAAAGTTGCTAGTAGAAGGTGCCATACTACCACCAGGATTTGATATTCATACTTTGAAAAAACTGTCTACTCAACCAACGCAAACTGTGACGTCAAGTGATTCTATCCCCCAAATTACCGCAGCAATACCAACTACCATACCTACTCAAACATCGTCAATTGTAAACACGACCCCATTCAACATAACACAAGGTTTACAATTTACTACGGGAGCAACTTCATCAAACCCCTTTGGCACAAACACTACTGGTAAAAGATCCAAAGTTGGCACGAACACAACTATACCAAATCAAAACATTCTGACAGGAAATATTCCTACACCAAACCAGAACATTCAGATAAGAAATATTCCTACACCAAACCAGAATATTCAGATGGGAAATATTCCTACACAAAACCAGAATATTCCGATAGGAAATATCCCCACACTAAATTGGAACATTCTAATGAGATATATTCCCTCGCCAAATCACAACCCGTCATAGAACACAGCATTTCAGAACACCTACATTGATCCAAACAATGCAAACAACATGTCCTTGACACAATTAGATGTTCTCCAAAACCAAATGCAAATGCTTAAAAATAGATGGACAACATGTCTATGTCAGGCAAACGAACTATCTCAGCGCAAGATCTATGTCCATGTCCTTTTGACGAAGCACTCTACATGACACCCTTCCCCCATGGATACATTATATCGAATTTACCTAAGTATAATGGGAGGAAGAATCCTTTAGAAAATATTAGAGAATTCTCTATAGCATGCATGGACATATCATATGACCCCACATACTTGATGAGACTATTTCCACGAACCCTTGTCGTGATAGCACTGCAATGGTTCTCTAAATTACTATATGGCATATGATCCTTGGGTGAATTAGCTGAGAAGTTTGTCGAACACTTTTCCTTTAACATAGACAATGAAATAACCATAGCTACCTTGTGTCACACAACACAAGAAGACGACGAAACTTTCACCACTTTCTTCCAAAGATGGAGAAGTCTAGCTAGCAGATGTCCAGTTGAAATACCAGAAAAGCAAAAAGTCACAATATCCCTTGAAAATGTCAATCCAAAACTGAGAGGTGACTTAAGGGTACATTGTTGTACTTCATTCCTAGACTTGGTACAAAAGGGCATCATCCTTGAAAGAGGCCTTATTGACAAAGGATAAATTAAAGTACCAGGCAGAAGCCCAGTGGTTCAACATCAAAATACACCCAATGATAGAAATAAGTTCTGGTATAGAAACAAAAATGTTACAAATGACGGCATTGTTGATGCTAAAACCATACGTATGAGATCAGTTATCACACTTATAGGTTACAACCCCAATCAAGACATGACGAATAGTCCAGATCAAACAACAAATTTTGTCCTAAATTCACAACAACAACGACCACAAAGGAGATTTCCTAAACATGAATTTACCCCTTTGGGGTAGCCAATCGAGACAACTTTCAAAGAGTTGATTAAACATGATCTCATTAAACCTTTAGAACCAAGAGAGTAGGATCCTGGATAGTTTAAACCTTCATGGTGGGATGATAACGCCTATTGTGACTATCATTGAACAAAAGGACACAACCTACAACAATGTTGGCAACTAAAGAATATTATACAAGACTTTGTTGAAAACGGAACCATAGAGGTCAATGGGCAGAAAAATACCAAGAACAGTTATCATAAGGTCTTCACAGACCCATTACATGACCACACGAAAGGAGAGGCCTCCAGTTTGGGAACCAAGAATACTCCATCAGCCAATTATGCAAATACCAAGTATGACTATGGAAAAGGAAAGATCATAAATCATCTCCGAGCTGCAAATGAAAATGTCCATACCATCACCATTAAGAAGTGTCATGAATGTGCTGTAAACACATGTAGAACTAAGATAACTCTTTCAGGTCCTTCTTTTGAGCCACCTACACATTCTTCCACGTCTAAGTACAATCTCCTTGATCAACTAAGCAAAATCCCTACATAGATATCCATTTTGGAACTGTTGACTTTATCACCTACTCATCGAGTCATTCTCGACAAGTCTCTACAGAGCATGACTATTCCTACTGACTTAGATGTCAATCATTTCAAAGAAATGGTAGGATATTTAACCAAATCCCATCATGCCACATTTTCCCAATAGGATTACTCAATCGAAAGACTGATCATAATGGCCCATTACATCTTGAAGTCCTAGTCCATCAAACCAAAGTCAAACAAGTCTTGGTAGATGGAGGAGCAGGTTTAAACCTGTGTACCCTAAAATTGGTTAAGGCATTAGGATTCTCAGAAGCATGTGTAGACACCTCTAGGAGTATAGTCATCAAGGCTTATGATGATGAGGAAAGATCATCCAAAGGAGTTGTCACACTCCCTATTAGAATTGGCCCAACAATTATGAACACTGGCTTCCAAGTCTTGGATCTCACCCTTCCATATAACCTATTGTTAGGTAGACCTTGGATACATGCAATGAAAGTCGTACCTTCCACATATCACCAATGTCTTAAATTCTTGTATAATGGCATCGAGATCACGATTGATTGTGATCCAGATCCTTTTCAATATTGTACAAGCCTAAGGGAAATTCCACAACGATAGGTACCTGTTAATCAAGAAGCTTCATCATCCACTTTATCCCCATACGTTGATCCATCACATCTTACCAAGTCCATTTCATTCAAACCACCATCATCCACTCCTAAGGTTGAGATCCAAGACGAGGGTTGTGGAGAATATCACATGAAGGCATCCTATTGTGTCAGTCAGCTAGTTCCACCTAGGGCATATGGCTTACCCATGGCAGATAGAAGACAGTCAGTAGGCACATTTCATGTTCCCCCTACAATGACATTGACCAAATGGGGAGAGTTAAGTGAAGAAGTTGCTGACCAAGGTGATATTACCTCCTGGTTGTACCAGGAAGACAATGAATACCCCTCACCATCTATTCAAATAGCTCAGAATCAATATGGAAAAGGCTTTAAGATAATGCAAATAAAAGGCTATTACGGACATAGTGGGTTAAGAATACATCAAAATGGAAGGATGGAACCAATCATTGTCTCACCATGACTGAAATACCTAGGGCTAGGGTTTCAACCACTTAGAATTGGTTTTCCTAGTACTTCGTCACCATTTCAAGAGGAAGTGAGTGCTTATGCAGACATCGAGATATCCCACAAACCACTTCCCCTAGTTTATGATGAATCCCCTGACTCAAGTGACTATGAATGGGATTCCCTTTCCTCTACCAGTACCATGAACCTACATAATTGATTTGGAGAACTCAACCTAATGATAAAACCCTTACCAAGTCCATCTATTCCCCGTAATAAGAAGTATTTGACCAAAGAAGAATGGCTTAAGCACTATTTTTTGGAAACCCTTGATCATGCATCTTGGGCACCTGATGAACCATCTTCTGACGACCTAGCCCTTACAATAGTCCCACATCAGAGTTTACCTACTCATAGGAAAAGGAACAAGAAGGAGTTAGTCCAAACCTTCTGTGACCATGTCAACCACTCTATATTCACCTTGTCAGCTTCCACTTTTGATAACTTCGATGATGACATGCCCCTCATATATCTCCAACTTATTGACTAGGATCAATAAGTTACACCCATCTTAGACACATTCGAGAAGGAATACCAAGAGGGGATCATAAAGCTAGTTTTACCATAGACTTGGATGACAAAGCATATTTTAGGGAGTTTATTTACACCTCTAGTTGCAAAAATGATAATACAAAGAAAAACAATGAAAATGAGAAAAATGACGAGTCCCTAGGTGAAAACCGAAAGGCGCCTTTGGACCAAGAAATAGTAAAAATAAAGGATGTATCCGAGGGTGAAAACATGTCTAAGGCACCCAAGGATGGAGGTTTGAGTATTCTCCCCATTGCTCAGCAAAAGTCACCGATGTTAGTAGAAGAGTCTGTTGAAGTCAACATAAACATAAAAGAAAACCCTTAGATAGTATATTTTGCGGCATCATTGACAGAGACAGAAAAACAAGAGTTTCAGGACTTCTTCACAAAGAGACAGATAAAATTTGCATGGTCGTATGCTGACATGCCTGGGTTGGATTCAGACCTAATATTGCACCATCTACCATTGCATCCAGGTATTAAGCCAGTCAAATAGAAGTTAAGGAAAATGCATCCACAGATTGCCCTACTGGTCAAAGAAGAACTTAAGAAACTCCTGGATGTCAGATTCATAAGAACCATAGACTATGCAGACTGGATTTCAAATCTTGTGCCAGTGACTAAACCAATTGGGGGCATCCGCATTTGCACAAACTTTAGAGACATCAACAAGGCATTTCCTAAGGACAACTTCCCTTTGCCGAACATAGACATGATAGTAGATCTTACAGTAGGATACAAGATGCTATCCCTCATGGATGGTTTCTATGGATATAACCAAATCAAAATCATAGCTGAAGACCAACACAAGACAGCTTTCACGAGTCCATGGGGAACATATTGTTGGAATTTTATGCCTTTTGGGCTTAAGAATGCAGGAGCTACCTATCAACGAGCAATGACTACTATTTTCCATGACTTTGTACATACTCTCATGGAAGATTATGTCGATGACATTATAGCTAAATTAGAAACAAGGGCAGATCATTTGAAGGTTCTAGACAAGATATTCCAGAGGCTAGAGAATTACAACGTCGGGCTAAATCCAAAGAAATGTGACTTTGGAGTGAAATCGGGGAAACCTCTAGGGTATATCATTTCCAAAAGAGGCATTGAAGTAGATCCAGAGAAGGTAAAAGCTATCATAGAAATTCCTCCTCCAGTCAGCATTGGTCAACTAAGAACACTACAAGGAAGATTACAGTCTATCAGGCGTTTCATTGTACAATTGGCAGACAAAATACACCCATCTCAACATTTACTCAAGAAAGGAGTACCATTTATGTGGACACCTAAATGTCAAGAAGCTTTCCAACAAATCAAGGATTATCTGCTCACTCCACCTATCTTAATGCCACCTACATATGGAAAACCGTTGATACTATACATTTCAGCAACTCAGTCAGCATTAGGAGCTCTTCTCGCACAAAACGATGATCAAGGTCATGAAAGAGCAGTCTACTGCATCAGTCGTACCTTGGTGGGATATGAATTAAATTATAGTAACATAGAATGTATCTGTCTTGCGGTAGTCTTTGCTTCTCAAAAACTTCGACACTATATGCTAAATCGCCAAATAATGTTGATCGTAAAGATTGATCCCCTCAAATATCTTCTAAGTAAAGCAGCATTAACAAGCCGATTGGCTAAATGGGTTATGATAATTAGTGAATATGACATCCAATATGTGGAGAGGAAGGCCATAAAAGGACAGGTGATTTCAAATCAGTTAGCGGATGCACCCATGAACGTAGACCATCCTTTAGTGGCGGATTTTCTTGATGAATTTATCTTCAACATTGACACTAAAACCGAATAGAAATTATACTTTTATAGGTCACATACAAATCGTGGTTCAGGAGCAGGTATCCTATTTGTTACACCTCAGGGTGATACTATTCCTAAATCATTCAGGATTGCTTTCCCTTGCACCAACAACATTGCAGAGTATGAAGCCTTAGTGATAGGATCAAAAATGGCAGCCCAGTGGAAGATTAAGAGTCTACATGTTTTTGGCGATTCTCAGCTAGTAATCTAGCAAGTAAATGATGATTATGAGACTAAGGATGAGAAATTTGCCCCCTACAAGCGCATGGTTGATAGTTTCAAGTAGTACTTTGATGACATTACCTTTCAACAAATACAACGTATTCAGAACAGGGCAACAGATGTTATGGCAACCGTGGGTTCCTTATTGGATATTCTGAGCAACGTGCCTAAGTTTGAGTTTTTGGTTGAATAGCTATTGGTCCCTGCCTATGATGTCCCTGATTCTGCAATGGTGTGTATGATTGTTGGTCCTACTTCCCCTTGGTACAAAGACGTATTTGACTATCTAAATGACCAAACCTTACCATTAGACCTGTCAAACAACCAATGCAGAACCTTTATCCGTAAGTCAGCTAAATACACCATCATCAAAGATACCCTGTATAGAAGTACCTTAGATAACGCCCTAATGAGATGTCTCGATGTTGAAGAAGCACAAACAATGTTATGAGCGGTGCATGAGGGTATATACGGATCCCATTCTAGTGGTCCTACTTTAGCCCACAAGATTATGAGATTAGGTTATTATTGGCCTACAATGGAAAAAGACTCATATATCTTTGTAAAGAAATGTAGATAGTGTCAGATACATGGAGATTTGATTAGAGCACCAGTACAGGAGCTTCGTCTGATTACATCACCATGGCCCTTTTCCCAATGGGGACTTGACCTCATAGGTAAGATACACCCTCCATCATCCAATGGCCATAAATTCATCATAACTGCCACCGAATACTTCACCAAATGGATTGAAGCTATTCCCATGACCTACATCACCAGCACACAAATATCCAAGTTTATCCTAAACTATATCATTTTTTGGTATGGTGTACCCCAATCCATTATCACAAAAAATGGTCGCCCATTCAAAAACCAAGAAGTACGCCATTTATGTGAAGAGTTTCATATCAAAAATCATTTTTCCACCCCGTATTACACACAAGGTAATGGCCAAGCCAAGGCATCTAATAAAACCATTGTTAGAATCCTAAAAAATACTGTCAATGACGTTGGTCGTGACTGGCATCTACAGCTTAATCCTGCCTTATGGGCTTACCACACAAGCATTTGTAGTCCCACTGGCGCCACTCCATACTCCCTAGTACTCAAATCTAAAGCTATCTTACCTATTGAGGTTGAAACTCCTTCCCTGAGGGTATCCTTGAAAGGTCACATTAACGATGAAGAATACTGTGTATCCAGATTACAAGAGTTAGAATTACTGGATGAATGAAGACAAAAAGCACTAGACCATTTGCAAGCATATAAAAATCATCTTTGTCGTAGCTATAATAGGAAAGTTCTAAATAGACACTTTGACATTGGTGACTTGGTTTTAATGGAGAATCCCAAGAATCAAGTTGAACGAGAAAAGCCAGGTAAGTTTGAACCTAACTAGTAAGGGCCCTATATAGTCACAGAAGCTTTTGGATCAGGAGCGTACCAACTCTCTACCCCTGAAGGAGAACCACCTTTGTCACCAATCAACAACCTTCATCTGAAGAGTTTCTATGTGTAGCTTCTAATAGTCTTGGTCTTAATCGAGAAAATACAAAAAAAATAAAAATGGAAAAACAAAAAAATGGTTACCTTGATGAAAACCTGGCAAACAGGCGTCTTTGTAACACCAAAAAAAATGGAAAATCAACAAAATAGTAAAGAGAAATAATCCGTCCAATAGTGAAAACCACTTCGATGGTGCTATGGATAAGTACCATGGTGAAAACCTGGCAAATAGGCACCATGTGTAGTCAAACTCGCTCTTTCGTCTACCATCATTCCAATCAAACTTTTTCACCATCCCTCATAATAAATGGTTGTCCTATCCATTACTTGGAACGATTGACATCAAGTCCATTCCATCACATTCCCCACTCCATCTTGCCAGTCTTATTCCCGACTAGGGGAAAATCCTTGTTCCATGCCATGAGGACCTTGTAATAGCATTACACCATCGAAAAATGTCCTGAAAAAATTCAAAAAAGAGTAGAAAAACTTCGAAAAGAAAATAAAAATCAAAACATGTCAGAAAATCCCAAAAACAAAGTCAATTCAGTTATGTTAAGTCAGTCGTAGACATAGTCGAACTACGTTGCCTCTATGACTGGACGTAGGCAAGGCCATCAGTCGATGTGCCCCTGAGGCATTAGGTCTGTCTGTCTAGGTTTTCTCATGTCTCACACACATTAAAATCATGATTCTTTGTACATTTAAAGTCATTGGTCATGTCGAACTACGAGGTCTCTGTGTGTACAACATAGGCAAGGCTAATCAATCGATGAGCCTCCGAGACCACACTAGGTCAGTCCAATAGGGTTTATCACATTCACTATCACACACATTGCATATCATCAGCTTAACCACATATCTTTAGTCAATTATGCCAGTTAAAGTTGGGTCGAACTATGAGATCTCTGCGTGTACAACATAGGCAAGGCTAATCAATCGATGAGCCCCCAAGGCCACATTAGGTCAGTCATTTAGGGTATATCATCTCAAGTCATACACTGTCCACACACACACTTTTAATCAGTCAAGGAATCAAAACAAGTCATGCATCAACAAGGCAAACATCTCAAAGTCATAAAGTCAATATCAAACACACTGTCAGAGTGATCAACTTATATCTTAAGCAAGATATGTCTTTCTTGTCAACCGATGTCGTCAAATTGTCCTAGCCTCATGTAGCTTGTCACATCAACGTCATCAGGCTCTAACGTCTTATACGGCACGTGTGTTTCTGAAACTAGGCTTTGTCATGCCTTACACAGATAGTCACCAAGTCGAAACCAGACTCAACGTCTTATGCGGTATGTGTCATCCCTCACATCCTACTATGTCCAACATCAAACAATCCCACAAGATCAAGTTTTGGCGAATAGTTTATTTGTCTTTATGAATTTATATCTTGTTTTATCTTATCTTTCTATCGATTTGTGCATAAGTCCGGTTACTAGATTTCTCAAGGATTTCCCTTGAAGGATTTAGAGAAGCAAGGATGTCTCAGGACTCTTTTTCTTTGGCTGTTGTCTATCAATTGTGTTTTTAACTTTGAATTTTGAGTCATGTTACTAGCTTCCTCAAGGATGTTCTATCAAGGATTTAGAGGAGCAATGACGTCTCATGACCTATCTTTTATTTGTTTTTTTTCTATGGTTTGTCTCGACAAAACGATTGGGGCAATTTTGTCCTTAGTATGAGTTAAGACACTCCTTGTCTATGACTATCTTTTTTTCGTAGATGGATGACTTTGTACACTATGGTCTATCTCATATCATGGTGTGTACTATCCATTTGTGTCATGCCCTGCCCAATGATGATAAAATGCAAGCTTAGCATATATGGAAAAATATCGAAGATCATATGTTTTTCAATCAACCTTCATTGTTTCTTATTAACATTTTGAAACCATTCATGCTAACATTTCTCCTTTTTGGCATAATGATAGAGTCTTGTGACACAAAAAAAACATTAGATAATCTACATATGCATACATTATATAAGCATTATGTAAACAATGTCATATGTCTATATATAGTACATCATATAGATAGGAACATTGACATCTTCATTGCATATCTACGAAATCATGGCATAATAGGCATTCCATCATCATAAGATACATCATGAAAACATTGCATGTATATAAAACCATCACATGTAAATAACATCATAGAGAATATTGTATTCCATTATCATAAGTAAATAGAGACATCATAACATCATAGACTGCATAAACACATCATAATGTAGAAAATAAATCATTCATAACACATATACATACATCATCTAGGAAACATAATCATATAGAAAAAATGCATCACCATAAAATAGAACTGTATATCATATAGAAGCCGCCAAAAATCATATATATATCACTCAAAATAATGTTTCACAGTACAATATCAGAATGTATCCATAAATAAAAAATGAGCTCCCAGGCTCTCTGATCAAAATACAATGTCCACAAATATAAAGTGTCAACATGTCCCACTACCACTACTGTCACATGGTCACGGTGGAGGAAACTGCCTCGAAGGTACTCTCTGTGAGGTGAAAGGTCTATCATACAGACCTAATCTTGGTGGTCCTACCACACCCTCTGTGCTCTGAGTCCTAGTCTGACTCCTGCACTGTAATCTGTGGCTGTGAACCTCTAAAAAGCTAGGAGCTCATCTCTCTGTTGGAACCACTGACTCATACAAATCTCTATAATATGTCACCCTCTCTATTGATCTGACTAGCTCATGAACTATACCATCAGATGAACTTCCACTGCAAAGGCGTCTGACCTCTATGAACTGCTGCTCTATCTCCTGTCTTTGGGCTACTACCTGGTCCCTCTCCATAAGAGCAGTATCTCTCTCTGTAAAATCACTGTCTCTCTCTATCCACAAGGCATTCAACTCTGTTGTAACCAATCTCAGCCTCTCCTCTAATTCCTCCTTGTCATTGTCCCCAGGAGCCTCATCATCCCGTCACCCCTCTACAATCTGATCCAGGAGCTCTCTCTCCTGCTCCTCCATAGGTATCTCCTCCTCAACATCATCCTCCCCATAACCTACCAGAATACCAAGAGGATCAATATCCACATCAGCCTCCTCCTCCTCTGCAAGGTCCTCTCCGCTAATCTCTACCTTTGCATGCTCCTCTACTACTGCCTCCTCGACATCATGCTCATCTCCAACCTATGCCTCTGCTCCACCTCTAAGGTCCAACATCGGTACATCCTCTGCCTTCGCCTCTCGGATAGGTGATAATCCACCTACCCAACCACCTCTCCGACCTCTCTATCCACGCCTACCACCACCTCTGCCACCACCTCTACCTCTACGCCGCCCTCTCTGCCCTATACCTCATCTCTCTACTAGTGCCAGCTGGTCTGGATCTGTATACGAAATAGGACGATCCTCTACCCACCATGTGTCATAAGCAGTTGTAGTCCCTAGATCTGCTGCTCTGCCTCTCCATCCCCAATGTAAAGGTTGTAACGCTTGAATCTCTGCCTCTATAGTAGCCACTAGTATCATAGGCCCCCAGTGTGGAACCTCTCTGGAAGATAGAGCAAACTCTGCTCTACCTCTAGGCTCATCCTGAACCTCCCCAAACTGTCTCAAAACTCGATCAAGCAGGTGTCTCTCAATGATGTGTACGCTCAAAATAGTCCTACCAATCAACTATTGTGTCTGCCTATAGTAAGTCAAATGCCCATCCTCATCTGACCATCTCTCACAATCCATGTATGGCCTCCACGTGAATAGAACCAATGTGTCTAGTGCATGTCTCCAATAACCTGTGTCTTTGACATGACTTTGAGTAATGTTTCCCATATACCGGAAAACATACGGAGATCTAGCCTCTCGCTCTGTAGTAACAGGAGGACGAAATACAACAATACGCTCCCATTCCCAAACCATGAGAAGAGTGGTACCGCAGCTCATAGACTGTGCATCTCGGTACACTATATCATGTAGATGGAAGTACAACATGCCCAATAGACAGGGACCCCAAGCATACACAACCTCTCTCTAACATCCCCACAATCATCTCTCCCCACCCGATAGAAAATCCATGACCCCACCGGTGGAAGAACTATCCCTCCAATCAATGTACATAGGATACAATCTATCCTCTCGTACCTTTCAGCTAAAACCTTCCATCTAATCTCATAGTGCTCTACCCCTAATCTCCTAATGTCATTAACAACATAGAATCTAGTGAGCTCAATAAATCTATGTTGGGTATCGTACATAACCCGCTCTCCTCTAATAGGTAGTCTCAAAATCCTGTAAACATCCTCTAATGTCACTATCGCCTCACCAGTTAGCAAATGAAACGATGAAGTCTCAGAATGCCATCGCTTGCACAAAGCGGTCAGCATACCTCTATTTGCCCAAATCGTGGGCATAGTCAGCACATGTTGTAGTCCCAGTCTCCATAATAATCGTGTCTCCACACTAACTAATCGAGCTCTTGGCTCGAAAGTATCGGGTCATTTCTCCTGGGTATAAATGGGATCTAAAATAACTTGTATAGTGCATTTCAACCATGATGTCAAATGTCAATTTTTACAAAACATTTATCAGAAAATTTTACCAGCCAAATGCGGTTCACAGAATCACATGTGGTTCTATTTTCCACATGTGTTGCACAATAAATCATTTGTGTCGCTTATCTCACATGCGTTGCAAAAATCACTCAAATTCACACCCAAGAAAATGCGATTCAAAAATTTTAAATGCAGGGCAAATCTATCTGCCTACCTATACGCATATGTGTTTCATTATAGCACATGTGTTTCATTATCCTACATGCGCCTATCTAAAACACAAATGTGATGCAACATGACATATGTGGTGCACTAAAATACATTTGTGTTGAATGCCTAAATGACCTAAATGAGCCTAGGCGTCTTTTTGCAAATGTGTCGTTCTATAGGTAGATGCGTTGCGCATGAACGCATATGCGTCGAACGCAAAAGACCACATGTGCAAACTAATTTTTAAGTGCCTAAAACTACGTTCAAAATGAAATTTCAAGAGCTCGTTTTAGGGTACATACCAGGGGTCCTACGTCGGCTAGTCGTCTGAATGTCCAGATCCAATATCCGCGATGCGCAATGTAGGGAACTGAAGACATTTTCGTCCAATACTCAAAGAAAATTTCTCAATTCTTCAACTCTTTTGGGTGCAAATGGATTGGTTTTCAACCTAATTTCTATTTATACCTAGAGTTTGGGTGGCATTTCTTCCAACCTTGTCTATTGGCCACTTAACCTTCCAACTTCTATTGACCAGTACACGTCCATAACACTTCCAAATTCAATTCCGTCAACTGCATAGCATTTTTGACCAACAAATTGACTTATCGGGAATATTTCCTGAATTTTTTGAATTTTTTCAAAAATTTGTCAATTTTCCCGAGGGGGCATACCCTAACCTATTTCATACTGGGGCACGATCGGAGCATATTTTCTTTGACACAATGTCGAAACAACATTGTATCGAAGAGGGGCAAACTGTGGAGACCAAAAATTGGTATAGGCTTGCGAGCATGACTTTCGACATAATTTTCTAATGTCCATGGTCATGATTAAATAATGTTTATTATTTAATTACCTTTCTAAACACATATTTCCTCTATTAATTAAATAACCCCTTTTAATTATTTAATTAATTCATAATGACTTTTATTCAACTTGATTAATTAAATAAATCATATTTATTTAATTATGTAGCTAACTAATTAATTCTCCTTCTTAATTAAATAATTTATTATTTAATTACCCCCTTTATCATATTTCAACTATAATTAAATATTTATTATTTAATTATTCAATTATTCCTTTTCAACAGTCAATTAAATAAATTACATTATTTATTTAATTAAATTCATTTCAATTTTCGAATGTTGAATTAAATTAACATTTAATTCATATTTGATTGTTTCTGTCACATTGTTTTGTCATCCAATTATCTAATCATTCACTCACCATCTGACTCGAGATCTATTTTAAATATGTCAGTTATCTCCGGATTCGATATCTAATCGTCTCTGTGAGAAGACTCTCTATCACAACCAGTCAACTAACTAGTTCTAACTCATATGCATGAATGTGTTTATTAATTAAATATATTTAATTAATAATTAATTCATGTGTGTATTTGAACGAATTATTCTTCGAGTTCTAACTTTGTCTTTTTCATTCAAAGTCTATTTCTTCTATTTTCGAAGACTCTTAACTAAAGATTAAATTGATTATTTAATCTTGAACTCATGTTATTTCTATTTTCGAACAGTCTTGACACAAGATTAAGTTATTGTTTTAATTTAATCTTTATCCTGCAGAATTTCCTAACTCATGTTCTAACTGACACAAAACTCACATTGCATGGCATTCATCAATCTCGATCGTTGATCTCTCTTTCGAATCTGAGTCGATCATTCAAAAACACAATTTCTATAAATTGACCTGTCATTATCATTATTCCTCCTCCCAAAATCAATACTTTTGAGAAGAACATATTATATTCGATATTTTTTTGAGACAATACATCTAGGTTATGCTTGCATCAATACTGAAAATCTGAGGCCAAGAATATTGAGACAACAAAATGGAGAAGGACAATCAAGATAATTCGAAGGAGTGGACGCATATTCGGTGAGACTGTTCTAGTTATAGTTTTAATTGTTTTGTTCATTTTTTCGTTCTTAGTTGTTTGGTTTAGATTAATATTTGTTAGATTAGATTTAACACATCTATCTGTGCAAATTCTCCATTTATTCTAGGTCTACAGGGTGCGTAGCACATTCCACCTGACCATGTGGACCCGAAGGTCCACCCCCTATGCTAGGAGAAGACAAGAAAGGATCAACAACCAAAAATGTCAAACAACAAGGCTAACACAACCCAACAAATAAATACCTCGAACAAAATTAAACCACATAACACATAGGCATCAACAATACTCCCAGAGGCAACCAAAGTAAGGGAAAACAAACAGGTACAATAGGAGAGTGTCATCACATGGCCTTACATGGGTTTACTAGACTACCTAACACTAGGAGCCGCCTTCATCTATGGTTAACCTGATAGCCTATCTCAAGGCGCCACCCCATAGGGTGACTCATGTGGAGCCACTTACCTTTCACGAAGACAAGGCAGTGACCTTACCACCTAGGTCTTCCCATCCCATTCTTAGCCTTTCAGAGCACTAACGACATGGGTGAGGCACATAATTAGTCTTGTTAAGAGTTTGATTATCCCAACCCATTAATTTTTTAATTAGGTTATCACTTATTAAGGAAACTCTTCCATGGTTATCTTGGCAGCCTCTTTTTGCACCAACCCCCATGAAGAGCCACTCTCCCTATGGTTACCCCAAACCAAAATCAAGCAAAAGGGGTGTACCTCATCTCACATAAAATCCGAGTGTACTTACAACATGCGAGGCTTGAACCATCTTGCAACACACATATCATAACACAGAACCAAGAACAAAAGGAGGTACCACCATTAACATGAATTCCACAAATGCACCAAAACAATGAAGTGCCCAAAAGGATCAATCTTTCCCACAAGCCTTTGGAAGCTACAAAAATATACACCCATATCTCCCAAAAACATAAGACAAAGAAACGAGCATAAATTATGGGTTCCCGTGACTCAAATTCTACACAAAAGTGAACCAATCCAAAAATGAAACATCATTTAACTCTTCTTTTGAACAAATAGAACATCAACGAAAAAATCACATACATTTTCTATATTAACAATAAAGGATAATGAATAACCAATTACATTTTATTTATTCAATCATTACAAGTCACTAAAATAATTAGAGAAATTATATAGTTGTACTTTATAAGTAACTCAACACAACATTTAATACAGGCATACGAGTAAGCATTATACCCATCTCAATTCCTTCTTCTAAACAAGCATCAAATGGACACTACAACTAGGAATTCTTCTTGTGTTAAACCATTGAAAACAAAACATCCACACATGAAATCAACCAATACCATACTCAAAGTTGCACAAGATAATTGATGAGACCATGATACAAGCAAGGCATATATCTTATTATACCATATCTAATTTATTGTGTTGGAGTTGATCTCTAAATCGACTCATTTAGTTGAGTTAATTCACTATATTCACAAATAGATCTAACCTTATCATCTAGCCCTTATATAACCAAGACTACGAAATGTAAACCCCCTTACCTAATTTAACGACCCTAAACTCAAATAGATGAGTCTACATTATTAATTTGAAAATAATTTTAATTACATCCGACATAAAATCCTTGACAAGAAAACAACTCGCTAGCTCTTATATTCAATACTTAGTTTATTCATTAACCTAAGAATTGTCGAATAATATATTCTACTAAAACCCAAATGTTCTATTAAACTAATATTTTGAAAACAATAATTTTCCCACAGCGACAACTATACCCCTTAACTAATCACATGGTAGATTATAATTTAACTATTCAGTAGTTATAAAAGCATTCAATTCTAATTAATCCCACAAGCATAATCTAGTTCATTTATTTTAACAAACTCTTTAATTTTATAAATTGTAATATCAATTCCCTTCAATTTCAAAAATCTAAATAACTTGAATGGATACTATGTATTTAATAATTCTAATTGTCTTAAAACTTGTAACCTTATTAGAAAATGCATAATAAAAATCCATTTATAAATATAATAAAATCAAATCCTCATAAAACGAAGGCATTGAGCACAGTATATTAAAATGACAACAAGACTAATATAGTATCGAAACAAATGAAAAGGAAAATTTTATCTATCAGCAAACATAGAGGGTTGAACTGAACACAATCGAATTGCAACCATACTACAGAGTCATCATTCCAACAAATGACTACCAAATATATATTTTACCAGTAAGTCGAATACCATGTAAAATCTATTTTGGCTTTTTTGGTGCACATTATCATTTCCCTTGTTTCATTGTAACTTATATTCCACGATTAGAAGCATAGACTGCAACAATAGTTAGTGATTACTACATCATTACCCTCAACCTTAGGATGAGGATTGAATACATCTTCCAACATTCTCCAGTCTATAGTCTGTACGACTATTTTTCTGACACTTTTACATAATAGCAAGGTACACTGAAGGTCATAGCAGGATGCATTTAACATGCCAGAGCGTGCAGCTAACGGCCAGAATGATGTCAACAGAAAAAGAATTCAAGAGCTAAGGTGTGTTAGGGGTGTTAGTTAGCATCACTCAAAGGCAGCACAAGGTTTGAAAGCAACACAACCCTATTAACAAAATTTGAAATAAATATTGGATGCAACTTAAGTGTTTGGTTTGGCCTAACAATAATGTCTCACTGAATCAAGTATATATATAATTTATCAAGGGTAACAGACCCAAAGCAGATTACAATGAAACACATCTAATTTCCTACCATATTTTCGTAACTGCAGGTTTTCCAACATAAACAAAATATTCAAAATTTGAAAACTAGCGAGAACTATAAATGGATACAGAATATCAACTCAAGAATGAAAAGGACACTATAAAATTCCAGGAAGAAAAGCAAGCACCCAACGCCAAGGATACCAAGGTAAATCGCTACATCCAAGATAACGCGCAGCAAGGAATATTAAATAGCAACTAGAATATGTGGAAACAGAACCAACAAGAACGTCATATAGAATCGCCGACTGGGGAATGGAATAACTGCAGGATATGCACAAACTAAATCATGTAACATTTGGACGCATGAAACAGAGGAGGTGCATGAACAAAAAGGCTACGCTAGCGGCACAACAAGCATAGATGAACAACCATAGTAAGAGCAAATACTACACTGTGAGAGGCCCAAATGCAGAACAAGAAACGTCGGTTAATTTAGCTGCAATGTGACACGATTTCAAGATAATGGCATTCGCCTGATGGAGAGGAAATATCAGCATCAATAGTTAGTTGTTACAGCTACAGAGAATGGAAATAAATCCTCCATCAAATAGGAATTCCATTACCCGATCTAAGGTGTTGCAACAAGACTTCCCTCCCATCGAAATCAACTACAGTCGCCTTCTCACAAGCAAACAGATCATTTTTTTTGAAGTGAAGGATCTAACAATAGGATCGGTGGGTAAACATAAAATGAAAACTATAGGAAATTAGGAATTAAGGGATGGCATACGACCCCACCCAATCCACTATGGACAACGATTTAAACGAAAACACAAAAAATGACTAGTTTACAACTAGATGACTTAACCCAAAATGATTGTCAAGACACGATAAATTCCGCAAGGTTGAATACAGTGGATACAATGGTAAATTTGAAAACCTTGATGCAAAACTACAGAGAGCATAAATAAGTCGATGGAATGAAGTGAAGGCACGAATAAGGTACCACTACAGCCGTAGACACCAAATTTTGAAAAAAAAACTTCTTTTGAATGTGAAATTAAATGAAACAATAACGAAATATCGTCTTACAAGAATGAACAACAGTCTCTTAACAAATAATTACTTGATACATTGAATGGAATACAAGCAATCATTTGACAAGAAAGAGATAATTTGTTTTAATAGAACGGAGAATCAAAAGAAAAAACAAATACAACTCCAACCTGAACTCCTTCGCTCGGCAATGGAGATGGTGTGATGAAAGTCACCCTTTCGCAGTCACAATTCCTTCCCCTCAAACTTAATCACTTCCCGAAAAATATTTACTTGAAACAATATCAAACCCACCACTGTAATTTTCCTCTCCAATTTTTTCTTTTTCTTTTTTGCAGAGAAACAATTCCTGTAGACCTAATTTTCCCCATTCCAAAAATCCCCCAAATTTTTGAAAATAGAAACGGATATAAAATCATGAAAAGGAAAGAATTAGAAGGTTGCCCTTCTGATTTTCAATTAGATTTCCACATGAAATTAACTTCTATAATTTATTTCCTTTTCAAATTTTTGAATTTGAAAGTAACTCTGAATTTCCTTTTTGATTAATCTCAAATAAGTAAATAATTATTATCAAACACTAATCTAAAAGTAAAAATATGGCAACTAAAATATTATTCCAGATTTAATTTTAGCAAAATAATAATTCCTTATACATCTCGATCAACAAAATATTTAAATTCACAACTAATTTAACATCTTAATTAAATATTTGGCATTTTCACAATTCACATTTATAATAACATTCAATGCTTTAATTAAAAAATTTATTAACACAACTTATCAATTTACATATATTTAAAATTAATAATATTCTCATCACTAATTTAAAATATATAATATTAATAAAAATAAACAATGTCCCATTAAAATATTAATAACATTAATTATAGTATCTTAGCCAATTAATTAATTTATTAATTAACGATATTCACATCAAATGAAGTTCGATTATCTAAACTAACATATTCATAGAATATTGTTTAAACTAAAACCATAATTTAACGACATCAAAACGACGATATCCAAACACTAAAGCAATAGTAATAAAACAATAGAAATAAACAACTTGAAATGAAGCAATACCCACACGAACGAGGTACGAACAAAAGGGAGTGCCAAACAATGCTAACACAAGTGGCACAAAGAGGAAAACGGAGGGGCACTACATTTCACCCTTCAATGAACTCAAGAGTTTGTATCCTGAAGATCCAAAATTTGCAAAGGCCTAGAAGGCTTGTTTGGAACCTATTTCTTTAGATAAGACAAGATGGTTGGATTTCATAATCCAAGATGGTATGTTGTTTAGAGGAAGCAGTTGTACATTTTGTGGATTTCTATGAGAGATAATTTTATTAATCATAAGCATAATGGATGGAGGATTGGTAGTACACTTTGGTCAAGATAAGACCATTTCTTTTGTAAATGAGAATTATTATTGGCCACAATTGCACCAAGATGTGAAGAATTTTGTCCAAAGTTGTAGAGTATGTCAGATGTCTAAAGGGGTAAGTCGCGATACTGGGTTGTATAAGCCATTACCTATACCAAAGAGGCCAGGGGAAGATATTAGTATGGACTTCGTTCTTGGTTTACCGAGAACACAAAGAGGCCATGACTGAATAATTATGGTGGTGGATAGATTTTCAAAGATGGCACATTTCATTCTGTGGTATAAGACCAATGATGATGTTCATATAATAGATTTATTTTCTAGAGAAGTGGTTAGACAAAATGGTCTACCAAAGAGTATAGTCTTGTATACCCAATTCATTGTGTATTTTAGAGAACATTGTGGAACAAGTTGAAGACCAATTTGAAGTTTAGTTTTGCATACCATCTACAAACTAATGAGTAGAAAAAGGTGGTAAATAGGATTTTGGGTAACTTGTTGAGATTCTTAGTAGGAGATAATCCCAAGGGATGGGATTTAGTTTTCCACAAGAAGAGTTTACAAAAAATAATTTTGTCAATAGGAGTATTGGTAAATCCCCTTCTAGATTGTATATGAGAGGTCCAAAAAATGCTTCTGATTTAAGAAATATTGATAAAGGAGATGAGAGTAGTATTGAGGTTGAAGATTTTGTAGAACACCTAAAGAGCTTGCACAAAGAGGTAAGAAATCATATCCTTAAGATGAATTCTTACTACAAGGCTAAGTCATATCAGTAGCAGAGATTCAATAAATTCTAGGTTGGAGATGAAGTCATGGTTCATGCCTGAGGAAAGAAAGTTTCCCAATGGGAACATATAAAAAATTGAAAATGAATAAATTTGGACCATCCTAAAGAAGAATGATTCGAGAAATGCCTATGAGGTAGATTTCTCGAGTGGGATAAACATCTATCCTATGTTCAAAATTGTTGATTTAACAGAATATCATGAAGGATATATGGAGGATAGACCAATGAAAGAGCAATGGTATATTTTGGTACTTACTTCAAATAAGGAGATAGAAGACATCCCAGATAGTCATGTGGGTAGAAGTACAACAAACGATCAATATGAAGAATACTTGGTTAAGTGGAAAGGAAGGCCTATTGAAGATTAATCATGGCTATCTAAGGCAAAGGTTGGCCATCTTGGTTTTCCTCAGAACACCTGAGATGTGACAAGGTCATTTTTGAAATTACCCTGGGTATCCGATGTAGGAGCATCTAGGGTGTAAGAGATATCTTGCATCCCCAAAAAAATTGTTTATTTTGATTTTTGTTACGTTAGGTGAATAAATTCTCAATAAGGGCTAAAAATGGTAGGGTTACTGTTCTGAGTAAGTTGGCATTTGTGCATGTATGGACATGAAATCTTACACAAAACTCCAAAATGGTGTTCAAAATGAAGCCAATGGTAAAGAAATCACTTCAATACCATTCGCCATTTGTGAGATATTAATGTTTTTATCTTCAAAATCCCTCTAAAAATATTCAAAGTCAATTTGGAGGCACCTAGAGTTTCTAGATGGACCTAAAAAATGGTAAAAAATCCAAAGATCCATTTAGGGGACCTTTCGAAAACCTTTACTTTTTTGAGATATTTCCAACAATGTAATCAGTTTGTCAATCTGATGCCCAAGTTAAAATTTATAGCTCTTGGAACTTGGACTTAAATTTAGGAATTTTCTTATACCCAAAAAAGGGACAACTAAATCTATTTGGTGGCAAAAATGGAAGTTATAGTTCATTGGAAAGTGGAAAAATCGTATAAATTGGTTACGAATGGAAAGAGATTCATTTTATATGAGAAGCTGGATGAAATTTCTTCTTTTTAATTCAAAACGGAGGTTGGAGTTTTAGTAGGCATTATTGTCATTCACAGACTTGCATGTCTAATTTTTTGCATGTATTTGTTGCCTAGATTTTTGTAATATCAGTCTTCTAACCAAGTAGTTGTATTAAATTTGATTGTATGTATGTAGATGATTTCATAAAATTATAATAAATTTTCATGTTTGTTATTCCTAAATTTTGTTATATATGTGAGGTGTTCAAGGGAGATTCTTCCTTCAACAAGGTTAAAGTTGCAAGGCAGTCTTACAACAATGACAAGAAGAGGGAGGATAGAAGGAAAAAATTATTAAGGTTGAAGGAGAGAAATAAATTGGAATGGTAATTTTTAATTGTATTGTTAAATGTGTTGTTTAATTAGTTCAATCAAGTGTTTTCATGCATAGGAATTCAATGTAATATTAACATTCATAAAATGATAGGGAGATGGTCAAGAAGTAACTAGTGGGCCTTAGCAGGGTATTGTGGATTTGAGAGAGGAAGCACTCCCTACAAAATAAAATTAGGATGTTATAGCTGCAAGGAAGTCATACAACATTGACAAGAAGATGGAGGAAAGACAAGAAAAACTATTAAGGTTGCTTGAGAGAAAGAAATTGGATCAACGATATTTTTAATTGTACTATTAATTGGTTGCATGCATACGAATTTGGTGTAATATTAACATTCATGCCATTATACAACAATGGTCAAGAGGGAATTGGTGGGCTTGAGCATGGTATCATGGATTTAAGAGAGGAAGAAAGTGTCTCAACAGGGAAGCAAAGAACTCAAAGAGGAAGCAATATGTTTTATTTAGATTTATTGAATACAGTAAAGATTGTACATTACATTCTTCTATATTTGAAATTTCTCTCATAGGATGATGATATTCCCCTTTGACATCTTTGATGGAATAAGAAGAATTGCAATGATGAAAGAAATACTGAGGTGTTGCCTACATCCATATCATATGAGCTATATGAAGTGTTCTTTGTCATGTGGTTTGATAGAAATATAACTATAAAAATTTGAAATTGTAATGTTTGGTTATGTATTTAGTTTTGTCAAACCTATTCCATGTTTTCCAAGATAAGAATTTAAAATGATGTTTGTGTTTTCATAATAATTCATGGCTTGAACTTATTGGAGAGGTTGTCACAATTCGACTGACAGAGACTAATCATGATACAGATGGGGATAGGCATAACACTAGCTAGCCATCTCAATTGGTAGCATCATGAGGCATTTTCATGCTTCATTTCCAATTTTATAATGAATCTTTAACTTTGAATTAAATTATGGTTCACGTTACTTACCCTTCCATTACAACCAAATGTTTTGGACAATGAGAGGAGAGATGATGATGTCAACACTTTTATGGTTGGAGATCATGTCAACCTATATTTGAAGGGTAAATTGGTTGGAAAAGGCATTGTGGTTGATGTGAGAAGAAATGCACTTTTCCACAATATTCCAATCCCATGAGGTTGTGTCAAAGTCCACATTGTTGAGGCCATTGTTCCTAATAGCACAATACCTTTTCCTAGTCCTTTCACAGAGGTTTTATTTGGTTCTATAAATTTATTTGAGATATGGAACCTCTCAGAGTTGAGACATCTCTCAGCGGTACAAATCAAGGATTTATTTCTTTATATATTTTTTTATCTTATATTTTTTGATCCAACATAACAAATTTTTATTTTCCATAGGTTTATTTTAAACGTACTCATTTACATTTACAAGTTTGTTATAGGACCAAGGAGTGCAAAGTGCTAGGGTGAAAGGACATGGTTTTCACCCCCTATCATTACCCAAGCAACTGTGAGGACTCAATCCCTTGGAATCACCCCTCCATTAGTACACAAGAATCCAAAAAAGTGTAAGATTTTATGAAGGATTTTCTTCAATTGCATGAAATAGACAGTGTAAGAGATTATGAGAAAGGCACATTATTATACCTTTGTATTATATGTTTGAACATTTTATTATTGAAAACTTATGGTGTAAAGTTAAAATACTTGGTATGTTGGAACAATATATTATTTTACATTCCAATAGAGACGTCTAATTGTCATGTGACAACTTAATTTACGTTGTCACTACCTTCCTATGGTGTTTTGGCTATAAACAATGTAGTCTAGGTGTTGACCTCTTGTTCGGTGAACTTGGACAATTAGTTATTGACTTAATAAAAGGTATTTTTTATTGATACAATTAACTTTTTTGTATTTTTTATTTTTCTACCTCTACTCCTTGCAACATGGCCTTTACAACTCACAAATCCTATAGGTACATTTTATTCATATTTTCCTGTGTTGGGTGTATGTGCAATTGATGTTATTGTCATTTTATCTTTGGTTGTTGTATCTTCCTTGTATCATTTTGGTCATTTCTTGATTGTACACATTTGAACTTAGTAGGTATCATAAGTGTTATCTATAGATAAAGTAAATTATACTGCATGTACAACATAATGTGAATAAAAAATAGTACACTTTCCCCTTTTATATATTTTTTACACTATTATATTACATTTTACATGTTTCTATAATTGAGAGGAAAAATATAACAAATTTCAATTATATGTTTGTACAAATAACATTTGCAAGAATGGAAAGGGAAAGAGGAAGACTGCTAAAAAATCTTGCTCTGATGCTAATGTTGAAATATTTGATAGTTATACCTTTAAGGTGAAGGGAAAACTTTCAAGGAAGGAAGCCAAATAGAGGGCTTTTAACATAGACATAACAAACATTGAAACAATGGAATTAATGCAAGATCGACTGGTGCTTGAGGTCATGTATGCAAATGTTGTTCGAGAAGGTTCAGGTGTCTGAAGTAGAAAATGAAAGGCTGTTGACAAGTGAAATAGATAAGAGAAATTATCAATTGACCAACAAGTTCATAGAGTTGAGTGATACGAATGTGGTATTATAGCTTGAATTGCATTGATATGAGTAGATCAATAATAATCATGAGGCAGCCCATGAGGCCAACAAGAAGATGTTAGGGTTTCTATCAGTTGAATATAATTCCATGTTCAATGTTATGGAGTGTACAATGGAATTGTGGAAGGGTTTGTATAAACAGACTGTGTATGCTTGTAGATATTGTTGATGCAAGTGTAATTGATGCTAATTAAGTAAAAATGAAGTAGGAATATTTGTGATTATAATGTATCATCTATATATTGTAATTGCAATGCTTCTATAAAGAATATAAATACATAAGACTTTTATAGAATATATGTTCAATACACATTTTGTTTTCATCTTTGTTCCATGCAAACTAGGTAACTATGTACTACCATTGATGCAAGTTTCTATGACAATAAAGTTAGAATTGTGAAGGGCCCATCTTTGTAGTTATAATTATGTGGGCATCTTCAGTGAAACTTGAATAGTTTTATAATGAATTCACATACATATAACTTTATATATCATTATTGTTGAGTGTCTTGTCTATGATCTTAGTTCAGTGCAATACACATTTAATGTCATGTCAATCTCCTATTAGACTGTTTTCACTAATAGAGTGTCATTATGATCTAAGTTCTTTGAACTAACAAGGTGTTATGTCCCCGAAATCATGACACTAGGATAACAATATATATATTATTAACCATTCAATATCATTATATTTATAGTTATCAAAAATAATATTATCATTATAAATAACATTATAAATATTATAATCGTTATGATATAACATTTATTTAAATATATAAAATTAATATAAAACACAAACATAAAATAATATTATAATTATTGAATGATTATGATTATGATCACTATAATATTTTAATATAAAATTATAATAAGGGATATTACATATCTCCATGTCGAAAATTCAACAGAAATTGAGTGGCCCGATATGTGAGAGTTTTGAAAGAGGCGGTAGCTTAAAATGAATGGCCTGATAACGTTAGATATTAAGTCGATGACCCTCATACGACAGTGTATGATAAATAAGCCTTCAAACAATATAATTCATGGGCTTCTATGACTATGCAGACGATATGCCAAGTACCCAGTCAAGGTGATTATTGGTATTTGCCTTCCATCCTCTTCCAATCGTAGACTTATTACACATTACTGAAGTGCTATCAACGGCCTAACCAGGCAATAGTTATTATACATCGCAGGTTCCTAATGGAATTGAATTTACTCATAGTGGTGCCAATATTATTGATGCATTTATACGATTCTAATGTTGGAATATTAATTAATCTGCAGCTAGTAGACATTCTCCCCTGACCCACGTAACTTGCAGCAACCAACATAAACCTGCACCCTTCTAGCAATAAATGAAGGTAGGTGAATTTGAAATTTGAATTGAGCACTCATTCTCATGAGCATTTTCAAACAAGACAAAAGAAAGAATGTATTTGTTAGTTTAGTAGAAGTCAGTTTTTTGTTTATGTGGAGACCCTGCAGCAGCAGAAGGCATATTCTGCAGAAGATAAGGAGACAACAGTACCCAGAAAGAATGTTTATCAAACGCAATGTAGTGCCAACATTAGCTACAGGATTTTGGTATGTTTTAGTTTTTTCGGTGTGTGTAGCACCTTTGTATTTGACAATATTCCAAATATTTTATGTTTTATTTTGTTGTGCAAAATAAAGAATATACTCTGTGATTTTGTAATTTTGTGAAGAACAAGGAATATATGAAAATTTGTGATTTATGTATGTCATATTTTCTATTGTGTTGTCACTATGCGTCTTCTATATTATTTTTTCTATTTTATTTTGTTCATTCTATCACCTTGTAACAGTTGTGACTATGTGACTGCACCCCTTCTTGCCAACAAGTGGTATCAGAGCCCTATTTTTTTGGGTAGTTTGTTATTTGTGGGTGTGTTTGAAAAGCCCTAGGTTATCTAGGCATTAATCTATTTTCTCAAATCTGAGAAAAAATGGTAAGAGGTGAGAGTAAAGGTTGGCAACAACCACCAAATTTTGATAGACAAAACTATGATATATGGGCTAAGAAAATGAGAACAATATTGGTTGCTAATGACCTATGGGGGTTGGTCATAAATGGGTTCAATGATATCACAGACCCAACAGCTTATGCAGCCCTTTTAAATCCTCAAAAGAATCAGTTGAAAGAAAATAGGATGAAAGATACAAAAGCCCTTAGTTTAATTGAGGAAGCCTTGACTGAGGCTATTTTCCCACGTATTGCAATAGCAAATTATGCAAAACAAGCTTGGGAAATATTGCAAAATAGTTATAAAGGGACTAATAAAGTCAAATTGGTGAAGTTGCAGCTGCTAAGAAGAGATTTTTCGACTCTACAAATGAAGGATAGTGAGTCCATTTTAGACTTCCATGCTAAATTTTCTACTTTGATAAATCAGTTAAGAATTAATGGGGAAACAATGAAGGAACAAAGGATTATTGAGAAAATCCTAAGAAGCCTGCCCTCTAGATTTGATCCTATAGTCATTGCCATTGAAGAGGACAAGAAATTGTCCAAGATGACTGTAGATGAGTTGATGGGTTCACTACAAACCCATGAGCATCGGTTGAACAGATCTACTCCTTCCCTAGAGCAAGCCTTCAAAGTTTAGACCAATGCAAGAGGTCGAGGAAGAGGAAGAAACAACAAAGGAAGAGGTCAAAGAGGAAGAGGAAGAAGCAATTCTAGAAGAGGAGACTCAAACAACATAGAGGAGCCAAGTAGCTCACAGTCAGCAAACCAGAACAAGAAGAACAACAACAGTTCAAATCAGAGGTATGAAAAGAGCAATGTCCAATGTTATTACGACCACAAGTATGGACATTATGCTAGTGAGTGTAGAAAAAAGAAACGTGACCATGGAAGCCAAAATTCAAATGTAGCAAATGAGAACAAGGCTGAAAACGATAAATAGTCTAATGTATTCATTGTTTGCAACCTTGTTGAGCGCAACAGTGATGAAGTTTGGTACTTGGACAACGCTTGTAGAAACCACATGAGTGGTAACAAGAATGTCTTTTCCTCCATAGATAGTAGTATAAAAACTGAAATCAAAATGGGAAACAATGAGAAAGTTCATGTCATGGGAAAAGGTGTAGTTAGCATCCAAACCAAGAATAATGAGAGGCAACAAATCCAGGATGTCTATTATACCCCCAACATAAAGCATAATCTATTGAGCATTGGAAAAATGGTCCAAAATGGTTACAAAATCCTTATGGAGAATGGAGAGCATAAGATATTTGACAAAGGAGGCAGCAAGAAAGTGATGGTTGTAGTGTAGATGACAAGAAACAGAATGTTTCCTCTCGAGATGCACATAGTGTATATGATAGACACAACAAAAGGATAGAAACAACATTGTTCTCCAACACTCACAGCAGTCGGCAGTGGAACAGTAGTCCGCATTCAGGACAGTCATCAAAGACCCGTCCAAACTTTGGCATTTAAGGTATGGGCACTTAAGCTTTTCTAGTTTGATTTTATTGTCTAGGAAAGGAATGGTTAGAGGTTTACCATCAATTGTAGAACATGATGGCAAGTGTGAGGCTTGCATTTTAGGAAAGCAACATAGGAAACCTTTTCAATCAGGGTATTCTAAGAGAGCAAAGGCACCACTTGAGTTAGTGCACTCAGATTTATATGGACCCATTAAAAACCCCACATTAGGAGGAAACACTTATTTCATGACTGTTATAGATGATTACAGCAGAAAAATTTGGGTTTATTTCTTGAAAAAAAAAATGAAAGCCTTTGAGAAATTTAAATGGTTTAAGGTAGTAGTTGAAAAGGAGAGTGGTCACTTTATCAAAGCCCTAAGAACAGAGAGGGGGGAGAGTACATCTCCAAAGATTTTTTTATTTTTTGTAAGAATGAGGGCATCCAAAAACAATTTACAACAAAGTATACCCCACAACAAAATGGAGTGGTCGAAAGGGAAAATAGGACCATTCAAGACATGGAAACAAGTATGCTGAAAGAAAAAGGGTTGTAGCAACAACAGTCTACACTTTGAATAGATGCCCCACAAAGGTTGTTCGTGATAGGATTCCACAAGAGGTGTGGACAAATAGTAAGTGAAGTGTCGAGCATCTAAGAATCTTTGGGTGTGTGGCATATGCATTCATGCCAAAAAAGAAGAGACATAAATTTAATGATAAGGGTGAAAAGTGTATTTTCATAGGCTATAGTGAAGAGTCAAAAGCCTATAAATTGTACAATCCCATCACCAAGAAGGTAGTGATTAGTAGAGATGTGTTTATTGAAAATGAAGCATAGGATGGAATGGTGGATGACACCACGAGTATTTCAGTTACAATACCCTTTGATGATGATGAAGCTCTAGATGACAGCAACTTAAGGGGAGCTCAAGAAAGCAGTAGCTCAAGAAGAAACTATTGTAGAGCATTAGAAAATAGCAGCTTCAAAGAAGTGCAGTAGAATAGTAGCTCTACAGATGTTCAGCAGAACAACAACTCTGACCAGAGACAAAATAGTAGAATCTCAGGATACAACAAAGTAGTAGCTCAAATAGTTAGCAGTACAATATCTCCAGAGGTTAGAGTAGCAGCAGCTCCAAAGGTAATTCAGATCCCACACTCTCATCATTGATGCCACAAAGGACAAGGAGTGTGAGGGAGATTTATGATAGCACACAACATGCTGATTTTGATGAGAATTTAGATTTTGCTCTATTCTCCTATAGTGATCCAACACAATTTGAGGAAGTGGTGAAAGAAGAGAAGTGATGTAAAGCCATGGATGAAGAGTTAGAAGCTATAGAGAGGAACCAAAAATGGGAGCTGACCAATTTACCCAAGGGTAAACAAGTCATTAGAGTGAAGTGGATCTACAAGACCAAGTGTACAACTGAAGATAAAATTGAAAGGCACAAGCAAGGCTAGTGGTCAAAGGATACAAACAACAACCTAGTATAGATTATGATGAGACATATGCACCAATTGCAAGGCTGGAAATAGTGCAGACATCCATAGCAATTGCAGCATAGCATCAGTGGAAGGTGTTTCAGATACTCTACATCAAAGCAGTTAAAGGTGATATTTTAATTGTTGTTTTGTATGTAGATGATCTTATTTTTACTGGTAACAGTGACAGCTTCATTGTTGATTTGAAAGAGGTGATGAAAAATGAATTTGAGATGATGGATCTAGGTTTGTTGAAGTATTTTCTTGGAATAAAAGTTCAACAAACACATGGCATTTTTATTTCACAATCTAATTATGCCAAAAAAAAATTAAGAAGGTTTAAAATGTAGAATAGAAAACCTACCCCCACACCAACAATAGCAAGTGTGAAACTACAAAAAGAGGACAACAACAATGATGTGGACCCAACTCTCTACAAGAGCATGGTTGGAATTTTGATGTACTTGACATCAACTAGGTTTGATTTGATGTATGTAGTAAGTTTGATTTCTAGGTACATGGAGAAACCTAAAGACACACACTGGCAAGCGAAAAAGAGGATCATGAGGTATGTGAATGGAACAACAGGTTATGGAATTTTTTATGCTACATCAAATGATTTGAAGCTAGTTGGTTTCACAGATAATGATTGGGTAGGAAATATAGATGATAGGAAGAGCACATCAGGATATGTGTTCCACATGGGATCGGGTACAATTTCATGGGCATCCAAGAAGTAGCCTATTGTCTCTCTCAACACAGCAGAAGTTGAATACATTGCAGCAAACGCAATAGCATGTCAGGCTATTTGGTTGAGGAGAATCCTTACAAATTTGAAGGAACAACAAGAAGACAACACAGTCATACATTGTGACAATGTGTCCTCAATAGCCCTGACAAAGAATCCAATCTTCCACGGATGCAGCAAACACATTGAGATCCGATATCATTTCATAAGGGAATTGGTGGAACAAAGTGAGATAGAATTGCATTATTGCAGATCTAAACAACAGCCTGTTGATATCTTCACCAAAGCATTACCAAAAGACATTTTTGAACACCTAAGAGATAGGCTTGGGATTGTGGATAGCTTCGACGATCAGCTCCGAAAGGAAATTACAAAATGACAGCTGACTTCAAATTAAGGCAGAGTGTTGGAATATTAATTAATCTATAGCCAACAGACATTCTCCCCTGCCCCATGTAACTTGCAGCAGCTAACATAAACCTACACCCTGCCAGCAATAAATGAAGGTAGGTGAATTTGAAATTTGAATTGAGTGCTCATTCTCATGAGCATTTTCAAAAAAAGACAAAAGAAAGAATGTATTCATTAGTTTAGTAGAAGTCAATTTTTTGTTTTTATGGAGGCCCTACAATAGCAAAAGGCATATTCAGTAAAAAATAAGGAGACAACATGCCCAGAAAGAATGTTTATCAGATGTAGCACAATGACAGCATCAACTACAGGATTGTAGTATGTTTCAGTTTTTCCGATGTGAATGTAGCACCTATGTATTGGATAGTAGTCCAAACAGTTTATGTTTTATTTTGTTGTGTAAAATAGAGAATATACTCTATGATTTTGTAATTTTGGGAAGAAGGAATATATGAAAATCTATAATTTTTGTCTATCATATTTTCTATTGTGTTGTCATTGTGCATCTTTTGTATTGTTTTGTCTATTTTGTTTTTTCCATTCTATCACCTTGTAACAATTGTGGTTGTGTGGCTACACCCCTACCTGCCAACATCTAAACAGGGTGCCTTATTTCATATGAGTCAGGCAATGATAGAGTCCATTATAGACTAAGCTACCCATTTGATTGTTGAGACACATCAAATACATCAGATGGCCTCGACGTGAAGAACATGAATAAAGTTATCGATGAAATACAATCAATTTGTTAGTTAATTAATAATTAGTTAAGTTGAATAGGCATGAGTGAGAGAAACAACTTCTCACATCATGCTCGCTCCAAGGCTATATGAGGGAGATCAAAATTCATTCAAGGGGGATTATTGAATAATTGCTAATTTGGATTTACAATACCTGATCATAGTGCTCTCAAGAGTCTCGACCTACCTATACCCTGGACGCATGATATAATTGTATACATTTGATACAATGCCTAAGCACATTGCTATCATCTGAGATAGGGAAAGTGCATAATTATCACAATCAGCAATCACATGTTATTAAAGGATCACATTAGAAACATCAGCCATCTTGATGCCATAGTTTATGCTATATTGCATTGCCTGGTTCTAGAGTAATCAATTTGTAACAACAGTTATTTTTGTTTGTCAAATTATTAGTCCTGAACTAATTTTAAGATCAAACTTCATTCACAGAAATTGCGTTAGAGCATTGTTATTATTGTTGCTATCATATTACCACTATTATTCATACATACATAACCAACTAGCAGAATCAATAGTTATAGTTTCTCTATTGACATAACTCGGTATCCTAATCTTCAAAGAAAAAAATCACAAAATTTATAATAATCCTACAAGGGACATTACACAGAGTATCTTTATGAATTTGCACTACAATTATATTTTCACTCTACATAGAAGACAAGGAAAATGTGTTTGTCAACATTCAAAGGAAAATTGTTTTCAATGAAACATTAAATAAATCATGAACACACACACCCACAAACACCGCAATATCAAGAAAAGAACTATGCCTTCAAATAATCTTGGATAACACAATCTATTTTTTAATGTGCACTAAAATCATATTGTTAACATACAAAGACATGGAAAACACAGTGGGGTTTTTAATCGACACTACAATCTTACTATAACATACAAATACATGGAAAAGGTGTATGTTATAAAACATGGTGACCCAAAGCACTATCACAGCTTAATCTTAGATGATAGAAAATGAAGTATAAAACAGAAAGGAGCACCTATTTCATCTCTATAAATGATTTCTTTCATTTTGTATAACATTGTATTCATGTGTAGAAACATAGATAGAGTAAGGAAAAGATAGACAATCATTCATCTCTTTGAAAAGAATTCCATATACAAAAAATTCAAATTAATAAACTTTTGTGATAGTTTAGTGTTTTGATTATCTTGCATGGTAGATTATCATTTGTATTCCATATTTCTTGTGTATAGCTTGCTGCATCTTTTAACATGTATGTGTTGTAAACTTCCAACAATCTAGAATGTTGTCCACTAGTAGTGAACTAAACTTCTTAAATCCCATGTAGTGAGCATTGTAGAGGCTTCATAACACTTCTTGTTATTGAATTCTTATGATGAATATGCTTCCCTTTTTTATAATATTGTCTTTTGATATTTATCTAATCTATTATGTTATTCTGGTATATATTTACAATTTGACATAGTTTATGTTTCTTCATTTTGCACCAGGCAAATTAACTCAAATTACTGCTAATGGATCCTAATCTTTATGTGGATGAGATATCAATCTCACAGTATTTTAGATAGTTTGTTTCCCACCTTTGATAGCTCATTGAGACCTCTTGTACCCCCTACCCTTAATGTTAGATTAGGATTGCATTTCCCACAATCCATATGGATTGTCTTAGTTCCCAAGTGTGTGTATGTCTCAACAATTAGGAAAATAAATTCACTAACATAATTAGTTGTTGCTTTTGTCTACTAACAACTCAACTTCAGCAAGCACAATAAATCTCTAATTATGTTTCAAATAATTTAGCAAAAAAAAAGACGAAGAGGAACTTAGAAATACAAAGTTGAAAGAAGCAAAAGGAAAAGGGCACACTTATTGATCCGAGGGTGAAGGGAGGTATGTATGAATTGTGGTAGTTCCCCATTCTACAATAATTGTTTTTACAGACTAGTAGTGGGAATTCAAATCAAACAGAAACAAATTAAATATTGATGAATTATGAAAAGTCTTTTTAAAGATACAAGTAATTGTGTCAAGCAATATGTTATATGTACTTATCATTAAAATAAATAAGTGTGTTCATTTCACTAATGTTGTATGTTTTTTCCTAATTGTTTTCAAGGCACTAGATTGAACAAATTTTGCACCACATTAACCTGTCACCATATTTGAAGTGTTATTTACAAGCAACTAATTACAAATTATCTTTGCAAAAATGTACTTATTTATAGTTGTTATCTCACAACCATACCTTGGGGCCTATTGCACTTGTGAAAGATAATCACTGATGATGACTTCTTCTGGGGTATTCGGATGTTGAAGTCATATTAGATGGAATTGCCTCACACCCATCCATAGTTGGTCCGCCTGATATCTCCAATTGCCTCTTGGTTCTCCTATTTAGGTTATTACGATTGGAGAACTCAAATGTGTCAAAGACAAGAATTGGGTTGTCTGAGTGTTATCAGCTAGACTACCTACGATGTGTAGCACGACAAACACGATCCCTAGTTGCACTAAACCATGATTGCATACAAATAGTGCTAGTTTATATTGGATTGGAATGTGGAATTAAACCATATGGCAATGCATTGGATTGTTGAAGATTAATCATGAACCTCTCCACACACAATACATACCATTGTACTTGTTTGTGAGATTGTGGTGGTGTGCGCATCAATTCTTCAAGATTTCTTTTGAATCATTCCAAATTGATATTGTATGCAGATGTAGAGCACTATCATCACTATTTTGAGGAGCCTGTGGAGGTGTGACAGCATTGAATTTTTTTCCTCGACCTCCCAAATTATAGATGTCGCATTCAAAAATTTCTCACTATCAACCACTATCAGTGGGTACACATGCATCATCTACATCAAAACACGTGTGGAACTTGCATAAGATAATAGAAATAGAGAAAAAATATTTTCATGCATAAATAAGAACTACGAAAGGAAATTTAGTTACCAGGAGCCACTCGTACATCATTAGATACTATTGGTGTTAGCTCAACAACCTTAAGTACATGCTTGCGTGTGTTTCCCTGTAAACTCCAAGGACAGTCACAAACATATAAGTGCAAGCCATATGTTTTAACCACGTACCAGTTGTAGGAACTTTGACTTTTGACCGAGTGCCAACCAGGTTGAGTGACATATGGAATGCAATCACTATCAAGAATTGTCTTTGCCCTCTCCAAATTGGTTTTAATATCACATCTGCAAGATTTTTTATAAATTAAGGTTGTTTTTTTCCTTTTAATAAGTATTCTCAATAGAGGTTGAATAGAACTGAGGAAGTACATTATAATACGTATTGTGGAAAACCAATAAAGTTGTTTCTGTGATTCAAGTTTGAGATACAGGGTATCCAACTTGGGATGGGGGTGTGGTGGACATCTGGGATGATCTGCCTATGTATACCCTTGCGTTAATTATGTTTGATGTAAAGATAGAATGTTTTGTTGTTAACTATGTTTGATTATGTACTGAAAATCCCCTAGTGTCGACCGCTCCAATAAGAGAAGGGTCTGTTAGTGTACTTGGAGTTGAAGGAAAGGTTCGTTCATTGGAACATTGTGATTTTTCCTTGATATTGTCCTTGAGCTAGATAGACGACTGATGTTAGAAGATTATGATTTGCTTTGGAAAGTTGAGTTGAATCTACTCCCCTGCTTTTAGGACCACATATTTTTGGGTAAGAGAAGTTGTGTTAGGCTCAATCTTTCAAACATGGGGGTTTGGTTTTAATGTGTTTTGTAACCTACAATTTGTTATAGCAGACAACGTGTGTAATTTGAAGTGTGTGCTATGGAGGTTTTAAGTGCATGTTAAAAAATAATCTTTTCAAACCTCTTATTTGTTATAAGTCATTCATAACTATACATATCTCCATCTGCATTTGAAATAACAACATTTCATGGCATTCTTTGTGTATAAGAAATTACGCGCTTCAAAACGTGAAGTGTTTTGTAACCTGCAAAGTGTGTGAAAACCTTAAACAAGTGAAAACCCAAAACCAAAAAAATAGAATTGATTTGCATTGTTATTCACCTGTCACCTAAATAATGTTTGTTTATTGTATCCCCCCTACAACTCCTCCCCACGGACTCCACCCTTTAACTTTTGTTGCACCCAAACCAATTTTTTTGCTTCATTAAGGCATTTTGATTAAAGGGTCTAAACCTTGTTAAAATGATGTCAAAATACAAGTTTTTGGGCAAGTCAAGTATGAACTTTGGTCAGTGTCGTGTTAGTCGTTAGCAGTAGTTGGTCAGTACATGGAGGTCATAACCTGAACCTGGGACCCAGAGCAGAACATGATATGATGGAGAAGCATTTCACGACTAGATTATACTCCTACAAGGTCAATTCAGTGACCGGAGGAGTGTTTTTCAGACAAAAACATATGAAGTTTTCAAGTAGAAAGCAGATATGTGCCCTTGTAGCTGAGGGGCACCCTTCCTTTTGAAGGCTCGGATCTTGTTGCACGTGCTTGCAAGTAGGTTCAATCTCTTCAGAATTAGCCTAGCATTCTGATGAGCTATCAAGCAAAGACATCTGAAGTGCAAAACTCTGACAATCGAGGTTAGAAAGCTGAGGGTATGAGGAGGATGAGTATTACAGAGGCTGTCAAGTTTACAATTTTTGCATCCCTGTGGCCCAAGGGCTCCCTTTAATTTTTCCCCTCATATGAATGAATTTGCAGATGTTGTCTTCTTGAGATCTTTTCTAATCTAGTTGAGCTTCGAAATGCATTAGTTCATGAGGTGATCCAACATTCTGAGTGATCATGACAGAGGTTCTACCGAACACATAAATCAGAGGGTGGAGAAATGTAGGAATACACACATGTACCTCTGTAGGCCAGGGCGCCCAGCCTTTAGGCCTGTCAAATGGGGTATTTAGCATTCATAGTCATCACAAGACTTGTGCGTAATTACTCCATCTATCCAACGAGTCCAACCGTCAGCCTCCAGGATTTGGCAAACGCTCGTACGTGTGAGGTTAGTGTAGAATGTTGAAAGTGAAAGAAACCAAAAAAACGGTTAAGTATGGAAAATACCAGTGTTCCACGGGGATGTGTTTCCCCACTTTTTGGGCAAGTTTCCGAAACGGGGACGTTTCGGGGACAAGAAAACGGGTACTTGGCATTTCCCGCCATCCCGCCACCACCATCAGTGCTTTGCCGGAGACAGGGAAACGTTTCTATGTCTCCCAGGAGACGTCTCCAAGTCTCCAAGTTTCTTGGGGAAACGCCTAGGAGTTTCCTGGGGAAACGCCTAGGCGTTTCTCGAGAGACGGGGAGATGCCTAGCCGTCTCTCGTCGAGCCCACGTCCATGGAGACGTAAAAAGTGAAAAAATAAAATAGATTGGAATTTTTTAGTCTTTTGGGGTTACCCTAATTTGGCGTGGGCCCCACCTCTTCCTCCAAAACAACACAAAACAATGTTCCTTTATCATTTCACTCACATTTGTATTGACTGATTTTTCTTGCAGCCAACTAAAGAGGAAGAAAAATAGTTCAAAAACTTGAAGAAGTCTAATTAAAGGAGTTAAAAGAGTGATTGCAAGTGTTATAGGAGTGAGAAGGAGCAAGAAGAAGAGGAGGAAGAGGATTCTACAACATTTTGGAGAGATTTATCAAGCACAAGGTAGGGTTTTTGAAGTTTTTTTCAGATTTCTTCTTGTTTTTGTTTTATTTTATGAATTTAAACTTGTTTTTTTTTTTCTTATTCATCTCAAAGACTCAAAATCAGATTTGATGTTGAATCTTGAGGGCAAAATGATGAAGATGATTGAATCATTCATCATTTTTCCCTCAAGATTCAACATCAAGTTTTTTATTTAAAAAATTTAAATTATTTAATAGTTAATAGTAAACTGTAATACTAAAGTTTAAACTTGTTTTTTTTTTTTTTTAAATTCTTATTCATGATTTCATCTCAAAATCAGATTGGATGTTGAATCTTGAGGGAAAAATGATGAATGATTCATTCATCTTCATCATTTTGCCCTCAAGATTCAACATCAAATTTTATTATTTAATATTTTAATTTTAATTTGTTAAACTAGGCTGATTTTATTTTAATTTTGTGAAATGCAGTGTCACTTTTACAATGAGCAGTAGCATGAGTGGGGATGACATGGAAATCCATTCCCATAGTGAACATGATTCAGAATTTGAACCTGAGAATGAGGGGGATGACCATGGGGCTGATCCTGCAGCCCATTCTAGTTCCATGGCGAGTGCACCAGCTAGTACAGGTTGCCCTTCAGAGTTGTTGGCAGAGTATGCTAGGGTCTTTTTGATCCTAAGTCTCCTCTCAAACAGTTTGCTTCAAGAATACAAGGCACATCACATATAGGTGGGGGAACAAGGAAGTGGAAGTGCAACATTTGTCGGGTTGAATGGTTTGGTAGCATCACTAGAGTGAATGCACACTTTCTTTTTTGGACAGGAAAAGGTGTGGAGCCTTGTAAGTTTCTGAAGGAAACTAAAAATATACGTTATAGAATTGAGTTTAACAGGCTTTGGGGTGTACCAGATGACACAAATATTACAACCCCTACTACTTTGTCTGCTAGGGCAGCCCTTCAGCGCATCCATGATGTGCCACATACTTCTCCTCATGCTTCACAGACAGGAGGAATGATGTTTGGATCTACATCCACTTCCATTACTAGTGCCGCTAGGGGGACAGCTGCAGGGAAACGCAAGTTGCATACAACGCAGAGTAACCCCATGCTGATATGTTTAATGTGCAGCTGAGAGATGAGATAGATGAATCCATTGGCAAGTTCTTTTTTGCCAATGGCATTCCATTTCATGTTACACGGTCTCCTTATTATAGGGAGATGATGGCTATGGTGGCAAAGGGAGGAACATCATATGTGCCACCAGGTGAGACGAAAATGAGGACTTCGATCTTGGATAAGAGCTATTCCAAGATCAATATTTTGATGGAGAAGATGAAGGCATGTTGGGTGGCATCTGGGTGCAGCATAGTTATGGATGGGTAGACGGACATTAGTCATCGTCCACTCATCAACATCATGGTCACATGTGTAGAGGGCCCATACTTCCTTAGAGCAATTGATTGTACAGGGCATCGCAAAGATGCTGATTTTCAGTTTCAAGTCCTCAAGGAGGCTATTGAGGAGGTTGGGCCACAAAATGTGGTCCAAGTAGTCACAGATGCAGCCCATGTGTGTAGAGCAGCAGGGAAATTCATTGAGGCAGCCTATAGACATATTTGGTGAACCCCATGTTGTGTGCATGCCATGAACAATGCACTCAAGGACATGGGTAAGATTGATTGGATTAGAGGAGTGCTCACTGATGCGAGAGATGCGCAGATGTTTATCTGCAACCACCACACTTCACATGCACTCTTCAAGACCTTCATGAAGAAGTTCTTGAAACTGGTGGAGACTCGATATACATCATATTTCATTCTCTTAGAGAGAATGATTGAGTTGCAAGAGGCATTGCAACTCATGGTTATGACTAATGATTGGAATAGGTGGGCCGAGGCCAAGACAATGCAGGGGAGAAGGGTGAAGGAGATAGTGAAGAGTGATGTGTTTTGGACTGATGCGAAATACATTGTCTCCATCATTTCTCCAGTATTCCAGGTTATTAGATATGGAGATGGGGATGCACCTAACCTTGGAGAGGTGTATGAGTGCATCGACTCTATGCTTGACCAGATGAGGGTTGCTGTGCGAGTGAAGGACCCCTCTCTAGCATTCTACAATGAGCACATTCAGCCAATCATTCAGCGCAGATGGGACAAGTTGAACACTCCTTTGCATATGGCTGCCTTTGCCTTTAATCCTAAGTGGTACAAGGCTAGACTGGGTAGAGTGACACTGATTCAGGATGATGAGGTGAAGGCGGGTTTCTTTAGGTGCATAGAGAAGATGTATGATTCTATAGATGCTAGCACAATTCGCACTGAGTGGACCAAATTTTCCACTCTTAGAGGCTATTCAGATGCAGCAAAGATGGATATAGAATCTATGGCACAGGAGGACCCACTTTTGTGGTGGAATTGTCATGGTACAAAATCTTTGACCACCACTCTAGCTATCCGTCTGCTATCCCAGGTTTCCAGTTCTTCAGCTACTGAGAGGAACTAGTCTACATATAGCTTCATCCACTCTCTGAAGAGGAACAGACTTACCTCTAAGAGACCAGAGAAGCTTGTGGTTGTACACAGTGCTTTGTGTCTCATAAACCACAAGACACTTGGGTACAAGGAGAGTCCAGTGACACGATGGGATGTGGAGCCTGAGGCGCCTTCACAGATTGATGAGGATGATCCTACCACTTCAGATGCAGGGCTGGTTGGTGTGAGCTTGAGGGATCTTGACCTTGTGGAGTCCAGCAGTTCCAGTGATGAGGAGTTTGCACTTGCAGATGATTAGAGGCCTCCCTTCACTACATTTTGAGTTTTGACATTTTGGCATTTTGTCTTTTGTAATGCTATTGCTATTAGTATCTGTATTCACTATTTGGCATTTGCTACTCATTGTAATGATGAATCATGTAATCATCTTTATAGACTTTGTGATATCTCATATGACATCAGATAATCTCCAATTTGACAATTTCATTTGCCAAATTTTATTTAGCAATTAGCATTCAAGAAATCTCAAATCAATAATCATCGTATTTATATTTAGTATTTCAAATTTTACTATGTTATAATTTTTACTAAATTGAAATTTCCTATAGTTTCATTTGAAATGAATTCTTATACTGTTATACTGTTATACATCTTTTGAAAACTAGTTTTTCAAGTACTATAAGTATATGTATAACTATATCAGGACCACCACCCCGCCACCCCCCTGCAGCCGTCCCCCCACCGTCCCCAAACTTAGGCCCTTTGTCCCCTCGTCCCGGAAACCCGTCCTGCACGTTTCCCCATCCCCCCATTTCCAACACCCGTGGAACACTGGAAAATACACATCTTGAAAAAGGCGCCCTTCTTGTTGACGTCTTAGAAGCAGTTTTCTTGCTTCGTCACCTCCAGAGACATCTCTTGTAAGTTGATCTAGCTACGCAAAGAGATAGACGATGCACAAATCGGAGCACCCCAACTCCTGGTGTCAAGGGTCAAAGTATGGTGTCCAAATGAAAGTTACACTTTTGTCAAAATGGTGTTTACATCTTCACAGGCTAGGGGTGCCCTTGCATTTGGGGGTTCTAATCCAGCATTCAGGCCTTGCACATGCAGTCATTGGGTGCATAATTCCTCTAGCTATGCAATGGATCCAACATCCAGTTGATGAGAGTCATCATTCACCAGCAACGACAGATTGAAGCGTCAGATGGCAAATCAGGAAAATGGCTAAGTATGGAATTTCTTACGAAATTACATATCTCCTTGGAAAAGGCACCCTTCTTTTTGAGGCACCAGATTCAGTTTTCTGAGGTCGCAGCTTGCAGCAAGCATTTCATTAGTTTTGATCTTGCTACGCGATGAATCATTCGGCTCAGTTTCAACATCACCCGGGCACCCAGAAATCAGTGCTCAACAGAGGCTTCTGTGACATTTTCAATGAGCTACAAAGTAGGAAGTTAGAAAAAAATCTCAACTTTTGCAAATGTATGGCTAGAAAGTCAAACTTTGAATTTTTGGAATCAGGAAACTATTCTAAGGCGACCCAGAAAGAGAGACTTCAATTAACTGATTAAAATAATATTAAATTTCAATTCTCACATGTGAGTTGTGCAAAGGGTGAATTTCTTCAATGTTTTAATATTGGCACCTATTTTGAGACTCATTGAGTTTCGCATGCTAAGTTGAACTGAATATTTTAATATCTTTTGAGACTTCAAGTCAGTTTTTGTTGCCTGAAGTGTAGTCCAATTAGATGACTTCTTTTGAAATCAGGGTTTCTACTTACAGTTGGCGCCATAAACCTTAATTTCTTTATTACTTGCATTTAGGCATTCATTTCTCTCATAGCAGGTTGAGCACAAAAGAGTTTTCTCTTGTGCGAGCATCATTTCACGGCACCGCAAAGCATCATTTTTCAGATTTCCTTGCAAATACAGATCCAGAAGAATCAGCAAAACTTCATACAGACATAGGCGAATTTCTACAAAAGCAGAGAAAACAAACAAATAAAAACTTCTATCTTCTGTCTAAATTTCTTCTATTCTCGTCTTATATTTTCTTTGCATGTCAAAGAAAATGGCAAAATTTTCAGAAGCAGAGCATTTGGGTTCGTGTATTTGAGCATCAACGACAATACCCATGTCTCAGATTATTTTGTGAAAATTGCCCCGCAGCCTCTATTCTAGAGCTATGTGCTTTTTTTTGAGATTTTCTTTTGCATAGTGGCCTAAAACACATTTTTTCCAAAATCTATCGATCTGGGTTGTCATAGAATTCAGTTTTGCACAAAACCCATGTTCCAAATTTTCTTGGAAAAATTCGCCCTCACAGCCCCTTAGATCTCAACTGAAAACCTTTTGCATGCGGACCTAAATCTCATTTTTTCACAATTCTGTTGATTCGAGTCATCTTAGAATACGATTCTACACAAAACCCATGTCTCATAATTTTATGTGAAAATTGCCCTCTGACAGGCTATTTTTAGCCTCATCTGGAATGATTTTTGGCTTTCCAGGGAAAGTTGTCAGAATATAGTTGTGTTCATAATCACCAAGCGAGTTTTTCAGAATGCAGTTCACGCAGACGGAATTCAAATCCAAGTCAATCTTAATTCATGATTTCATCAGAAAATCTAACACCGATTTGTATCAAACGCATCTAGAGGGTTGATAGGCGTAGTCACTCAAGTCCACATGATTTCATGCCTTGTATAGTTGATTGTCTTCCACGGCTAGTTTAGAGGGTTGATATCGTTGGAATTTTGCGTGTGCGGCAAATTCATTTGCATTTTTCACAACCAGAGGGTTCGCAGTCAAACTTCGCGGTAGAGAAAAGTGTCAAAAACATGAGAAGCGTCAAGTTGTAGAAGAAACAGTGGTCATCACTTCAGTTACAGAGCCGCCAAAGTTGCCAATCAGTGAAGCACCAGTTTAAGTGTGCAGAGATTTCCAGGTTTGCTTGAGTTGCTGACAAGCAGTGAATTGACAGTTGAGACATGTAACGACCTTCAAATGGTGATGCAGTTAACAACCTCGTAGAGGCATTAGTTGCTCGAGATCAGGGCCAGTGAACTTCAGTTCAAGACGTCCCACCTTTTCCAAGATAGACATTAGACATAGGAGTTAAACTTGATGCTTCTTTCCGAGTTAACTCGTTGTTCCATATTGCACGCTATGTCTTTCTTGGAAACATCTTTGTATAATTGGAGTTATTAGTTAGTTTTAATTTCAATAAGGATGTGCATGCTTGCACATTGTCCATTTAGATTAGATGTACCGGTTAACTGATGGTAGTTTTCTAGTTAACTGTATAGTTTCCTTTATTAGGGTTTAGCAATAAAATCTTGCATGCATTGCAAGACTGTAGTTGACTCAAGGTGATTTTAGGGCTGCCTACACCTTTGATGTCTATAAATAAGAGCTTTCAGTTCATTTGTAATTAACTTTTGCTTGTGATAGAGAATTGTTGCGATGTTGGTAACATGCCTATTCTCAAGATTGGTTCACCTTTGTAAATAGGACTTTTGCACGAGAGAGTAATATATGTTGTGCCCACCTTGCCTGTAATATTGCCTATTTTGTATCTGTTCATGAATATTTATTATGATAATGAATTGTTATGCCACTTGGGTTTCATGCAATTATTATGGTGAATGCTTACCTTAGTTAAATATAGTGGCTAGTTTGATCATAAATTGTACGCGTGTCTCGCCTATGCAATTTACTATCCTATTTGGCTATCCTTTATGTTTTTTTATCAATAAGCCTATTCAAATTGAGCAAATTGTTGTGCCACCTTGCCTTCATGTTGAGAGTTTGTACCTAAAGCTTATCGTGTGATGTGTGTGATAATGAATCTATTTAGCCAAGCAAATTGGTGTGCTACCTTGCCTTCACGTTGTGAGTATGTACCCGATTTATCGTGTAAAACCATTCTTGCTCCTTTTCCTCATGCTCTATTTTCTTGAGAAAATTGGATAGATTAAAGTATTTAGTTTTAGTTGTAGTTAAGACTTGCGAAACCAGAGAAAACCCTTAGCTGCAACGTCCTTGGTTTCCTTAACCTTGTGCCTCTTCCAGCTAAGTCGAAAAAGATAGGTTTAGATTACTTTACTTTTCTAGAACACATACCAGCAAAAGAGGGAGCTTCCCCTCCTAATTTGAAGAGCACTCATCATGTAGTGTGCATAGTTGTTCATACAAACTTACACTCCAGAGGTGTTAGTTATTACGCCAACAGTTTTCTAGCGCCCACCGTGGGGCATGAGGCAAGAAAACATCAAGAAAGCTTCACGCTTTATGTCACGGGAATGACCATTTGGCATCCTACTGCTCCATTTCAACAACCAGGACTCACTCCGGCTGCCATATAGCCGAAGTTTATGCTAATCCAAGGCGAGCAGTCAAACATCATCAGTAGCCTGTGGAATTTTATCTTTGAAAATCATACATCTACTACTCAGTGGAGAAACACAGTTATTACTCTAGAAAAAGAAGAAGTAAAGGCGGATCTTGCAGCTGGTAGACCAATTTTGCCACCACCCGCATGGAAATAAAGCATCCTGGCTTACCAAGTTTACTACCGACGGAGGCATAATCATCCCATTCAAGAAGAGTCGCGCTTTGAAGAGGTTCCTGAGCATTTTCTAGAAGGATTAGAAGAAGAATCTCTAGTCCCAGCTGAAGCAATGGGCGACGACAACAACAACAACGACAATAGTTGAAATGGAAGGAACATAAGACATCCAACCCCACTACCTTGGGACAACAACATCGGACCATTGGCCTTAGCAGGACACCATGAACTGCCTAAGGGATCACGAAAGCACTTTCCCCGATTCCATGCCGATGGATCTAAACATCCTGATGAACACATTTCAGCATTCACAGTGGCTTGTTTCGTTTGCATGTTCTACATGAAGTTATAGTTGTTCACCTCTTTGTTGAGACCATTGATTACATAATCGTCGATTAATCACCGAGTGCCCGATTAATCGCCAAATTTCTGATAAAACGAGTAATTTCTGCTTTTACTCGTGGATCCCTGTAGCAATTGTTTCCTTGCATTTTCGCACGGATTTTTTAGTCTTTTGACACGTTTTTTACTGTGGTTTTTCCACTTAAACCCTTGATTTTGTATATTATCACACCTGCAAATTTACCTTCGTTTTTGGCACGATCGAGGCTTCCTTTTCCGTGCGAACTAGTCACTATTGGCATCGCTATTGGCCTTCGTTAGGGTTTTCTGATCGAATGAGGATTTCCATTAATTCCACAAGATGGCAATCGACAGGGTTGTTCCAATTCGTCTAAAGGAAGTGCCATTGGTAGGGTTTGTGGGCAGCCGCAACAAGAAAGAGTGTCGCGAGCATAGTAATGTCGGCTTTTTTTTTAATAAAATGCCTCTATTCTTTTAATTTAACTCTTTTACTTTTATTTTTTAATATTAATATTTATTAAATTAAATTTCTAATATTTTAGAATATTTAATTTAGATTTTACTTACTACTATAAAAATTTAACTCTTTTACTTTTATTTTTTAATATTAATATTTATTAAATTAAAATTTTAATATTTTAGAATATTTAATTTAGATTTTAATTACTAATATAAAAATTTAACAAATTTAAATTAAAATATTTAAATTAAATTAAATAAATATAACATTATTTATTTTGATAATTTTATGTATATATTATATATTTTTTTAAAATCAAATTTATATAAAGAAAATTTTGCCGAGTATTTGCCAAGTATTTGCCGAGTCAAAATTTTTGGGCTTGCCGAGTACTCTCCGATTCTGAGTATGTAAACTATGGTTGAGACCTTGGAGAACAATGCTTCAGACTAGTTTCATAATCTTGAACGAGGTCTTATTACAAGTTGGGCAGTCATGAGTGAGGAATTCTTGGCAAGATTCAAGCCTATCAAGGATAATCATCAACTATTTGCGCAGCTCCCAAACTCAAAGATGGAGCCTATAGAACCAATGAGGGAGTTCATAGAAAAGTTTAATCGCCTTGTTACACATCTTACCCATACACTAAACCCATCTGATGAGATTTTGATGAGCAGCTTCATCAATGCACTACCGTCAGAAATACCCTTTCTCTTGAAAGAAAATGAAGGAGTAGATCTACAACTCACTCAAGAAGAAGCTATCAGAATTGAAGATAACATGATCACGACGGGCAAGATGAGGAATGATTCAAAAAGACTGCTTGTTCAAGCGTCTGTTGATCCGCTACTACAGAAGGTAGCCAACGAGGTGACCATTCTCAAGAGGCAGTCACCTGCACAAGGGCAGCAAGCACTGCCTACACAACAGTCATATCAACCACAACCGTCATATCAACCTCAACAGTCGTACCAGTTGAAGAGGAATAACTTCCATCCATTCAACAATTACAAATCAAAGTTCCCGCAAGGACAACCAAGACAACATGTTGAAGCTGAGAAGCCTACAACTTATTGCTCTTTCCATGACACAGCTGAGCATACCGGAGCCACATGTCTGGAAAATCAAAGAATGAATCAGATCATGGGATTTGTTGATGCTGCTCCAAGTGCAAGTTTCATACCTTCACCAACTACAAATGTTGTCTCACCATAGACGGACAACTTTGATGGCGACTCTGCAACAGGATACTTTGACAGAGAACCCGTTAATGAACAAGAAGAAGAAGAAGACTACTTCCAATACTCTCTTGCGGTCAATCATGAGAACATCTCATCACCTGTGTTCACATGTGCACAGCACTTCAAAGCACAGAAAGAAGAAGAGGAAAAGCGGAAGTCTGATGAAAAAGGAAAAGAAGTGGCTTCCACTTCCAATCAAAAGTCTTCACAAGTAAACACTGTGTCGGTTGTTCAGGATCCAACCTCAGCAAGTTTCAACATTGTGTCTTCTATGATGAAGATGAAGGTACAAATTTCACAACTAGAGTATCTACAGGATCATCCAGAGTAGTTGGATAGAATCCTCAAGGTGGTAAAGAAGAAGGCTGCAATCCAACCTCTATTGTTAGAATCCTCTGTTCCAGCAAAAGACAAGCCAAAGTTGTTCTATATATCTTTGTATATAGGAGGTATTAAACTCACCAATTGCATCATAGATAGCGGAGCGTCGGACAACGTCATGCCTTTGTAGATCATGAACGCGTTGGAACTTTCGTGCACCGAAACCAAAGAAAAGTGTTATTCACTTGAATCAAATCCGGTGTCGTTGGTCGGTCAACTGAAGGATGCGCAAGTAAGTCTAGCATCTTGTCCTGAAAAGAAAGTCATGATGACTATCTTGATCGTTGACATCCCTACAAGTTATGGGATGTTGCTCAGTAGGAGTTTCTACAAGGATCTCGGAGGAGAAATTCAGTTGGATTAGTCGTTCGCGACAATTCCATTAAAGAAGGGAACTTTCAAGCTAGAGCCCAAGGTGAAATCAAAGTTTACAGTGGTAAAGTCCCAGTTTCCACATGCACAAGTGTTATATCAAGACATGAGTCCAGGGACATATGCTATGATATCTGATGTCACTGAAGATTGTCAGAATTTTGCACTTTCCATGACTACATCACATGAAGAATCAAAAGTGTGGACGATGCAGTTCGATGGCAGTTATTCAACATCAGGATTAGGAGTGGGAGTAGTGATCATCTCTCCTGAAGGTTGCTTATATCCATTCGCATATAGGTTGCAATTTGAATGTACCAATAACACTGCAAAATACAAGGCGCTTTTATTCGGTCTCAAAAACGTGAAGGATATGGGGATCAAATTACTTAGAGTTGAAGGAGATGCTGAGCTCATTGTTAAACAGATCAGAGACCAGTTTCAAGTTTGAAAGAATTGCCTTCAATCCTATAGACAAAGGGTGTGGAATGTCATCGACTGGTTCGATGCTTTTGACCTCCAATATATTCCAAGAACGGACAATAGCAGAGCTGATGCCTTGCAGTGTCAGCCACTCTTTTCATGTCATATTCTGATTTCCGTCAAAATTCTTTTGCTATTGAGCTGAATTACAGGCCAATTGTACCAGATAATGCAAACAACTGGCAAGTCTTTGATGAAGACGATGACATCAAAGAGTTTCTCGTTATGGGAGACAACTACAATGAATTGTTCTTTGAAGGAAGTTATACTCCTTTCAAAGAGTCAATTATTGAAGACTCTGAAGCTATAGAATCTGGGATCATACAATTGAAAGGAAATCTAATTCCCAAGGGTTTTGTGTCTTTAGAGGATATTTTTGACCGTCATGACCGATACATTCAAAACCAGAAGATGTCAGGTGTTAATACTTCTGCTGAACATTTTCAAGTAAACATCAACACTGAAGACAAACCTCGGTTTGTTAATCTAGGCAAGTGTTGTACTACAAAAGAAGCTGAGAAGTTTACCGCCTTGTTCAAACAATACAAGGATGTATTTGCTTGGTCATACGAAGACTTGAAGGTCTTCACACCCGTAGAGTTTTCACATACAATTCCTCTGAAGTCTGATGTCAAGTCGTTCAGGCAAAAGCAGAGACATTACAATCCGCGGATTCAAGATACTATCTATGCGGAAATTCAGAAGATGGTGGACTCGAAGATAATTTATCCAATTCATCATTCCACCTGGGTGTCAAACATTGTTCCTGTGCGCAAGAAGAATGGTGAGATCAGAATTTGCGTAGATTTCAGGAACTTGAATTTATCATCCTTGAAGGACAATTATCCCTTACCAATCATGGAGCATACATTGCAGACAGTCAACGGATCGAAGATGCTATCACTTCTTGATGGTTTTTTCGGTTACAATCAAATTGCAGTGGCAGAGGAAGAGCAGATCAAAACAACTTTCACCACGCCATGGGGAATGTTTGCTTATGAGAGGATGCCTTTCGGCCTTATCAACATCGGTGCTACTTTTCAGAGAGCCATGGATTTGGCGTTTGCAAATCTCAAGAATAAACTAATAGTTGTTTATCTTGATGACTTAACCGTTTTCTCAGATAAATAGAGCGATCACTTTTTGCACCTCGCGAAAGTTTTCGAAAGATGCAGGTATCACAAAATTTCATTGAATCCTAAGAAGACCATCTTTGCGGTGACAGAGAGCAAGTTACTTGGCCATATCGTTTCCAAGGAGGGAACCAAAATTGACCCAAATCGGGTGGATTCAATTAAGAACCTATCTCTTCCAACAAACAAGAAACAAGTACACTCCTTTTTCAGTAAAGTCAACTTTATCCAGAGGTTTGTGCCAGATTTTTTCAGAGTTGACGCAGGAGATTTCAGCTATAAAGACGTCCACTTTCATATGGATAGAAGAAGGTAAGCAGGCCTTTATCAAAATCAAAGAATCTATTGCTAATTCACCAACGTTGGTTCGTCCTGACTTTCAGAAGGATTTCATCCTCTATTGTTATGCGTCGGAACACACGTTATCTGCCATATTGACTCAGAGGCTCAGTGAAGAAGGAGAATCTCTGATCGCTTTCATGAGTACCAGTTTTAAAGATAGTGAATCGCTATTCTCAAATTGAGAAGAATGTGTATGTTGTCGTTAGAGCTATCAAGAATTTCAGGTTCTACATCTTGAATTCACATACAACAGTGTTTGTCACCGATCCAACAATAAAAGGTGTGCTAACTCAATAGGAGATGGGCACGAAAAGAGGAAACTGGATTGCAAAATTTCAAGAGTATGATCTAGAGATCAAGCCGACCAAGCTCGTCCACATGCAAGGTCTCTGTCGATTATTGGCAGAAGATGGGGGTCAAAAGAAGAAAAGCAATGGTGGAATTGAACCTGAACCTGAAGAGGACCTTCCTTTGGTCCTATTAGTTGATTCTGCAGAAGAATGGTACACAACCTTGTGATATTATTCAACATATGGAGAATGTCCATGTCACATGGACAAACAACAGAAGAGAGCTTTCAAGCTGAAAGCATAAAACTTCGTGGTTGTCAATAACGTTTTGTACAAGTGTGGCCTTGATGAAACTTTCCTTTTATGCGTCGACAAAGACCAACAACAGAGATTGTTGGATGTTTTTCATAGTCAAGCATGTGGTGGTCACTTCTCATCAAGAGTCATTGCATTCAAGATCCTGCGAGCAAGGTTCTATTGGCCTACCATGTTTCGCGACACATATGAATGAGTGTATAGATGTCAGTCATGTCAGCAATTTGCTGGTAAAGTTAGATTGGTAGCTACTCCACTCAGTCCAGTTATCATTGATGCTCCATTTCAGCAATGGGCTATTGATTTCATAGGTCCCATCAACCCGCATTCCAGCAAGGGGCATGTTTATGTCCTTACAGCAACTAATTATTTCACAAAATGGGTTGAAGAGGTTCCTACCAAGCGAGCTACCTCAGAAGTTGTTTGTGACTTTTTGAAGGAGAACATCATTTCGCACTTCAGGGTGCCTCGCAAAATTGTGGCTGATAACGCAACGAGTTTCTCGTCAAAAGAAATACTGAATTTTTGTTTTGATCACGGCATCACATTGTCACATTCATTAGATTATTACCCTCAAGGTAATGGACAGGCTGAATCTTCAAACAAAAACATAGTCACAATCGTGCATAAGCTATTTGACACAAATCAGAAATCTTGGCACAAAAAGATATATGATGCTCTTTGGGCTGATAGAATCACTCCCAAAAGAGGCCTTTTACATTTTTGTATGGTACAGAAGCAATGTTACCCATTACACTGGAATTGTCCGCCTTGCAATTGGCATCTACAGTGGAATATGGAGAGTTCAAATATCCAATCGAGAAAAGGATTATGTACCTGATGAAGCTAGAAGAGGAAAGGGTGGAGGTCGTCGACAAAATCACTCAGCATCAAGAGCGAGTGAAGAAGATTTTTGATAAGAAGGCTCGTCCGCGAGACTTCGAGATCGGAGATCAAGTCCTATTGTGGAACAAAAGACATGAACCTAAAGGAATGCATGGCAAGTTTGATTCCTTATGGTTAGGACCCTTCCAGATACATGAATCAAGAGGAGAGAACACGTACATTCTCTGACATCAAGATGGAAGGCTTCTCCCACTGCCTTACAGCGAACAATATCTCAAGAACTTCAACCCTCCAGAGAAGGAGTAATTTTTGTAAATTTTAATAAATACTTTTTATGCTTTATTGTTATGTCGTTATGTGTTTCCCCGTTCTGTGATGTTATGTCGTGTGTTACGTGATTAATTAGGTAGTCTTGTTTTAGGTGATTAGGAAACTCCAAGATTTTTAGGTGATTAGGATAGGTCCTGACTCCAATGCCCAATCATAATTCATTGGTCTACATAACACAGAGATTTCTAGGGTTCTCCTATGTCGTAAGTATCTGACATGGACACCAGACCGAGCCTAATGTTCTACCCAAACCAAAAAATTTGCTTCATTAAGGTATTTTGATTAAAGAGTCTAAACCTTGTTAAAATGATGTCAAAATACAAGTTTTTGGGCAAGTCAAGTATGGACTTTGGTCAGTGTCGTGTCAGTCGTCAGCAACAGTTGGTCAGTACATGGAGGTCAGAACCTGAACCTGGGACCCAGAGTAGAACATGATATGATGGAGAAGCATTTCACGACTAGATTATACTCCTACAAGGTCAATTCAGTGGCCGGAGGAATTTTTTTTAGATAGAAACGGATGAAGTTTTCAAGTAGAAAGCAGATCTGTGCCCCTGTAGCCTAGGGGCGCCCTTCCTTTTGAAGGCTCAGATCTTGTTGCATGTGCTTCCAAGTAGGTTCAATCTCTTCAGAATTAGCCCAGCTTTCCGACGAGCTATCAAGCGAAGACATCTGAAGTGCAGAACTCCGACAATCGAGGTCAAAAAGCTGAGGGTACGAGGAGGATGAGTATTACAAAGGCTATCAAGTTTATAGTTTCCACGTCCCTATAGCCCAAGGGTTCCCTTTAATTTGGCCCCTTAGATGAATGAATTTGCAGATGTTGTCTTCTTGAGATCTTTCCTAATCCAATTGAGCTTCACAACGCATCAGTTCGTGAGGTGATCCGACATTCTAAGTGATCATGACAAAGGTTCTACCGAACACGTAAATCAGAGGGTGGAGAAATGTAGGAATACACACCTGTACCTCTATAGGCTAGGGGCGCCCATCCTTTAGGCTTGTCAGATTGGATTTTTAGCATTCATAGTCCTCACGAGACTTGTGCGCAATTACTCCAGCTATCCAACGAGTCTAGTTGTCAGCCTCCAGGATTTGGCAAACGCTCGTACGTGTGAGGTTAATGTAGAATGTTGAAAGTGAAAGCAACCAAGAAAATGGCTAAGTATGGAAAATACACATCTCCTTGAAAAAGGCGCCCTTCTTGTTGATGTCTTAGAAGTAGTTTTCTTGCTTCATCACCTCCAAAGACATCTCTTGTAAGTTGATCTAGCTACGCAAAGAGATAGACGGTGCACAAATCGGAGCACTCCAGCTCCCGGTGTCAAGCGTCAAAGTATGGTGTGCAGATGAAAGTTACACTTTTGTCAAAATGGTGTTTACATCTTCACAGGCTAGGGGCTCCCTTGCATTTGGGGGTCCTAATCTCGCATTCAGGCCTTGCACATGCAGTCATTGGGCGCACAATTCTTCCAGCAACGCAATGGATCCAGCATCCAGTTGACGGGAGTCATCGTTCACCGGCAGCAGCAGATTGAAGCGTTAGATGGCAAATCAGGAAAATGGCCAAGTATGGAATTTCTTAAGAAATTACATCTCCTTGCAAAAGGCACCCTTCCTTTTGAGGCACTAGATTTAGTTTTCTAAGGTCAGAGCTTCTTGCAGGCATTTCATCAATTTTGATCTGGCTACGCGATGAATCATTCAACTCAATTTCAGCATCACCCGGCCACCCGAAAATTACTGTTCAACAAAGGCTTCCGTGACATTTTCAATGAGCTACAAAGTAGGAAGTTAGAAAAAAATCTCAACTTTTGCAAATGGATGGCTAGAAAGTCAAACTTTGACATTTTGAAATCAAGAAAATATTCTAAGGCGATCCAGAAAGAGAGAATTCAATTAAATGATTAAAATAATATTAAATTTCAGTTATCGCATCTCAACTGTGCAAAGGGCGAATTTCTTCAATGTTTTAATATTGGCGCCTATTTTGAGACTCATTGAGTTTCGCATGCTGAGTTGAACTGAATATTTTAATATTTTAATATCTTTTGAGACTTCAAGTCATTTTTTGTTGCCCGAAGTGGGGTCCAATCAGATGAGTTCTTTTGAAATCAAGGTTTCTACTTGCAGTTGATGCCATAAACCTTAAATTTTTTGTTACTTGCATTTAGGCGTTCATTTCTCTCACAATAGGTTGAGCGCAAAAGAGTTTTCTCTTGTGCAAGCAGCCGAGCATCATTTGACAGCATTGCAAGGCATCATTTTTTAGATTTCCTTGCAGATATAGGTCTAGAAGAATCAACAAAACTTCATACAGACATAGGCGAATTTCTATAGAAGCAGAGAAAACAAACAAATAAAAACTTCCATCTTCTGTCTAAATTTCTTCTATTCTCGTCTTAGATTTTCTTCGCATGTCAAAGAAAACGGAAAAAATTTCAAAAGCAGAGCATCTGGGTTCATGTATTTGAGCATCAACGACAATACCCATGTCTCAGATTATTTCAAGAAAATTGCCCCGTAGCCTCTATTCTAGAGCTCTGTGCTTTTTTCTGAGATTTTCTTTTGCATGGTGGCCTAAAACTCATTTTTTCCAAAATCTATTGATTTGGGTTATCGTAGAATTCAGTTATGCACAAAACCAATGTTCTAGACTTTCTTGGAAAAAATCGTCCTCACAGCCCCTCAGATCTCAACTGAAAACCTTTTGCATGCGGGCCTAAATCTCATTTTTTCACAATTTTGTTGATCTGGGTCATCATAGAATTCGATTCTACACAAAACCCATGTCTCATAATTTTTGTGAAAATTGCCCTCCGACAAGCTATTTTTAGCCTTCATCTAGAGTGGTTTTTGGCTTTCCAAGGAAAGTTGTCAGAATATAGTTGTGTTAATAGTCAACAGGGGAGTTTTTCAAAATGCAATTCATGCAGACTGAATTCAAGACCAAGCCAGTCTTAATTCATGATTTCATTAGAAAAGCTGACACCGATTTGTATCAAACGCATCTAGAGGATTGATAGGCATAGTCACTCAAGTCCACATGATTTCATGCCTTGTATAGTTGATTGTCTTTCAAGGCCAATTTAGAGGGTTGATACGGTTGGAATTTTGCATGTGCGGCAAATTCATTTGCATTTTTCACAACCAGAGGGTTCGCAGTCAAACTTCGCGATAGAGAAAAGTGTCAAAAACATGAGAAGCGTCAAGCTGTAGAAGAAACAGTGGCCATCACTTCAGTTACAAAGCTGCCAGAGTTACCAATCAGTGAAGCGCCAGTTTAAGTGTGCAAAGATTTCCAGGTTTGCTTGAGTTGCTGACAAGCAGTGAATTGACAGTTGAGACATGTGACGACCTTCAAATGGTGATGCAGTCAACAACCTCGTAGAGGCGTTAGTTGCTCAATTCAGCGCCAGTGAACTTCAGTTCAAGACGTCCCACCTTTTCCAAGATAGACATTAGACACACGAGTTAAACTTGATGCTTCTTTCTGAGTTAACTCGTTGTTCCATATTGCACGCTATGTCTTTCTTGGAAACATCTTTGTATAATTGGAGTTATTAGTTAGTTTTCATTTCAATAAAGACGCGCATGCTTGCACATTGTCCATTTAGATTAGATGTATCGGTTAACCGATGGTAGCTTTCCAGTTAACTGTATAGTTTCTTTTATTAGGGTTTAGCAATAAAATCTTGCATGCATTGCAAGACTGTAGTTGACTCAAGGCGATTTTAGGGTTGCCTACACCTTTGATGTCTATAAATAAGAGTTTTCAGCTCATTTGTAATTAACTTTTGCTTGTGATAGAGAATTGTTGTGTTGTCGGTAACATGCCTATTCTCAAGATTGGTTCACCTCTGTAAATAGGACTTTTGCACAATAGAGTAATATGTGTTGTGCCCACCTTGCCTGTAATATTGCCTATTTTGTATATGTTCACGAGTATTTATTATGATAATGAATTGTTATGCCACTTGGGTTTCATGCAATTATTATGGTGAATGCTTACCTTCGTTAAATATAGTGGCTAGTTTGATCGTAGATTGTACGCATGTCTCGCCTATGCAATTTACTGTCCTAGTTGGCTATCCTTTATGTTTTGTTATCAATAAGCCTATTCAAATTGAGCAAATTGTTGTGCCACCTTGCCTTCATGTTGAGAGTTTGTACCTAAATGTGATGAGCCCTGCTGACTCAAACCTCAAACCCCTGTCTTTTATTTATCTTTATTGTGTTTTATGTTTTTTAGAGAAGAGTTTCTAGAGAGAAATAGAAGGGGCACACAACATAAATGCTTATAAAGTGTAAATCTGAGTAATTTAAGCGAATTGAAATTACAAAAGGTAATTAATAAGCTCAACAATGGATTCAAAACTCATAAACATACCCGAAAGCTCCCAGATTATTTATTTAAGAAATGAAGTCCAGTTTGCTAGCCAAGATGGTGAAAACTGGCTAAATCCAGTGTGGGAAGCTACAGAAAGTGAAATCCAGCCCTGAAACTGAGGCAAATGAGAAGTATATGCCAGACGCCTAGAAGGGTGAAGAGAAACCCTCAAACTAGAAGGCGTTTCTCCAAGAAACCCCAAATGCTCTTGCACAGATAGCCACGCACTTCAAGCAAAAAGCCCAGCTCTCAACTTTGAAGGTACGACTATGATGTCAAATGCCTGCCATGATGAAAGAAGGACGCCATCTCCACAAACCCTCCTATCTCTGATAAAGAACTCAACCAAACTCTGATAAAGCATAGTAGAACCTCTGTATGAAGCTCTCACAAATTGCACAAATTCGACTAATCTCTCACAGTCTCAAAAGTGCTCAACACTGAAGAGATTTCGTTCTCCAATGGAAGATTGCTCAAAAACCTGATCATAAGTGAAAGCACAGGAAAATGTCCAAGGCAAAGTTGAAATATTCAAGAAGTGAATTTCTCATTGCCAAAATGCCTTATATGCAAAAAAGGCACGACTTCCAAGAAAGACACACCCTTCTTCATATTTTAAATCTTTTAAAATATATTTAAGTCATTTCAATAGTTTTGACTTAAATACTTGGGCGCCCTTTTTATATTTTAAGTGATTAAAATATTAAATCACTTTTATAGAATATTTTAAGTGATATAAAATGTATAAAGTCAATTTGACTTTATAATAAGGCATTAAGTTAATTAATTAACTCAAAACACTTAAAAATCCATAACTCTCTCAAAACTCCAAATATTCCCGTACCATCAGAAGCTATCAACCCCTGAACTGCTAACGCCTACTGTGAACCAATCACTGAGCTCTGAAAATGAGAACGACCAAGCTCTCCAGAAAGTACCACTGACCCTCTAACCAATCCAGCGAGCCCACGAGGGTCCAATAAAAGGGCTAACACGCTGTTTCTGAGAACTGACTAGAGCGGGGACATCACAGTCCGCCCTCCCCAAATTTGCTTGCCACAAGCAAACTCAAAGTTGGATGCTAAAGAATATTGTCACTCTCCCAAGTAGCATCCTCTTTCGGAAGATCTTTCCACTTCACCAAATATTCCCTAATAACCCGCCTCTGAAGATGACGCTCTCTGGAATCCAGAATGGCCTCAGGTATCAAAATCAATTTCCCCTCATCATCCAGGGGTGGTAGATCAATAGAAGGAGTCACCTATGGTCCCAATGCTTTTTTGAGGCGCGACACATGGAACACATTGTGAACCTTACTGTCCACTGGAAGATCTAACTCATCAGCCACTTCACCGACACGTCTGACAACCCTGAATGGTCCATAGTATCGTGGCTTGAGTTTCTCGGCGCCCTTCTTACGAAGGGTGGATTGCCTATAAGGCTGGAGCATCAAATACACCAAATCATCAATTTCGAAAGATCTCTCCACTCGCCTCTGATCAGCATATTGCTTTTGTTGATTTTGAGCTTTCTGAATATTCTCCCTGAGTGCTCTCATGATGTCATGGTTCTCCTGCAATAGGTCACCAGCACTAGGTACTCTACTGTCACTCAGCAACAAATCTAGAAAACTCGGAGCATCATATCCATATAACGCTCGGTAAGGTGTCATCTGAATGCTCATGTGATGAGTGGTATTGTAGCAATACTCACAAAGGTATAACCACTTCACCCATGCCTTCTGCTGTCCTGAACTGTAATTCCTCAAGTATCCCTCCACCCATTTGTTGACTATCTCTGTCTGCCCATCTGTCTGTGGGTGGTAGCTAGTGCTCGGAGTGAGTTTTGTCCCGCAAAGTTTGAATAACTCCTGCCAGAAGTTACTCAAAAACCTGCTATCCCTGTCACTAACTATACTCCGAGGCAATCCATGCAATCTGAATACCTCGCGGAAAAACAAGTCCGCCACCTGAGTAGCTGTGTGTGTAGTAGTGATTGAGAAGAAATGTGCATACTTCGTCAACCGATCTACTACCACATAAATGTTGTATTTCTCTTGAGCTTTCAGCAAGCCCGTGATGAAGTCCATAGACAAGCATTCCCACTTCCTCTCAGGAATGGGAAGCGGCTGAAGTAAACCTGCAGGGTATGTATGTTCTTGCTTGTTCTGCTGACAAATAAGGCATTCCTTGACATACTGAAGAACAAATGACTTGAGACCCTTCCAAGAGAATCTCTCTCGTACCTGCCTGTAGGTCTTAAAGTAACCGGGATGTCCTGCCATAGGTGAATCATGGAAAGATCTCAATACCATGTCCCTCATCTCAGAACCTAGGACAAGAAATATCCTCCCTTTGTAAATGATAAGATCATCCACAAGTGAGTATCTGTCACCCTGTACTGTCCCATCCACTATGCTAGAAGCCCACGGATTCTTAGCATACTCTGCTGCTATCATGTGTCTCCAGTCCTCTGAAATCTATGTAATGGAGCTCAAGTGAAGACGGCGAGATAAAGCATCAGCAACCACATTCTGAGTGCCCTTGACATAGGCGATGTCAAAATCATAGGACTGAAGTTTGCTGACCCATTTTTGTTGCCTTTCGTTCAAATCTCGCTGTCCAAGAAAATGTTTCAAACTATTGTGATTGGTTTTAACACTGAATTTACTACCAACCAAGTATTGCCTGAATTTGGCCATGACATGCATGATGGCCAACATTTCCTTATCATAGATACTGTAACTCTGTTCAGGACCTCTTAGCTTCCTGCTCTCAAAAGCAATAGGGTGTCGATCCTGCATGATAACTGCACCAATACCCTCACCACTGGCATCACAATGTAGCTCAAATGGTTTGGTGAAATCCAGCAAAGCCAAGATTGGACATGTAGTCATGAGACGTTTGAACTTCTCAAAGCACGCCTGTGCAAGAGGTGTCCACACAAAGGCTCCCTTCTTAGTCAAATCAGTTAGTGGCGCAGCATGTCACGAGAATCCACTAACTAACCGACGATCGAAGGCACATAATCCTACAAACCCCCTGAGCTGTGTCAATGTCTCAGGTGTAGGCCAATCGATGATAGCTCGAACTTTCTCTGGATCCATACTGACACCCTCTCCACTAATAATGTGACCCAGATACAAAAGCTCAGCCATGCCTAAAGCACACTTGGATTCCTTGGCGTACAAGGACTCCCTGTCAAGTATACTCAATACCTCATCTAGGTGAACAATGTGTTCCTCCCATGATTTGCTGTAAACCAGGATGTCGTCGAAGAACACCAATACAAATTTCCTCAAGAGAGGATGGAAAACCCTATTCATAGTAGACTGAAATGTAGCTGGAGCATTGGTTAAGCCGAATGGCATAACCAAGAAATCATAGTGTCCACAGTGACATCTAAATGCGGTTTTCTCAATACCCTCCTCTCTAACTCTGATCTGATGGTAACCGGTCCTCAAATCAATCTTCGAGAAATAGCAAGCTCCATGAAGCTCGTCTATCAACTCATCTATCTGTGGAATAGGATACCTGTTCTTTATAGTCTTCCTATTGAGCATCCTGTAGTCAATACACATCCTAAGTGTACCATCCTTTTTCTTCACCAAAACAACTGATGAAGCAAAGGGTGACTTACTTGGCCTAATGTGCCCCATAGCTAAAAGCTCCTTAATAGTTTTCTTAATTTCATCTTTTAAACGTTTGGGGTGCCGATAAGGAGTGATCATGATAGGTTTCGTGCCCTCATCCAGCTCAATGATATGCTCAATACCTCTATCAGGAGGTCTCCCTGGTGGAATAGCACTGAAAACCTTTGCATGTTTGATTCGGAGTTCCTGTACATCCGGATGGTAAGAAGAAGCTTGCTGCTCCAACTGTGAAGGCATTAACTTGCACTCAGCAGCCCATTCTACCATGTCGTGTCGAATCAAACGTTCCATTCTCTAAAGTGAAATTTCTTTTAGATTGTTGTCCTTGATGGCTTTAAGAACATGATTTGTGCCATCAATTTTGAATTTCATCTCCATATCATGCAAATTAAGTGTGAACTCTCCTATAGCATGAAGCCACTTCATGCCGAGAACTATATCCGTTCCTCCCATGTTCACCACATAAAAATCTGCCTTAAACTCAAAATTGTTGAGTTTCAATGGTAAATCAGGAATCATCCTCTCACAGTTGAGAGTGTGTCCATTTGCAACCTTTACTCGAATGCCTTCAAACTGCTGAGTTTGAATTCCTCTTTTCTCCACTAACCATGAATCAATAAAGTTATGGGTTGCACCTGTGTCCAAAAGAGATATGACTCTTTGACCCGCTAAAATCCCACAGAGCCTGAAAGATCCCTCTCTCTGCATGCTGGACATATGAGTCTCCTGTAGCTCACTTTCTACCTCAATCTCTGCCTCATTTTCTGACTTTTCTTCATCTGTGTCATAAATAGCAGCTTGCTGATCAGAAAAATCAGACAATGTTTCTCCCTCATAAAACCATTCCATGTCCCTGTTTTGCCCTTTAGGCTTGAGGGGACAATCATGATTGAAGTCATACGGGCCCTTACAGTAAAAACGGAGCTTCCTTCTACGTAGATCATTCATTCTGTCATGATCTAGTGGGGCTGCAAATTTTTTCTTTTGATCAGAATTATCAGCCTTCTTTGGATCAGATTTGTTCTCTATGTAGGAGGAAGAAGGTTTTGTGCCAAATTGTTTACGAGGTGTAGTGAGCTCCATACTGCGAGCTTTCCTCATGGCCTCCTGTAACATAGGTGGATCAAATGCTTTTATCCAACCTTTCATGGGCTCAAAAAGACCCTCAATAAACAATATGATTAGCCTTCTCTCTGAGATACCTGTCACCATCACGGATAGTCTTTGGAACTCTCCAATGTACGATTCCAAGCTACCCAACTGTTTTAACTGTGCAAGATCCTTGAAAAATAGTTCAAGATCACGTCTATCAAACCTCTCTACCAATCTATCAGTGAACTCCTGCTATGAGGTAATCCGGTCATGGTGAAGAGTATCCATGCCATGAATCCACTAGTCATGTGCCACGCCATCAAGATGTAGAGCTGCAAATATAATAGCATCTTCCTCTGGCATAGGACGTAGTGTCAGGAACGTATCCAATTTACTCACCCAGGCACGTGCTGTAACTCTGCCATTGCCATCATCGTTCACTAAGGTAAGCTTATTGGTAGCCTATCATAGATCATTATGCTGATGTTTAGGCCTCCTGTCATTCCTGTTCCTAGTGTGCTCTCTCTTTTGGCTCATGAAACGGTCAAAGTTAAGGTGATCCTTAACTCATGGAAGCAATTCATCCCATTCACCATGCACAGTCAGGATGTTGTCAGCAAAGTTCACTTCCCCACCTTCTTCCACCTCCTCCTCAGCATCATTCCTGACAAAACTAGGGCGTGTGGCTCTCTCAAAGGTGCGTGCTGGAGCAATATTCCTGTACTGTTCTCCATGTATGCTACCCTCCTGATCTTGATCCAGATTCGGCCTTCTCAAAACTGTCAAGTTTTGCACATTGGTACTAAGTTGCTGAAGGATGTTTGCCACTTGTTCTTGACCGGCCACCATTCCTCTCAGTACTTCTCTAGCATCCCTATCTTCATCATTGAGACAAGCACCATCATTCCTTTCAGCCATATTATCAAAGTCAAAATCCTCTTCCTGTTCATTCAATGGAATTGCCTGAAAAGGTTCAAAAGTGTTTCTTTGAATTCCAGGGCCCCTGCGTGTGTAGTGCCTGTCAAACCTGTTCTGGTGTGGCTGCATGGATATTTGTTTTTCCCACAAGCTGGCAGGATTAATGAGCTCCGATACCACTGTGATGAGCCCTGTTGGCTCAAACCTCAAACCCCTGTCTTTTATTTATCTTTATTGTGTTTTACGTTTTTTAGAGAAGAGTTTCTAGAGAGAAATAGAAGGGGCGCACAGCATAAATGCTTATAAAATGTAAATCTGAGCTAATTTAAGCGAATTGAAATTACATAAGGTAATTAATAAGCTCAACAATGGATTCAAAACTCATAAACATACCCGAAAGCTCCTAGATTATTTATTTAAGAAATGAAGTCCAGTTTGCCAGCCAAGATGGTGAAAACTGGCTAAATCTAGTGTAGGAAGCTACAAAAAGTGAAATCCAGCCCTGAAACTGAGGCAAATGAGAAGTATATGCCAGACGCCTAGAAGGGTGAAGAGAAACCCTCAAATTGGAAGGCGTTTCTCCAAGAAACCCCAAATGCCCTTGCACAGATAGCCACACACTTCAAGCAAAAAGCCCAGCTCTCAACTCTGAAGGTACGGCCATGATGTCAAATGCCTGCCATGATGAAAGAAGGACGCCATCTCCACAAACCCTCCTGTCTCTGATAAAGAACTCAACCAAACTCTGATAAAGCACAGTAGAACCTCTGTATGAAGCTCTCACAAACTGCACAAATTCGACTAATCTCTCACAGTCTCAAAAGTGCTCAACACTGAAGAGATTTCGTTCTCCAATAGAAGATTGCTCAAAAACCTGATCACAAGTGAAAGCATAGGAAAATGTCCAAGGCAAAGTTGAAATACTCAAGAAGTGAATTTCTCATTGCCAAAATGCCTTATATGCAAAAAGGCATGACTTCCAAGAAAGATACGCCCTTCTTCATATTTTAAATCTTTTAAAATATATTTAAGTCATTTCAATAGTTTTGACTTAAATAATTGGGTGCCCTTTTTATATTTTAAGTGATTAAAATATTAAATCACCTTTATAGAATATTTAAGTGATATAAAATGTATAAAGTCAAATTGACTTTATAATAAGGCATTAAGTTAATTAATTAACTCAAAACACTTAAAAATCCATAACTCTCTCAAAACTCCAAATATTCCCATGTCGTCAGAAGCTGTCAACCCCTGAACTGCTAACGCCTGTTGTGAACCAATCACTGAGCTTTGAAAACGAGAACGACCAAGCTCTCCAGAAAGTACCACTGACCCTCTAACCAATCCAGCTAGCCCACGAGGGTCCAATAAAAGGGCTAACACGTTGTTCCCGAGAACTGACTAGAGCGGGGACATCACACTAAAGCTTATCGTGTGATGTATGTGATAATAAATCTATTCAGCCAAGCAAATTGTTGTGCCACCTTGCCTTCACGTTGTGAGTCTGTACCCGATTTATCGTGTAAAACCATTCTTGCTCTTTTTCCTCATGCTCTGTTTTCTTGAGGAAATTGGATAGATTAAAGTATTTAGTTTTAGTTGTTGTTAAGACCTGCAAAATCAGAGAAAACCATTAGCTGCAATGTCCTTGGTTTCCTTAACCTTGTGCCTCTTCCAGATGAGTCGAAAAAGATAGGTTTAGATTACTTTACTTTTAGAACGCATACCAACAAAAGAGAGAGCTTCCCCTCCTAATTTGAAGAGCACTCATCATGTAGTGTGCATAGCTATCTGTACAAAATTACACTCCAAAGGTGTTAGTTATTACGCCAACAACTTTTAATAGCAAAATGAAAAATTTCACAACACATTGTTTTGCAACTTGTACTTCATTTGTCCAATTTTATTTTAAAACACTAGACAATTGAAAAACCAAAAATAAATAGGAATTGGTTCCCATATTTACTCACACATCACCCTACAACTCCTTCCCCCAAACTCAACAACAAAAAGCAATACTTTGTCACAAAATACAATAAACCATAGAATACACCGAAAAAATGCAACAATTAAGTCTTGCCATAGTCTGTTCACTATATGGCACGAAACGTGAGAAACGTTGTCATTATTCCCAACGACATGCCATTCACTCGACGTCTTGATCATGGAAGTGTTGTCCCATCAATACATTTGTTAATTCAACACCCTCCCTTGGCAAGTCCCTCCTTGTAATGGTCGTACCATTTTGTATGTTATGATGTCTTAGACATGTCGTTTTGTAGGGAGGATAGCCGTGTCTGAAACCCAAATGCAAATTATTCTTTGCCAAACGTTGCTACATGATAAGGCAAGGTAGAGAGATCAGCAAAGAATTTGCACATCTTTTGTTAAGTTTTTGTTTGCTTCTATTGCCTTTGTCATCACAAATGAAAAACCTTCTTCACATTTCTACTTTTACATCATTTCTACTTTTACATTGATTGTAGATGATCAGGCAATCAACACTAAAGAGTTCTTTCTTCCACGCAGGCTTGCTCTTTAACTTTAATCTTCACACTTTCTTTGTGTTGTTAGGAAATTATGTTAGTGTTCACATAGGTTAGAATAATAATAATAATGTTAAAATAAAAGTGAGTTATACTAACAACTCACATAGCTATTCTAGGTATGAGAAGAATTGGTTGGGATTGTATTTAGAATAAATTGATATTATATTATAGTGTGTGAGAATAAAAATGTAAGTGAGTTGTTAATGCAACTCAGGTAGAGATTAAGAGTGAAAATAGGAGAGAATAAACGTGGTTAAACAACCCACCTAGATTGAGTGAGTTTTTGGTGAAGTTGTTATAAGAGTTAGAAGGAATTTCATATATATATGTAATTTGCATCATTGACAAAATAGTATGGAATAGAAGAACATTACTATGTGTGAAAATCTTTATTTAGCTTCAATAATTTCTGCCCATTTTTTCTCACGTGTCATTTTGAAGCCCTTGACCTAGCACCATACAATGATTTTCTATCTAGCACAAACATTTTCCTAGTGACTTCTTTTACCACAAACAGCTTCATGCCATCTTCTACTCCATGCTTTCACAGAATGGCTAATTCAATCACAGGCACACAATCAAATATACTCTTGACACCATAATGATTTGGAAGTCATTGAGCATTTTATTATTGAATAAAGGGTGGCATATATACAATGAGAAATATCAGTTAGGACGTAATATGCAATACTTATTCATTCTAACAATACCACGGAAACTATAATATACTCCTTTTGACCATGTAGTTTAGTAGTTTATAATAATGCATAACATGACATCTATCGAATAAAATGACAAACATAAATGATTGATTATGTAACACTAGTCGTCGTCGATGTTCCATTTTACATCGTATTTACAATGGCTAAATGGGTTTAACATTTATTTGATTTTTTTAAAGTAATTTAATAATGCCATGAACCTTTGTGACTATCAACCATGCCAATCTCCTCGGTTTGTCAAAAATAACGTACATAAGCCTGGGGTACGAAACTTAGTTTAATGCATCCAGATTCTAAATACATTGATCTTGTGCTTGGACACATAAATGAACACTTACTCTAAATACAAAATATCTTGGTATATTTCTTTCCTCCTGAAATTAAAAGCCTATTTTCTCGGTTTTGAACATATTAAGAACAAGAAAAGAAGCATTGCAGGAAATCGCCTCATAATGCAGGCACTCCTCCGGTAATTGAGACAGAATAAGATTTAAAATAGGTGACAAATGTTGCTAGAAACATATCACAAGTTGAATAATGCTTTATTTCTTGATGTAACTGATGAACAGAAGTCATACGGAGCAATCTGCAAGCTCAAATGTTTGGCAGTACCGATGATCTCACGTTATAATTTGGAAAGCATAACAATGCTGATGGATTATGCAGTGAACTTGGAAATCTTATTTGACGCGTCACAATAGATGAGATACTGAATTGTCGAATGAGACAAAGAAGTTATGATGTCTTCCATCACTGAGATATGCCTGACACTACATTGAATCACATAAAAGAAAGTACTCAAATTGACATTAGTTAGAACCTCTCACAAATTGTTGATTGCTAAAATGTAAGACTAGAAATAGAAATTATGAGCCTTAATATTTTTTCACATTAATCATACAAATGACTCCCTGGATAAATAATAGGAAGAAATTACAAATATGACAAATATCAAGATGTTGGGCCCTCCAAACTCCAATATAAACCCTCTGAAAAAATGAAACCTCTGATAATATTTGATAGCACAATTGATGATAGTTTAGTGGCAAGATACGCATATTACATGGTTTCTGCTAGGGTCCATTGGCCAGGAAAATTTCAAAGAGCCATTATAATTTATTTCCTGTTCTAACTAGTAAAGAAAGAGGATCAAAATGAATGCTGGTGACTCTCAAAGTTTCCCAGATCATCTATAACGAACTTCAAAAGACAGGAACAGTAAGATGTGTCACTTTTCCTTTGACCGCAATATAACAATTTGTGTACTCCTTTACTTGGATTAGGAAAGTGGTAACTACTAGAACGGTTGCCACCTGAACTCCAATTCTTTAGGTAGTTCATTGGATGATTTCTCCTAAAATGCCAACCACTTTTTATAGTAAACACATGTTTTGGGGGAAATCAAGCCATCATCTGTGCACTCGTGTAAAACCTAGTGTACAAATTGGAACATATTAGATTTCTATATAATAAACAGAGGTACAAAAATAATTAATCTTGTAATTTTGTATATTATAAACTTGTATCTTGTAAAGTTAAAAAGTATTCTATTGCAGATTGCACTTGACAGAGAAAGTAAGACCATACAGGACAAACTCCACAAGGAATATCTGTGAATGCTGATGACTCTTGAATTCGAGTTTGAGAAACCCTAAAACAAAACTCATTCTGCAAATAAAATAACAAAACTTATATTAGCGTTGCGACCAAATATTATTCCAAATAGATAAACGATCAATAGATACAATTAGTGAATAGTTTTATTCAAAATTGCAAATGGAAATGCAGTTCAAACTAGGAACACAGATTTGCAACCTATCAGAGCTGACTTACCACGGGAATGGAAATAAAGTCCCCAGTTCCAGTGCTTCTGACTTTTTCCACGCTGCCATCTAGCACCAGCATATCCAATATCTGTTTTAATGTTGAACAACATGATAATAGTCGGTGGAATTAGAACTTCTAAAAAGAGGAATTGCATCAACATATTAATTTATCGAAGACGAGCTCAGTTAATGGACTCCCAAGTTACTCAATAAATACTAATTATCCTCTGTGATCACATAAGTCCTCTGGTTATAGTCCTTATTCATAAATATCATAGGTACAGCAAGTTTCAAAAACAAGAACCACAGGAAGACAGTAATATTCTGAAACATTTTGTAACAAAACAGCAGCTACTAGAATGGATGATATCCAAGGCCAGGCTTACTACTCGTTCTTGCTACATGGATACTTTCATCATAACTCCACATTTAGACAGGATCACTGGATTGAAAAATAGTATCCTTGGCATAGATAGAAAGAGGAATTTACAAAGTCAAGTTACAGAGACCAAATCAATAATTATCTTAGAACAAATAAGGAAGAACAGAGAGTTTATGGGACAAATAAGACATATCATTAGATGGAATTTTTATATGGGATAATGAAGAAAAAGTTTGGGAGCACAGAAATCATCGGGGATCAAAGATTCAAGTCTGAGCAAGGAGAATGGAAACCAGGAATGAAAGTTCAAGAATTAAAGTGACATCACCAGTTTCGGGTAGACACAAATGTATCCTGAATATCTGAGTTTTGCCAGAGTACATCCCAGGTTTGCTCGGGTTGTACCCAGATACCCCACACCCAGAAAAAAATAATAATAATGAACAAAAGCACAAAATGAAAACTCTTAAAAACCTAAACTAACCATAAAAGTAACTACCTAACTAAACGACAAAATAAACCAAACAACACTTCCTATCTTTCATTACTAACTCACCTGAAACTCCATTGCTACTTATTGCTTAGGGCTGCAAGTTTGATTTGTATTTAAACATCATGTTCTCACAATTCCTACACCTCTATGAGTGTTAAATAGTTGTCAAGACATTAGGATGTAGTGCTAGAGCACTCTGACTTGGATGCTTTTGTTATGCAACTTTCCTTAGTCTCAATTGATGATGAGGGGCATGAGGCTGCTACTTAGCATATACATAGTTCAGTTAGTAGGAGTGACATTGGCACTGTTCATGGTTCTAATGAGCCAAGTGATGATGTGTATGCTGTTGATGAAGAGCAATATGATGATTTGGATTAAGTTTCCATGTGCTGTTGCATGTTTAACCATAGATGGCAGACTTGGCAAGTACTCGCTAGCATTTTGGCTTGGCGAGTAACCTGTCAAATAACTCACCAAGATTTTATGCTGACTTTTAGCAATTACTCAACAATTTTTTGGCAACTTATTTCAAAAAACTCTGCCAGTCCATGCCATTGACTCGCGGAACGCGGGATGTGCTAGGGAGATGCAAAAAAGGCTCAAAATCTACATTCTTTTTGCTTATAAAAGCTAACACACCTCTCTCACTTCCTCACAACATTCTTGCATACATTTGAGCTAATTGCAAGGATTTTTAGGCGAATTTGAAGGGCAGATCCAAAGAATTTCAAAGGAGGTTAGTAATCTTTTTAGCTGTTTTTTCCAAACATTTAAATTCAATTTAGCTATTAAAATCTAGCATGTAGATTGTAAACAATTCATAATTTCGTAGTATTTAATAGTATTTACGTTTTTACTTCCAAAAAATCGGATTTATGTACATTGTTTTTATTCATTTGTACTGATTTTATGAATGAGATCACCTGCTTTTTTCTATAAACAAATTATTTTAATGATTTATACTTTTTTTTGGAATAAAATCACTAGGTTATATTAAATTTATGCTGATTGGGATGCAAATACGCTAAGTCTTCATAGATTAGCCCCTTTCATTTGGTGTCAACCTTGTAGTGCTTCTTGTTGAGAGCACAATTGGAGTTTGTTTGAGGCCATTCACAAGAAGATGTGGAATAAATTAACTCAAAAACACCTAAGTGACCTTGTCATTGTACAATACAACATTCGGCTTTTCACAAGAAAAGTAGAGGACAAATCAAAGGAGGCCATTGATTTGGATGACATTGATCCTTATAGCAATTGGACAGGGTGGGATGGGGAAACCCCATTGTTTACTACAAACAAGATTCTTGATTTTGAGAGGTAGGCAATGGAGGATGTGGCTACAGCAGGAGCCACTGAATTGTCATTAGATGACACTAATGAGGCAGAGGAGTTATTTGTTAAAAACCAAGATCAGACATGCAAACCAGAAAATACCTTCCACAAGAGAAAAATAGAAAAAGCAAAGCAATTTGCATGAAGATGTGCAAATCAATTGTATTCAAGAATTAAGAAATTACAAGAGATGAATTGCTTTACAAAAGCAAATGTATGCATAACCCTAAAGGTAAAACCTAATTTTGAACTAAAATTAGCTCAACTAAATAAAGTTTGTTTATTAATTAAGTAAACTAATTATTACCTAAGTAAACTTAATAAAGTGTAATTAAATAATCAATTACACCAACACCCCCCTTAAGTGCAACTTAGGGAGACTAAAAAGCATGCACCTAATGCTAGGATGAATGCATGAAAGCATGAATGGGTCCCAGCTACAAGGCCATGTTAGGTACCCATGTACAAATGTAATGAATGGGAAAGAGGAGAAAACCCAGTGGGACAAACCTCCCCCTCCCCCCCCTCAATGAGATGACCTACTGCAAAGAAGCACTAGAAGAACACTGGTGGAGTAACACTGGAATCTTGAATCTGGCAAGCAAGGAAAGATACCTCTGTTTACAAGAAACCATATGAAAAGTCACTAAAGGACTCAGGCAGAATCATGATGATGCAACAGCAGACCCGATGCAAAGGAACACTGGAAAACTCATAAACTGGAACAACCCTGGAATCTGTGAAACAATAGTAGATGAATAAATGATGCCCCCCCATAAGAGGGAATGATATGATGAAAGAATCCGGAAGCTATGTGTATCTTGAGCCAATGCCAAACTGTGATTAAAAATGATCCATAGGAGCAAGTACCATGAAGATTCTGGAACATTAACCATAAAATGAATGGCCCTCAAACTGAGATATGTGATCCGATGTGAATCTGATGCGATTCAGGATCATTAACCATAGGCTCTCAATCTGAGATGTGAACCGATGCGAACCAAAATGTGTCAAGCTATGAGCAAGATGTGGCCAAAAGAAACTACAGAATCCAGATACAACTCATGCGAGTTGTCATCAATACGAAAATGAGATCAAAGTGCGTGCAATGCAACTACACTCTAATCAAATTATTATGCAAGAAACCCCCCCTGATGGAACTTTATAGAAATTCATTTATTACAATACCCCATGATTGTAAAAGGAGAACATGCAAAACATGCATAAATCAAAGAGAAAATGCAAACCTAATGCATGAAAACAAGAAAAAGTGCATGCACAAATCAATATTCACATTTGCCTTCATGCTTAAAAAAGACCTCAGATATGTCTAGAGGACTGAATCAGCTTTCCGGTGCCACTTGAATCACGAAAAACTAATAACCAAGGCAAAAGTTATGCCCTTTGAAACGAAACCTGCTTCATCTAACTTCAAAAGCCTGCAATATAAATCTGGAGCAAAATCTGGAAAAAAATACCTACACCACTGGATCGGGCTCGGAACCAACTTTCCAATGGTATCTCGTTTTCAAAAAACAGACTCCGTATGCTCAAGATATGACCATTTTACTACAAAAACTCATTTTGGCTTTAAACCAAATATTTTATTAATTTAAAGATTAAAAAATTAATTAAATATTAAGCTGTATCTTCATGGCATGAAAACCGAGGCAACATCGAAATTAAGAGGGCACAAAAATTGAGGCAAAAATGGCACGAAAATTGAAGTAATTCAAATACTCTAGGCACCCAAAAATATGGCATGAAAATCGAAGCATCTATACAGATCCGTACAATCGTACGGATTTTTTGGGCTACGTTTTTGAAAATCCCCAAAAACACAAAAAAACAATTTTCAGCAAACCCTATCATATTTTATATGAAAATAAGGGTTTTTGGGCCTTCTGAACACACCCGTGAGGTCCGTTTTGCACTAGCATGCACCGTTTGAGAGATCAAGGTCAAAATTTCTCAAAAAATGATGGAAAAACCCTCTGATTTAACAAAAAACTGTCGTAGCTTCAAACCCTCACAGATCTGATAAACGGAGATGAAAATCAACGAAACAAAAGTCAATCCTAACTTTTTCCAGCGCTTTGAATCCAATGGAGATGTCTGATCTGATCCAAAACGCTTCAGAAATAAGATAAAGGAAAGAAACCCTTGAGGAACCCCGAGCGTGCTCTACAATGAATTTCTCCAAAAACTGAGAAGGGGTTGCAAATCAAGGCTCTGATACCATGTTAGAAACCAAGATCAGACATGCAAACCAGAAAATACTTTCCACAAGAGAAAAATAGAAAAAGCAAAGCAATTTGCATGAAGATGTGCAAATGAATTGTATTCAGAAATGAAGAAATTACAAGAGATGAATTGTTTTATAAAAGCAATGTATGCATAACCCTAAAGGTAAAACCTAATTTTGAACTAAAATTAGCTCAACTAAATAAAGCTTACTTATTAATTAAGTAAACTAATTATTACCTAAGTAAACTTAATAAGGTGTAATTAAATAATCAATTACACCAACATTATTGCCATCTAGCAGCATGATGGAGGTCAAACTGGAGCCACTAACATAGCCTTCTATGTCAAGTAAGGAGCCACAGCGGAGTGCAAGGATTAGAACCTCTCCCCAATTTTTCGCTAGATTTGGGAAGAGGAAGATGTAAAATGTTTTCATATGCAATTTATGAATTATGATGATGATTTTCAAAGACGATCATCATAAATTCATAATAGTTGCCAGCTAACTATCATATCAAGATTCCGCGTGATGATCCAATTTTGTACTCAATTTATATTCAAATGAATCAAATTTAATAGAAACACTTTTGTACTCATTTATGGACTCATTCAATACATTTTGTCATTGAACTTTGCAAAAATGATGTGTTTTTAAAGAGATTTAAGCAATTTTTTAAGTTGCCAAGTCACAAATTTTGGGTCTGCCAAGTTTTTGCCAAGTCAGTCTGCCAACTATGTGTTTGGCCATCAAATATTGCTACATTTTGAACATAAATAAATCATTTTGCTTTATCTTTAAAATTTGACATTGAATTATCAATTATCATGTCTCCTGTATTTAATTATGTATATTTTGTGCAAATTGTGGATTTTTTTTTTAATATTTATAGGACAATACTGAACTGCAGCTGCCTTGAGATAAGAAGGCCATTACTTCTCAACTGTCCTCTTTCAATTCCTGGGGTAGGAAAGGTGTAATTCCTGACAACTTCCTTCAATCCCCTAGATTTGATATTAGTTCTCCCTAAAACAATTTTAGGTAATTCTTGGTTCATGCCTACAATGTCTTCCTTTTCTAATTTCTAAGCCCATAATAGTTTATATGGTACCCAGAACATCAAATCTGAGAAAGAAAATATCAACGACTGCTGAACCCAAACAACTTAGATTTAAAGGAAGTTGTTAATTGAAATAGATCTCATGTTGGTTTAAGAGACATGCCAATGGAGAAGCAATTAAAATTAAACATGTTTCATAGGTCTCCATGATTATAAACATAAGGAGATTTTAGGGATTGAGAGAGAAGTTGCATGCAAGTAACAACATATTTGGAAATTTTCTCCTAGATAAGGTCACTACAAACAGGACACAATTAACAAATTTCAAACATCAAATTCTTAGCTCACTGTTCAAGGTCTACTTTCAAAAAATGCATATTTGATGCAAAGATGACAAAATCAATTTGGCTTAATTCCCAAGGAAAACATATTGGATAGCAAACTTAGGATTGCATTAATTCAATGTTTAAGAAAAAGCAACAAACATAAATATGAAATTATGATACTTAACAATAAAATAATTGACTACATGTGAACAAGGTCAGGTAACATATAATGTTACCAGTCCTAACCACTTTGGCATTGTACAGATAGCAGTGATAGAGACATTTGCATTAAAAACCTTATGGCTATAATCCATATGTATGTTTTATTGTCTCTTTTGTTAGTTGGTGATATAACTTCATATACATATTAAATCCTTGACTTAGCACTAGACAAAACTAATCCCATGTTCCTGTGAGAAAGCAGAAACATCTAGTCATCAAGGCAGAAAGATAGTGGAATATTAAAGATCCAAAGATCAAGCCACTCCAAGAATCAAGGGAACGATTTACAAGGCCATGGCACTATGGCAAGATGAAAACATTTAAGACAGGTGCTTAATTCAAGTGAATGATAAAGATTTGAGTTACCATGAAATTTGGAAGAGGAATTATCAAGTTCTAATATTTTAAAGGATCAAATTTTGGAAAAACCATTCAAAAAGGCACTTTTTGCATTTCTAGCTTATAAAACATAAGTTTTATGCAGCTCAAGTTTATAAATTTAAAATCTCACGGGGAGAAGTCAATTATAATCAAAGTCAGAAAAACCATTTTGGAGGAGATGTCAAATTATACATATCACATCAGGTATTCCAGGCATTATAACAAGATTCGGAGTACTCAACACCTTTTTCCCACAGAATTGTGTAGACAAAATTTCCAAAATGCTTGAATGGTCGTGACAAATTAAGGATGGCAAGGAGCAAATGTTTTCCAGAGACTATTCATGTAGGCCATGGTAGAGATGTCTAGACCACACTCAAGGCAACCATTCCATCTATTGCAGATGCCCAGAATCAGATGGTAATGAAGACATACACCTGTCTGTAAAGTTATGAAATTGTCTGTCTGGAAACACATAGAAAATGCTCACAGACAAGCTCAGCTGCTATGGAAGCCCTCTAGAAAGGCAAGGAAATAAAGAGGATGGGCCACATTTGTTTTGTATTGCAGACTGCTAGGCAGAAAAATACAAAAGACACTAGTCTCATACACTGCAGGTGAAGATCAACTGAAGAAAGCTTGCAAATTTTAATCACTTCAATGATTCAATCCTTTATCACAGAATATGCTTAAAGATGCTTTTTAAAGAAATTTCAATAAAATTAAGCCTTTTTAAAACTCAATAATCTGAAGAGAAATACAATTCATTCACTGAAAATTTGGTCAAGCCTCTTCAGTTTGATGCAAAAAACGATTGTTTCTGTTAGTTATAGTGTTATTCATTTGTGGCCTAGAATATAGTTTGAATTGAATCCTTCATTAACCAGAGAAACTTATTGAACTTGAAGAGTTTAGAGTAGAAAAAGGACTGATACACGATCTGGAAATGCTCATTAGGGAATGCTGAAGGTCGGAGGGGTAGGCATGGTAGTGCAAGGAGAAAGCAAAGCACTCCCTCTAGTATCTCTCCTAACATTCAAGGCCAGTGTAATCCCCATGGTGGTGAAGAAACCCGCAATGTGTGTCTCCCTATGATCTAGAGAACAATTAGGAAGGAGTAGATCCATGTCGTCAAGGAGTGGAACCGCAATGACAACAAGGATCAGAAACATGTTGAGGGATGATGTGTAGGGGCATCTAAGTAGTATTGGTATGCTTGGAGAAATGTCATCTCATGGGTCTATTTACTTCCATGCGTGTAGTAGCATCTAAAGGGTATATAGTGCCACTAGTCGAATGAGCCAAAAGCAAGAAGTGATCGGCATGGGTGCTCTTGGGCCTATAGTAACTCCTTGCAAGGATCTGTGCTGAAGGGTGATGGCCTCTCAAAGATAAAGAGCCAAGCACCACTGGTTTGGATATCTGAAGAAAGTAGATAAAGTGTTGCTTGGGTCTCTATAGAGATAGTGGTATCTCCCCCATTAGTGACATACTAAAAGGCACATCTAAAAATGAAGAGTTCTTCAATCTCTACCTCATGGAGAGAGCAAACACAACAGCTCTAATCCTAGCAGAGAATATGATGATCAATCTCAACTTGTTGCTGATGAGAGCACACCCTCAATTGGTCAAAAGGAAACTTCAACCCGTGCGACCAATGGCATTGGAGATAATGAGAATGATGAATGATACCATCCACCACTTGCAGGAAATGTTATGCGTAAAAAGCAAGCTCGAGGTTGAGTGGTTCAAGGAGAGAGATCTAGGTGACCTAGAAGTACTGTCTATAGATATCCTCTCTAGCAACTTTAGTGATGCCCACCTTCAAGGGAAGGAGTCAATGAGGAGCATCCAAGGAGTGCATGAAAAGAGGTAGTCTACCAATAGAGACAATGATAGATAAAAGGAGCAAGGTTGTCTCAAAATACCAACAATGTCAGTGGCTAGTGGGGCCTAGAGATGCAATCATCCTTAAAGAATAAAGAGTTAAGTATATGTATCACTCACAACCTCATGGATCTAAGTTTGTGGATGTAGAAAGTAAGCCTAATGATAGTCTCAAGGCATAGAGGTTGGGCAGTAAACTTACCTTGGATGGTGAACTAAGGAACAATCCATTTGCAATGGATCATCTACTTTAACATGAGAGTTTGGATACTTTCAATATGCACCCAATTGACAAACCCCAAACTAGGTCTTTAAACCTTAGGCCCATATAAAACTATAGGTTTCATGATTTATCAAAAAGGTGGATCTGAAAACACTAACAGTTCACAATAGAAAGAGAAGCATATCACTTGCAAGGTGTGATTGAGTGACAGGCTTCATGCTGAAGGATGGGCCAAAAAATGGGAACCCCAAGTAGATGTATGTCGATGTGATCTCTAGAGGTTCCCTTTTGTAGAAGAACTAGAATTTAGAAAGAGAGCATTTGGAGATGTACAAAAACATGACCTTGGTTTTACTAAGACTGACCAAAAGTTGGTGAACCTTACAAAAACAAGCAAGAGCATCAAGTTATCATTGTGGGCCCTTAGTAGAATGAGAGAGAACATCATCAACAAAAAGTAGTATGGCTATAACCACCCCATGTAAAATACAATCATAATCAATGTCGATATGTTGCCAAAGAAATTTGGAATTCCTCAAACTCGTTCGTGTAAATGCTAAAGAGGGTTAGTGAGAGAGGACATCCCTGCTTGACCCAAATGACTCTTCACAAAATCAAATAGACAATGAAAAGTACAAAACTGCCCAATAACTATCTGCCTCCAAGCTACAATGACGAGAGAATCTAGAATGCCAAAACTATGCAGTTTCTCGAAAAGTAGGTGTCCTGGATCCAAGTCAAAGGCCTTCTTGAGGTCTACAAAACAGCCAAAGAATTTGGAAGAGTGGTGACAAGCCTCCTCAATAATAGCCCAAAGTGTAAAGATGTGATCAATAGTCTTGTAGTCTCTCTTGAATCCAGCTTGCCCCTAGCTTTGAGATTACCTATCTCTAAGTGCTCTAAAAGTTTCATGTCTAACACCATGGCATCAAATGTATGCCCAATCATAATGGTCCTATAGTTGCCAAGGTTGCACATATTTGTATTTATGAATAGGATGAAATATCTACTAGGACTAGGACTAAGGAAAACCTCAACAAACCAACTCACTAAAAATCTTTTCCAAAGGAAAGGCAAGGTATTCCACAACATATTTGAGAAACTTAGCTTGGATGCCTTCAAAGTCTATTGCTTTTATGGTACACAACTTCAAAATAACCCTCTTTAAGGCAGTATTTTTTCTCGAGAGAAGAGTGCATCACAAGGGTTTGTGGGAATGGTGGAGATCAGCAAGGAGGGCAAGTTATCTTGATGCAAGAAACTCTCCTTTCTTGCATTGAAGCAAACAAGGATACTCCCTACAAATGGAAGGGATGGAAGGCGAATCATGGATGAGGGAAAACCAAAGTCTCTAATGAAGGGATTTACATTCATCAACAAACCACTAGTTCATAGGGAAAGATCCACAAGGGCAAGGTGAACTAGAGTAATGTATAGTGTAGGGACAAGAGTCCAAGGTGGCATTCAAAAGGGCTTGACATGAACCCAAACAAGGAATCAATGATGGGAAGAGGCAAGGAGAACTCAAACAAAAGAAAGGAATCAAAAGCAACATAGTCAATGAGAATCATTGTGAAATTGGATTTTGGTGAGTCAACTAATGAGTATGCGTCTTAGGAGGGGTGGGTGAAATGGGTGAAAATCAATGAGGGTGAACATCAAGGCAACATGGTCAACAAGTGGAAATTGATGGGAAATGAGGAAATCGCAGATGAGGAGAATGAGGGACCTATTGGTGAGAGCAGAGTCCCCTACAATTGAACACCCTTCATGGGGAAAGTAGGTAAACCTACTAGATCGAGGAAGAAAGGCGAAATATACCAGGCCAATTTTTTCAATTTTGCCACAACTCAATTCACTTGTTAACGTTAATGAAACTCAAATCAGCTGAAAGGAACCCTTTCCTCTGATCAACCCAGATCCTAGTGCGGGCAAGGTTGAGAGCATACTCGAAAGGGGGTCGTTAGAATAACTGAAGCTTGCTGAAGAAAAACAGAAAGGAAATACAATCACTTAACTACTTATTCAGCGGGAGGACTGGAATTGAAGTACAATACTGAAAGTAAAATGCCACTCGACCACTTATTCAGCGAGAACATGTTGACGGCTCAACCGATCAGCAAAATGAAGAGATAATGCATTACAATAAGCAAATAGGCGGCAAGCCGGCCTCTTCCACTTGTTCAGCGGGAAATGCAATAAGTAAACCTGAGCTAAAGACTGACAGGATACCAGTCTCTTCCACAATCGTGGGAAATGGTGCACAACCAAGAATGTTGATAGTACTACTGCTCAGCTTACAATATAATAGAGTTACCTGTCATCAAAAACAAGTATATAGTGTTGCAATAAAATGGATAGACTCTCCTAGACCTATCTTGATCCCTCAAACTCAAATCCAGCTCACAAGCCCAATTTTGACAATCTGATTATGACAGACCTGCACTGAAAATGCATGATCAGCAACACAGAAATTCACTAATTCATTGACAACTCTCTCAAAACTCACTCAAATCACATGAGATAAAATGCAAACATTGCTAATGTTGATGGCGCCCAAGATGGGACCAAGAAACCATCCAAAATGTGTCATATTTATTTGGCACGCATTTCAATGCACTTCCAGCATGGTACAGCCCTCAAGAAGGGGCGATTTTGCAATATAAAAATAAATACTCAACACAAAAATCTGAAAGTTGGTGGAAGGGGGTGCCTCAACCAGCCAATCACAATCCTCAACTACCCATAAGCAGAATAAAATCACCCTAAGACTTATAAGTGAAAAACCAGTTCAGCCACAACTAATACAACAACTGTAAAATCGACTAAAACACAAGAACTCAATTACAAAATGCAAGACCACTCAATAGTAACCTATTCTCAACTAGTTGCTATCTTTCAAGAAAGAAGTTAAGCCAGCTAGGAGGTGTGCATCCCTTGAAGCAATTATGACACCATTCCGGCAGCATAACAATACTGTAAAACATAAGATAAAAACATGAAGAGCAGCAACTCCTTAAATAACCTGTGAGGAGCATCCTAGAAACTTCTAGAAAGTGCGCCAAAACCAAGGAGTCAACCTAATTTCGAATTTCCATGTTGACTCATCTTCCCACAAAGTTGGCATCCATTTTTGCTTAATGAAATATGAATTAATATGAATTAATCCTTCATCTCAAGTTGGAGTCCCTTTTTCCTCCTTAGCAACTTTATCATTTTAAGAATTAATTCACTTAACCCCTTGATGAGGCGTCCACCCATGAAGACCCTTTTTTTAAAACAACTTGAAAGTCATTAGACTAGGCCAAGGGACAAATATATTAAAATATAACATCATTAAAATGACTTATCTCTCCTGGAGAAGCATCCCAAAGCCAAAACGAACTCTGCCAACTGAATTGCCTGAAGAAGGAGCCAAGGGTACTGATGCCAATAGGGTCACAGCCAGAAATAAAATTTACTAAAAATAGTAAATTCAAGAAGTTGCTCAAAACAACATGCCAGCTATACTGTTGCGAAGCTTTCAAAAAACCCAGAAGGAATCCACAAACAGAACTTCGGAATCCCAAGAGCAAACTAGTGAGAAAGCTAAACAACCTCTGCCAGAGAAGGAAACCCTAATTTCCACATCCGAGTAGCCTACGGGTCTCAGAAATAGGCTAATGGTCATCTCCAAGATCACTGTTGAAAGGGGGACATTACAATCCGCCCTTCCCAAAATTGTTTGTCCACAAGCAACTGTAAACCAGGATGCTGCAAAATCTCCTCATTCTCCCAAGTGGCATCCTCTGATGGCAAATTCTTCCATTTCATCAGGTATTCTCTGATTCTCCTCCTCCTCAAGGAACGTTCTCTAGAATTGATGATCTCTTCAGGAACTAGTACCAACTCCCCCTCCTCATCCAAAGGGGGTAGATTAGATGAAACAACAATGTTATGTCCCAACGCCTTCTTGAGGCGAGACACATGAAAGACGTTGTGTACCTTACTGCTAGCCAGTAATTCCAACTCATAGGCCACTACCCCAACCCTTCTGATGACTCTGAAAGGTCCGTAGAAATGGGGTTTGAGCTTCTCCGCTCCACTTTTCTTGAGAGTAGACTGTCTGTAAGGCTGAAGACGAAGATAAAGCATGTCCCCCACTTCGAAGGAGCGCTCAACACGCCGCTGATCAGTGTACAACTTCTATTGATTCTGTGCTATCTGAATGTTGTTCTTCAATGATTTCAGAATATCCTACTTTGCTGCAACATATCTTTGGCCTGAGGCGCCTTGCTATCCCCAAGCACCAAATCTGCAAAGCTGGTAGCCTCATAACCATAGAGAGCTTTGAATGGAGACATCCTAATGGACATGTGATAGGATGAATTATAACAGTACTCCCCCAAATGAAGCCATCGGACCCAAGCCTTCTGCTGTTCTGAAACATAGTTCCGGAGATAACCCTCTAACCATTTGTTCACAATTTCCATTTGACCATCGGTTTGGGGGTGATAACTGGTACTCGGAGTAAGCACTGTACCACTCATCCGGAAAACTTCTTGCCAAAAGGTGCTTAGGAACTTGCTGTCCCTGTCACTCACAATGTTTTTTGGCAAACCATGCAACCGAAACACCTCATGGAAAAACAACTCGGCTACCTGGGCTTCTGTAAAAGAACTAGTGATGGCAAAGAAGTAAGCAAATTTCGTTAGTCTGTCCACCACCACGAAGATACAATCTTTCCCTTGTGTTTTGGGCAACCCCGTGATGAAGTCCATAGAGATGCTTTCCCATTTTTGATTGGGAATGGGTAGGGGTTGCAACAGTCCAGCGGGGTATGTGTGCTCATTCTTGTTTATTTGGCAAGTATGGCATTCCTTGATGTAGCTCAAAACCTCATTCTTCAACCCCTTCCATGAAAACCTTTCACGGATCTGCCGGTAAGTCTTAAAGTAACCTTGGTGACCAGCAAGTGGGATGTCATGGAAAGTTTGCAAAACTTTCTTTTTGAGCTTAGAATCAGCCACCAAGAAGATCCTCTCTTTGTAGTGTATCAACCCATCAACCACTTTGTACTTTTCGTCATGACAAGTACCTTCAATAATGTTGGTTGCAAACTGATTTTTGGCATAATCAGCAAGCAACAACTCTCTCCAATTAGTAGTAAGCTCACATAATGAGCTCAAATGAGGCCTCTGAGACAAAGCATCAGCCACAGCGTTATTCTTCCCCTTGACATACTCAATGTCAAAATCGTAAGTCTGTAGCTTACTCACCCACTTTTGTTGTCTTTCGTTCAAGTCCTTCTGATGCATTAAGTGTTTGAGACTGTTGTGATCGGTCTTGACAACAAACTTACTCCCCACCAAGTATTGTCTGAACTTGGGTAATGCATGCATGATTGCAAGCATTTCCTTGTCATAGATCGAATATGTTCTTTCAATGCCTCTTAACTTCCTGCTTTCGAACACAATGGGATGCTTTTCTTGCATCAAAACAAAACCAACTCCTTCTCCCGAAGCATCGCATTGCAACTCGAATGGCTTGGAGAAATCCGGTATGGCCAAAACCAGACAAGAACTCATGATCCTTTTGAATTTATCAAGACAACTTGTGCCTTTTCTGACCACAAGAATGCTCCCTTTTTGGTTAGATCAGTAAGAGGAGCAGCACTTTGAGAGTAGCCCTTCACAAACCTTCTGTAAAAACCGCATAGACCCAAGAACCCTCTCAAATGAGTTAGATTTTCTAGAGTTGGCCAATCCATGATAACCGTGATCTTTTCTAGATCAACTCGGACCCCCTCTGCACTGATGATGTGGCCAAGGTAGAGTAACTCTCCCATACCGAATTCACACTTTGATTCTTTCGCAAAGAAGCTTTCTGTTTCAAGGATACTAAGCACTTCCTCCAAGTGTTTGAGGTGTTCCTCCCAAGTCTTGTTGTAAATGAGTATGTCGTCAAAGAATATCAACACGAACTTCCTCAATTGCCTCTGGAAAGTTCTGTTCATGCAAGACTGGAAAGTGGTTGGAGCATTAGTCAGCCCAAATGGCATGACTAAGAACTCAAAGTGACCATAGTGGCAATCGGAATGTCGTCTTCTCAACATCTGACCCCCTCATCCGAATCTGATAGTACCCTGACCTTAAGTCAATCTTTGAGAAAAACTTGGCTCCATGCAGCTCATCAATGAGCTCATCTATTTGGGGAATGGGATATCGATTCTTTATGGTGCTTTGGTTCAAGGCACGATAATCCACACACATGCGGATGGTGCCATCCTTCTTCTTCACAAGGACAACTGCTGAAGCGAAGGGACTTTTACTTGGGCGAATGAAACCCATCTCCAAAAGTTCCTTTATGTTCTTCTCAATTTCATCCTTTTGTTTCTTAGGATATCTGTATGATGTTGTGATAACTGGTTTGGCCCCTTCCTTCTGCTCAATGACATGCTCAAACCCCCTATCCGGAGGTGGTCCCGATGGTAGATCAGCAAACACCTTACTTCTTTTCGTGAGCACGGATTGAATATCGGGTGGATAATCCCTCTTTGTTTCAACTGGACTAGCTGGAAGGACCATACACTCCGCAGCCCACTCAACTGCATCATGTCGGATCAACCTTTCCATTCTCTTGAAAGAGACAATCCGAGAACCCCCATTTGACATTCCTCTTAGCACTACTTTCTTCCCATCAGATTGAAATTTGAGCTCCATAGTTTGTAGATTCAAGGAGATCTCTCCAAGAGATCGCAGCCACTAAATGCCAAGAACGGCATCCGTGTCTCCAATGCTAACAACAAAAAAGTCGTCTTTGACTTCATGGTTACCCAACTGTAAGGACATGCTGGTAACTTTGTGAGTGCAAGAGATGTGGAACCCATCAGCAACCATAACTTTGAAGCCTTCAAATTCTTCTGTCTTGAGTTCCCTCTTTGCCACCACTCCTTCATCAATGAAGTTGTCTGTTGCTCCCATATCAATCAAAGCAACCACACGATGCTTCCCTATCAAGCCAAGAACCTTGAAAGACTCGTTCTTTTGGAAACTTGAGAGTTGGGCGAAGGTGCCCTCACCCCTTTGCTCATCTTCTACCTCCTCTACCTCACGTTCTTCATCACTTTCAGCAAACTCTGAGTGTTGCTCTAAGTGATCAGATTTTGATTTGTAATCAAAATAGGCCTCCATATGGTTAGAGCAACCTCTTCCATAGCATTTGTGTCCCTTTGACCAAGGTTTTTTGCATGTGTAACATTTTCCTTCCTTCCTAAGCTTTTCTCTAGCATCATCGTTCAATCTAGGAGGGAATTTCTTATGTTGATTTGAAGGATGCCTTTTGTCTTATCTATGAGGAAAAGGCTTGGGCGGAAACTTAGGCCTAGGTGTGGACAACTCCATGTTTCTAGCCTTTTTGATAGATTCTTCAAGGCTTGGTGGATCAAAAGCCTTTACCCACCCCTTCAATGGTTCCATCAGTCCTTCAGAAAACAGCACCACTAATCTTCTTTTAGTGATGTTGGGCACCATCACGGAAAGCCTTTGGAAATCTCCAATGTATGATTCCAAAGAACCATGTTTTTTCAGCTGAGCAAGCTCCCTGAATTTCACCTTAGGATCCTTAGTGTCAAATCTGTCGATCAACTTGTTAGTGAATTCTTCATACGTTCTTATTAGGTTGTGGCCAAGGTTGACCAAACCATGATACCACCACTCATGGGCAGCACCTTCCAAGTGTAAGGTGGCAAATTTATTTGCGTCCTCCTCCACCATAGGTCTCAAGGATAAGTAATTATCCAGTTTTTGTACCCATGCTCTAACTGTGCATGCATCACTTCCATCGAAGTGGGCCAAGGACACCTTTCCGAGAGCTTGTTGGTAATCCGTTCTAGGACCCATAGGAGCTTTGTTTTCAGTTCTTCCACCATTCCTCCGGTTCCTTTGATTCATGAATTGATCAAAAGACCACTGTTCCCTAAGATCGGGAGGGAAGGAGGCATACTTCAAGTAAGCCTGTCTGGCATCATCTGCAAAGTTTGTGGCAGCTTCAACTTGAGGTTCTTCTCTTTGCGTAAATGTTGGAAAAAGTGGCCTAGAGGCTGATCCCCTAGACGTGGCTTCATGTTGGCCAATGGTTTTGTCTCTCCCACTGCCATTGTTACCATTAATTCCACTATTTTCACCGTTAAGAGTTGTTTTGATTATGGGGCTGATTATTTGCAGCCTGCTGATCCATTCTTGCAAGTAAGCGGGCCATCATGTCAATCATCCCATCAAACTTTCTTTCCATTTTGTCATCTCTCTCATCCGTGGGTTGTTTGTTGCTGACTGCCATCTCTTCAACTGCTTTACCTCTGTCAACTGTTTTCCCTGTTTCTCTGAGTGCCTCAAAAAAAGTATCTGCCTCTGGTGTGCAAGGAAACTGATATGGCGGATTTCCCGCCTGACTTTTGGTGTAGTATCTGTGGGCTCTGTCACTCATCGAGAACTGAACTTATCTGAATCACAAGTTGGCAGAATTATGGCTCTGATACCACTGAAATATACCAAGCCAATTTTTTCAATTTTGCCACAACTCAATTCACCCGTTAACGTTAATGAAACTCAAATCAGCTGAAAGGAACCCTTTCCTCTGATCAACCCAGATCCCAGTGCGGGCAAGGTTGAGAGCATACTCGAAAGGGGCTCGTTAGAATAACTGAAGCTTGCTGAAGAAAAACAGAAAGGAAATACAATCACTCAACCACTTATTCAGCGGGAGGACTGGAACTGAAGTACAATACTGAAAGTAAAATGCAACTCGACCACTTATTCAGCGGGAGCATGTTGACGGCTTAGCCGATCAGCAAAATGAAGAGATAATGCATTACAATAAGCAAATAGGCGGCAAGCCGACCTCTTCCACTTGTTCAGCGGGAAATGCAATAAGTAAACTTGAGCTAAAGATTGAAAGGATACCAATCTCTTCCACAATCGTGGGAAATGGTGCACAACCAAGAATGTTGACAATACTACTGCTCAGCTTACAATATAATAGAGTTACCTGTCATCAAAAACAAGTATATAGTGTTGCAATAAAATGGATACTCTCCTAGACCTATCTTGATCCCCCTAACTCAAATCCAGCTCACAAGCCCAATTTTGACAATCTGATTATGACAGACCTGCACTGAAAATGCATGATCAGCAACACAGAAATTCACTAATTCATTGACAACTCTCTCAAAACTCACTCAAATCACATGAGATAAAATGCAAACATTGCTAATGCTGATGGCGCCCAAGATGGGACCAAGAAACCATCCAAAATGTGTCATATTTATTTGGCACGCATTTCAATGCACTTTCAGCATGGTACAACCCTCAAGAAGGGGCGATTTTGCAATATAAAAATAAATACTCAACACAAAAATCTGAAAGTTGGTGGAAGGGGGAGCCTCAACCAGCCAATCACAATCCTCAACTACCCATAAGCAGAATAAAATCACCCTAAGACTTATAAGTGAAAAACCAGTTCAACCACAGGCAATACAACAACTGTAAAATCAACTGAAACACAAGAACTCGATTAAAAAATGCAAGACCACTCAATAGTAACCTATTCTCAACTAGTTGCTATCTTTCAAGAAAGAAGTTAAGCCAGCTAGGAGGTGTGCATCCCTCGAAGCAATTCTGACACCATTCTGGCAGCATAACAATACTGTAAAACATAAGATAAAAATATGAAGAGCAGCAACTCCTTAAATAACCTGTGAGGAGCATCCTAGAAACTTCTAGAAAGTGCGCCAAAACCGAGTCAACCTAATTTCAAATTTCCATGTTGACTCGTCTTCCCACAAAGTTGGCGTCCCTTTTTGCTTAATGAAATATGAATGAATATGAATTAATCCTTCATCTCAAGTTGGCGTCCCTTTTTCCTGCTTAGCAACTTTATCATTTTAAGAATTAATTCACTTAACCCCTTGATGAGGAGTCCACCCATGAAGACCCTTTTTTAAAAACAACTTGAAAGTCATTAGACTAGGCCAAGGGACAAATATATTAAAATATAACATTATTAAAATGACTTATCTCTCTTGGAGAAGCATCCCAAAGCCAAAACGAACTCTGCCAATTGAATTGCCTGAAGAAGGAGCCAAGGGTACTGATGCCAATAGGGTCACAGCCAGAAATAGAATTTACTAAAAATAGTAAATTCAAGAAGTTTCTCAAAACAGCATGCCGGCTATACCGTTGTGAAGCTTTCAAAAAACCCAGAAGGAATCCACAAACAGAACTTCGGAATCCCAAGGGCAAACTACTGAGAAAGCTAAACAACCTCTGCCAAAGAAGGAAACCCTAATTTCCACATCCGAGTAGCCTACGGGTCTCAGAAATAGGCTAACGGTCATCTCCAAGATCACTGTTGAGAGGGGGTCATTACAAAAGGGAACTACCCCCATAGGCTATGAAAGCAATACTACCATCAACATATGGTCTCTGCAAACTGAACTATTCAAGATCCATTTCATGAAGGCATAACTCATCCTACCATCAACATATGGTCTCTGCAAACTGACCTATTCAAGATCCATCTCATGAAAGCGTAACTCATCCTACACAACAACCTCTACCAGAGAAGGAAACCCTAATTTCCACATCCGAGTAGCCTACGAGTCTCAGAAATAAGCTAACGGTCATCTCCAAGATCACTGTTGAGAGGGGGACATTACAAAAGTGAACTACCCCCATAGGCTATGAAAGCAATACTAACATCAACATATGGTCTCTGCAAACTGAACTATTCAAGATCCATTTCATGAAGGTATAACTCATCCTACCATCAACATATGGTCTCTGCAAACTGACCTATTCAAGATCCATCTCATGAAAGCGTAACTCATCCTACACAAGATCATGAAGAGGTGTCTATTCAGTACCTATGTGGGCAATAAAGTTGCTCAAAATAGATGTGGAGAATGAGGAATCTATTGGTGAGAGCATAGTCCACTACGCTTGAACACCCTTCATGGGGAAAGCAGGTAAACCTACTAAATCGAGGAAGAAAGGGAACCCATTGAAAATGTTAAGGTACCCCCATATGCTATGAATGCAATACTACCATCAACATATAGTCTCTGCAAACTGAACTATTCAAGATCCATCTCATGAAGGCATAACTCATCCTACACAAGATTGTGAAGTGGCATCTATTGAGTATTTGTGTGGGCAAGAAAGTTGCTCAAAATAATGATATCACCAACAATGAAGTACTCGGATTTCTATGGATAGGGATCAAGGTACAGATCCCCATCAACATGTATGAAGTATAGAGAAGAGGTGTAAGGGAGTAACACACACCAATAAAGACATTCTAAGTAGAGCATGGACCCCTTTGAGCCTATAGCCAAAGGCATCAAAAGTGGACAACAAAAGCTACCCACAAAATTTTGGAACTGAAGCTATCATGAATGAGGCAAGCCATTCCAATTGAACCACAAATGCTACCCGATCTTCGATTCTCACATTGAAGAGGTAATAGGCCAAGACCTTAGAGTATCCTATGACTGTAGGGAGGGCTTATTCAAGGGTCTTGTGGATCTCAATGAGGAAGATGAGATCTCAAAAAGCAATAACATCTTGGAAAATACTTGGAGAAGAACATATAGTACCATTGTAGTTCCAACAACCAATGGAGATGCCCCTGCCACCAACTAAGTGTTGGACTAACCACCAGCATCTCCCTTCGAGTTCGCGACATGGTTTAACCACCTCCCGTGGATCTTAACTGACGCTTGTATCAGGCATTGATAGGTCGATCTTTTGGTGCAACGGCAAGGCCAACAATTGGTATCAGAGTCGGTCACAGGTTCGAACCCCTCAGGTGACGCTGAGGGGGGGATTGTTGGACTAACCACCAGCATCTCCCTTCGAGTTCGCGACATGGTTTAACCACCTCCCGTGGATCTTAACTGACGCTTGTATCAGGCATTGATAGGTCGATCTTTTGGTGCAACGACAAGGCCAACAATTGGTATCAGAGTCGGTCACAGGTTCGAACCCCTCAGGTGACGCTGAGGGGGGGATTGTTGGACTAACCACCAGCATCTCCCTTCGGGTTCGCAACATGGTTTAACTGCCTCCCGTGGATCTTAACTGACGCTTGTATCAAGCATTGATAGGTCGATCTTTTGGTGAAATGGCAAGGCCAACACTAAGACCCGAGGTCATCATGTTGACTACCTAGAGCATGACCAACCAAGAGGAGAGTCATGAGTAATGACCCTACAAATCCTCAATAACAACCCAATTTTGTTTCCCGGCAGCTACAACTTGAATATAGACTTATCGAAGCTACTCTATCTAGCATCTCATAAGATCCTTTTATCTAGATAATATGTTGAGAGTAAGATGAGCTTATTTTTTACCTCGAGAGCTTGCAAGGTCCTTCGACAAATTATAACTGGATGACAAGAACATTGTAAAATAACATCAAGACCTATCCTTTAAGTCTAATGATATATATATTTTTGTACGACCCACCCATAAAGGTTCAACTAGCTTAGGGGGGGCATAAATACAAACGTTGATTATCTTGGTTTTTCATCCCCTTTCTTGCTCAAAATTAACTTGGACAGCCATCTCAGCAATAGGAGGTGCCTTCTTCCCTTTAACTTGCACACACGAGCTTTGCTCCTCAACCTATTTTTGGATAGACAATTTTTAGGCCATGATTTCCTTTTTAAGATTGTAATGACCCTTACCCAGACTGATCCAATTTTTACGATTATTCAGTTTGACAGAGCAAGCTTTTGTCAAACAGATCGTAATTCTGAATTATTTTCAAATGTGTAAATTCATCACACGGGTTGTTGATTACTCACAATGCTGCAGCATTTACATAGGTTCCTTATCATAATCAGGAATACTAATTGCTAATGATAATGTGCAACTGATATACAAATTACAACCACTACAACAGTGCATTTATATTCAACTTTTAATTCATAACAGATTGCTATTGCTAGCAGATTCAAATAAATATATTCTTCAGTATTTCTAATTCTCAGAATTATACAAAGATAATCAAACAACAGTAATTCTGAGCCTAACCTTATACTCCCGCAAAACTTCAATGCCACAATTGAGGATAGATGAAGCGCCTGATTTAGAGTAATCTTTGATAACAAGATAGCCAGTATATAATAGGTATAGGAACGCCTCAATCTCCAAGTATACACAGCGGTTCTAAAACAAGATGTTGACCAAGAAATAGTATAGTGGATTATAGAGCAACCCGTCAGTCTTCTAATGCAGATTTGTCCCTCTCGATTTAAGTCTCCAAAAAAAGACAAGGAATGTTGAATGAGTCTGGCGTGGTTACCTGGCAATATTGCCAAGTTGGCATCACACTGAATAACCCGATAATCACATTATCACCTTCATAAAAATGCCAAACTTCTCATCTAACATCATTTGTGGCTGGCAATATAGGGAGAAATTAATATATAAGTGTCGACCACCTCTAATAGCCCCGACCAATACTTCGAGTCATCCACATATACAAATATGAAATGTCGACCTTATCTGGAATGTTTTGGCATGGAATATAATGGCACCTGATTACAATATGGTTGTGACGGTTTAGAAAGGATGTGATTTCATCAGACGGAAACCAGCTCTGGCTTATGCAGCGGCCAACACAGACAATATAAATATGTCTAGAATCCACCCAAATAACTCCTACAAGAAAGCATTGAGAAAATAGTTATCCCTATCACTAACAATATTCTTTGGTAGCCCATGTAACCTGAATACCTCCATGAAGAACCATTCCACCACTTGAGGTGCCTTGTACTCAAATGAGATAGCCATGAAATGAGCAAATTTCGTTAACCGATCAACCACAACCAAAATGCAATCTCTACCCTGTACCTTAGGAAGATCAGTGATGAATTCCATCGATATATTGTCCCATTTCTACTCGGGAATAGGCAAGGGCTGCAACAAGCCAGCAGGGAAAGTATGCTCTGCCTTGTTCTGCTGACAAGTGGTGCACTCTCGAACATGACGCAAAACATCATCCTTGAGGCCTCTCCAAGAGAACCTCTCTCTAATCTACCTATAGGTCTTAAAGAACCCAAGATGTCCTGCCAAAGTAGTAGCATGCACCACTCTCATGATTTGCTCTTTTAACTTAGATTCTGGAACCAAGAAAATCCTGTCCTTATAGTAGATGATATCATTCATGACCTTATGCCTATCATCTTGGATTTTTCCATCCATCGATTCGCAAGAAAAAAACATTCTTGGAGTACTCAACTAACAGAAGAGCTCTCCAATCCACTAAAAGGATTCAACAAACAGAAGGCTTTTTAGAAAGAGCATTGGCAATCGTATTCTTCTTTCCCTTCACATACTCAATATTGAAATCATACACATGGATTTTACTAGCCCACTTTTGTTGGTGCTCATTCAAGTCCTATTCCAGGAAGTACCTCAAACTATTATGATCTATTATGACAACAAACCGGCCACCAACCAAATATTGCCTAAACTTCGCCAATGCATGCATGATGGCGAGCATTTCCTTGTCGTATATAGAATATAACATCTCTACATCTTTGAGCTTCTTGTTCTCAAAAGCAATGGGATGCCTATTCTGCATTAATATGTCATGTCCCCAAAATCGCAACACCAAAAGACAAAGTATTGGACAACTAAATCAATATCAAAAACTATAAAAAAATAAAGAAATACAATTTAAAATATCATTATAATTATAATTATCACCAATAACATTATAATTATAATAGTCAAATATAAAATATAGAATTAATATAAAACACAATTATTTATGATTATCAAAGATAATATCATAATTATAATTATTATATTAAAAATATTAAAATATATAAATATGGAGAAATTAAATAATAAAATAAATATTAAAGATATATAAAATTTAGGTAAAACACAAATATAATAATATTATAGTTATTGAATACAAAATTGTAAATTATGATTATCACTATAATGGATAAGAGTGACACAAAATAAAAATAAGTATAAAATAATTACATTTGCAAGGGAGTGCGGCGATTTAATAATGTTTATTATTTGTAATAATAGCCTCGATTCCTATTGAGAAGACGGTATTAATCTTTGCACCTCCACCACAAGCATTCTGGACTATCGCACCAATATTGACCATTAAATGATGGTCAATTCAGACTGTATGAAGGAGAGTTTGGTTATCACGAAGCCCTACCAATATGAGACGGAATGGATACTTGGGGCATGATAGAAAGTTCTAAAACTCTTGCCAAGAATTGAAATAGAACCTTTCAAGCATCTAACGCCAAGAGGATTAAAGGGAACAAATATAGCAACCAGGTCTTCAATCAAAAGAGGAAGCTATTACCAACAAACATGGAGAAGACAAAACATAAATTAATAAAGGTTGGCAATTATAAAGTCCTATGTGAATGATAAAATTATGATCAGCACTGCCAATGATGAGAAACGATTTCATCATCATCACTGCTACCTTTGAGGGCACTTGAAACAATTTTGTGATGCAGAAGTATAGAAAGATTAAAAGTATCATCGCAAGATTAATTGACTATTATTATTAGTTTGAAGTTAAGAAAGATTACTCGGAAAGGCAGCAACTTATGGAAAAGGTTGTGCCTCGTGAGAGACAAGATATATAAGCGATAGGAGGGAGGAGGTAGAAGGTATCGATTAGGAAGCAGATGTATGGATTAGAATATTTAAAGTGAATAAAAGATCTGGGTACTTTAGAACATCGAGTAATCTCCAATACAGGTGTTTGGGATCGTCATTCTAATGCCCATTCCCATATGCCTATATCTGGACAAGAAATCAAACACAGCAATCTTAGATTTCAAAACATTTATTACTACACATTTCATAACAGACAATTATATCAGATAAGTGTGATTCCTAGTGACCTATTCTTGATGATCACCAGCAATTATAAGACTAATAAACAAGTAAATATCCTTGAAGGCAGATTCTAAAGTCTACCATTTAATTTATCAGTCCTAAATCTATTTAAAATTCCTGAGTTTAGCAAACGAAACAGCAAAGTAAAGGTAAACCCAAAAGGGGACATTACATAATACCGCACCAATCCCCTCACCCGATGCATCACATTCCAACACAAAGGGCTGGGTGAAATCTGGTAATGCAAGCACAGGGCATGTGCTCATGACCTCCTTAAGTTTGTCAAAGGCTCGCTGAGCCTCACTGGCCCATCTAAAAGCACCCTTCTTGGTGAGATCAATGAGAGGTGCCCTAAGCTGTGAGAAGCTTTTGACAAATAACCTATAGTAACTGCATAAACCAAAGAACCCGCGCAGCTCTATGAGTGTCCTCGATGGTGGCCGATCTAAAATTGCTTGGATTTTTTCTTGATGCACCTACACTCCTTGTGCACTAATGATGTGACCCAAGAACAGTGTCTCCTTCATTCCTCACATTTGGAGGTCTTAGCATATAGTGATAGTGCCTCCATGATTCCCAACACCTCATCCAAATGTTTCAGGTGGTCCTCTCATGTTTTGTTGTATATCAATATATCATTGAAGAATACAAGGAGGAACTTCCACAACTACTCATTAAAAATGTGACTCATGCAGTACTAAAATGTTGTGGGGGCATTGGTCAAACCGAATGGCATGACCAAAAACTCATAATGCCCATAGTGGCACTTGAAAGTTGTCTTATGTATGTCTCGATCCCGCACTCTAATCTAATGGTATCTTGATCTGAGATCTATCTTGAAGAAGTAGACAACCCCATGCAACTCATCAAACAATTCGTTGATCCTAGGAATCAAATACCTATTCTTGATTGTCTTTTTATTCAGTGTGTGGTAATCGATACACATTCTGAGAGTCCCATCCTTCTTTTTAACCAACACTACAGAAGATGCAAAAGGACTTGAACTTGGCCTGATGTGACCCATATCTAGTAGCTCCTTTATAACTTTCTCAATCTCATCCCTGAATTTCTTGGGATGTCAGTAGGGAGTAGTAATAATAGGCTTGGCCCCTTCCTCTAGCTCAATTGTATGCTCAAAACCCCTATTTGGTGGTCTCCCTAGAGGAATGTCACTAAAAGCCACATTGCGGTTGTTCAAAACTTCCTGTAAATCATCTTGATAAGGTTTAGGTTCGATGTTCATAGACATAGAAGAGATTAGACACTATGCTTCCCAAGCAACATCACCATGTCTAAAAATGCTCTCCATATGTTTGGCTGAAACCACTCTGGGAGATCCATTAGTCATGCCTTTAAATACCACTTTCCTGCCATCTACCTTGAATTTGAATTCCATGGTCTGGAAGTTTTGGGAATACTTCCCAAGCAAGTGTAACCACTAAATACCACTTTCTTGCCATCTACCTTGAATTTGAATTCCATGGTCTGGAAGTTTTGGGAATACTTCCCAAGCAAGTGTAACCACTAAATACCCAGGATGGCATAGGTCAACCTCATAGAAATCATCAGTAACTATGTAGTTACCAATCGTGATGCTCATCTGAGGAACCTTTTGCATAGACGAAATCTGATACCCATCTGCAACCATGACATTGAATCCCTCATGCTCCACAGTCTACAAACCCTTCCTAGTGACCATAGCAGAGTCAATAAAATTGTGGGTAGGCCCACTATCAATCAAGATTATAATCCTTTGTCCCTATAGCACTCCCTGAACTCTGAAAGAGTTGAATCTAGGAGTACCCGACATAGTAGCAAGTGTACCACCCTTCACCCCCCTTGGGTGGTGTCTCATTGGCATCCAACTAATCGTCCTTTGATTCACTATGTTCGCTGCCTTGATTATGCTCAGACTTCTCATCCTCCTCACTTTCTAAAACAATCTCTATGTAGTACACCTTGCCCTTACCAAGACATCTATGTCCTGGTTCCCAAGGATCTTTGCAATTGAAACACAGTTTCTTTCTC